>VZRE01003682.1:0-171395 GCA_013396775.1 Cephalopterus ornatus
GGAGCCTTTGTTCGGCGCGGTGGGGGGCCACTGCGCCCGGTGTTCTGAGATCCCCCCGGTGTTGTGGGGTCCCCCCGCTGTTGAGGGGTGCCCACCACGCGAGGTCGCCTCCTACGCGTGACCCCCCCGGTGGGTGCGCGGTGCGGGGCGGCCCCGCATCGCCCCTCCCGCGCCGGGTTTCACCCCACGGTGCCGCTCACTCCCATCGCGGGTGGGTTGGACACGCAGGACGTGGAAAAACCAGCCCGGCGCGGGGGGAGATTTACCTCCCTCTGCGGCCGCGGTGTCAGCCCGGGCTGGGGCTCCCCCGCGCCCCCGGCCCGCGTGGGGCAGCAGCGCCGAGCCCACGGCGATGGGCATCGCGGCGGGAGCAGGTCGCGGTCCTCCGGGGCTCTGCCAGCCCGCTACGCCACGCAGAGCCATTCCCCATTCCCCATCAGCGGTTCCCACCCCTCGGGATGAGGTATTCCTGCGTTTTAGCGCAGTGTTGGACTCTACGGCAGCTCCCGCCCCGGCACGCCGGACCTTTACGGGAGCGCTGCTCCTCCGGAGGTTCAAACAGCCGGTATTTGGTTCTGGAATTTTCCGAAATGTAGCCAAAACGACCTTTGCTTTATCCCCCCCAAAAATAAAACCCCTCCGACGTGACCCGGGGTAGGACCTGCCGTGAGTTCGGAGCCGGGCGTTTTGCCGCCCTTCTGCTGCTGTATCGGCTCCCTCCTCCTCCATCTGCCTTTTCCTATCCCGAAATCAAGCCGAGCTTAATAAAGTGGGGAGCGTGAGCTCAGCAGAAATCGTGGCTTTGCCATCCCTCGCTGCAGCGCGGTCCCTGCCCATCGGCGGATCAAAAAAATTATCACGTAGCGGCAGAGGAAGGAGGAGATTTGCTGCTACGGGAGGAAAACCGGCGCGGTGCCTCGCTCAGTCGATAACTAGCCGCTGTAATAAATCGCTCTGTAAACAGACTGTTAGTTGGAGAATTAGGTTTCTGGTCGCCTCGAGTGTTTTCCCGGCTCTTTTCCCTACCGAGTGCTCGGAAATGACAGGGGAATGTTGTCTTCCCGTAGAGAGGTGCGTGGACGTGGCGATGATGGGCTGCGAATGCTTAAGCACAACCTTACAGAACTGAGCTTATCCCTGGGCACAGCAAAACTCTGTCTGGTCTGAGAGGCTGCATTAGAGGCATCTTCTCTTCAGCCCCTGGTCCTGCGGTCACGCGATAGCCACGATTTCCCCCATGTCCTTGAGTAAACTCACCCATTTCGATTACTTTTCTCATTTTTAAATTTTATTTCAATAAGATAAGAGGCTTTTCTATGCGTTTTTCCCTCATGATGGCTCTCCCACCCTTGGCCCTCACTCCTGGCCATGATTTTTCATCCCCAAGAGCATTTTGGAAGCTATCGCTCTGGCTGCTGATGGCAGGGAAGGTAATTCAGCAGCCCTGGCACACGACTAATGAGCTTTTGTTTCCTGGGCTATCGATGATGATGCTACTTTATATTTATTTATTTATTTATTGCAATCGATGCATAAATCAGGGTGGCTTTAGAGATGTTTCCTCTGTATTGACAGGCCCAGGGTGCATCAGCAGCGTTTAGAAAGATGTGGAAAAAGCTTTATTTGAATTCATGTATTTTAAAATGTAGCTCAGTTTTGTAGTTATTTCATCTGTGCATCTACTACTCCTGTTAGGATTTAAAAGCTGCAGATTTTTACCTTTTGTTTCCTTTTTATTTTGGGTGGGGAAGCTGCATTGTAAGATTTTAAGGTCTCAAACGTCTGATGTGACGTCTGCTGTTGCAGTATCTTTCCCAGACACTGGCACTAAAACACTCAGAGTATCAAACCTGTGGCATCCTCTGCTAGGAAAGTCTGAATGTTTTATGCCTGTATTATTTTTATCTGGGATGTTCATGGTGATTTTTGTGAACATTGATCGGGTTTGCAGGAAAACCTCTGAGAATGTGAAGCACATGAGGTCGAGCGCTTGGGAAATGTGAAACCTGGGTTACCTCTGCAATCTTCACTTAGCTCGTGTCGAGGTAGGACTGGACTTAAAATCCTCATCCCCTGCTTGATTTCTGCGAGGATGGAATCCAGGTCTGGATGGAAGAACCTCTGCATGCCCACAAGTCCGGGGGGAGTACTGGGAGCACAGGGATGGTGCTGGTCCCTCCCCTGGTTTTGCAGCTTGGCACCACCGAGCTGGTAAGGAGGACCAGGGTTCACCATCACAGCCTTGGGACCTCATGTAACACGTGGTCCTGGAGCTTAAATACCTCTAGTCTGGGAAAACTGGGAGCAACCTTCCGGTGTCTGACGTGGGCTTACAAGAGGGACTCTTCATCAGGAACTGTAGAGACAGGACAAGGGGAATGGCTTCCCACTGCTGGAGGGCAGGGGTAGATGGGATATTGGGAAAAAATTCTTCCCTATGAGGGTGGTGAGGCCCTGGCACAGGTTGGCCAGAGAAGCTGTGAGTGCCCCATTCCGGGAAGTGTCCAAGGCCAGGTTGGACAGGGCTTGGAGCAACCTGGGACAGTGGAAGGTGTCGCTGCCTATGGCACGGGGGAGGGACAAGGTGATCTTTAATGAACTTTAATGATCTTCCAACCCAGTGCTGGGATTCTGTGATTCAAACATGACTTGAGGGTTTCTAAAGCCATTTGGGTTGTTGGTTTTGGTGAGTGTAGCATGTCCGTTTTTACCCAGTTCTAGTTCTCTCTCCAAACCGTGCAACTTTTGAACTCAATTCCTTTAAAAATGCATTTATTAGGGAGCAAACAAGGTCGTTGAACTGCTTGAAGCATCTTAGCCGGTCAAACTCGATTTCAGAAATTCCTCCATCCCCTCAGTTTGTAAATAAAGTGGGGTTGTGTTCCCACTTGCACACGAAACACTGCGGTTGAAAGCACGTTCACTGTGTTGTTGATGAAGCTCCAGCCTGGTCCTGGGGTGCTGCTCCCCCAGACAGGCTGGATGCAGGTTTCGGTTTGGGAAGACAGTGATTTTTTTGCATGGAGGTTAAAAGGAGCATCTGATTTTCTCAGGCTTGGGTCCTGTGTGCGACATTTGCTTCACTTCCTCTCGAGCGAACGGGATTTCTCCCTTCTCGACAAAGTAAACATGAGCATAAATATTTAAAGGATCACGGCTTACATTTGCAAATTCAAGACTTTCTCCGGCATTCCTTTGGACAAAAGCTGGAGATTTGGGAAGTGTCTGGGTACTTCCCTGCTCTGGGGAGAAGCTTATAATTCTTCAGGCTTCCTGCTGCAAAAATGTTCTGTCATGTTTTCAGGTTAGATGGGCTGGGATTATCACAAAGCTTGAGTTTCCTAGGGAATTTTAAGGATGAAATGCTGCCGATGGGATGTCTTTGGATCATTGAAATTGTCTTTATGGAATTTTATTTTTCTTTTACACAGACCAAATTTTTCCATAGGTTTTGGGTAGGCATGTGAAGGCACAGGTGTTGAGACTATAGAAACCAAATGTGAAACTCCTGCCAGATAATGGATAAAAACAGGAAAAAAGGGAAATGGAATAGTATTTGTTTTCTCTGTGCGACTTTTTAATATTAAATCTTGCTGCCGTGTTTGGCAGGTCGAGCGCTGTGGTGAGGTGTACGTCTCACTCCTGTTGATTGCATCGATGTGTCTTGGAATTAAACCTTTAAAATCAAACTCACCAAACCACTTGACCTCAAAAAAATACAAAAATTCAGAAGGGAAGGCCGTGGAACAGGGATTTTTAGAGTTGAACTCAGTTTTGTGTCTGTTTTTAAGGTATCATCCAGAGCTGCGGCTCTGTTGGACCTCGCAGTAGTGTTGTTCTGTCTGGGGGGAGGATCCATAGCAGATGGATTTCCATAAGACTGTGGAAAAATCTTACAGGTGAAGTGAGAGCTCTATGTCTTTGCCACAAATGCTTTTTATTTCTAACAACTCCCCCATGATTTTAATGCTCCATCCTATGGAGGAATGTAGGATCACTTGGGTCAGAAGGCACTTCAGGGGGTCACTTGGTCCAAGTCCTTCTTCCATCAGGGTCGTCTGCAAGGTCAGATTGGGTTCCTCGTGGCTTTAGATGTCTTGTGCCTGTTGTCTTCCACCTGCGGTTTGAGAGTTGCAGGAAGAGAAGGGAAGGGAAGTGGTTTGAGCTGCATTGGGTCCAAGAGGAACAGGATTCTGCGTGATCCACAGCAGCACTTGCTCACGGAGCGCAGCCTTCCACTTGCAAGGCTGTTAAACTGCCACCTCCAGCTGCCTTTCCATGGGTTCCTTAAGCTGATCTAGTCACAGGCTCCAGTTGAAAGAGGATCTGGCATGGCTGAAGTTAATCTTGGGAGGGGAACAGGGGTAGTCCGGGTCTGTTTGCTGATAATCAGCACGGAGCTGGCAAGCGACCGGCTCCACTGCGGTTTGGTGGAAACTCTTTGGAGTTTTTCCAGGCAAAATGAAATAAATAAATACCTGTTGGTTTAAGGATTATAGTTACTCCCCTAATTCCTTTCTTGCATTGCAGTTTCTTGTGAGGCACAGATGGGCATCCCTTTGGAGGGGGTGAGGCATCTCTTCCTTGGGTAGGGTTCTCAGACACCTTTGGCTGTTCCCACTGTGCCAAACCATGGGGAGACAAAGCTGTGGGTCATAGTTTTGGGCTCTGCTGGTGTTTTTTGTCAGCCCTCCCTTCATCTCTGCATTGGCTTCTGAAGTGCTTTTAAAGGTCTCTTCCAGGTCCTGGAGAAGGTTTATGAAATCCCTGCTGGTGTTGAGGCCCCTAGGAATACGCTGGCTCTGTTTGTAGGTCAATCCCCTTGATGGGAGGGCTGGACCACACCCTTTCAACCCTGGTGTTTTTGGTGGTTCCCACGGGCTGCTCAGTTTCTCATGGAGAAATCCTGATTTTCATCCCTACGACTCATAGGAGTTCCTGCAAATCCCTGTGAGGAGCCATGGGGAGCAGAGCAGGAGCTGTTCTGCTGGGATTCTGTGCAATAGCAAAGGAAAAATATGTTTTAAAATACACAAATGCTTTGGTTACCACCTTTATTCATGGAAAAATAGAAAAAACATGTGGGTTTCAATATAATTTTTGAGTCTTATTTGTTGGTCTCTTCACCTTGAGTCACTTCTGGTACACTCCAAAATGACCTTGAATCCTGGAGTTACTTTTCCTTCGGGTGCCTATTCCAGGTCTCCACTTTTATCCATCACACGGGGAGAATCTGACAGCCTCTGTGCTGTTCTGTAATCAAAATTCTTACTACTATCTTCTATTTCTTGTAAAGCATGACCTTTAAAAATGTATCCTGGACATGGTGTATCATGGCTGAGCAGTAACGGAAGAGGAATGTTTAATCCACATAGATCCATCTTTGGAAAACCTGAGCTTTAAAACCAACCCGGATTACGAATGTTTTTGATAGACCGCCAAGAATTCTTTTATTGTGTTCAGCATCTACATGGTTGCTTATGAGGGGTGAACCTAAAACAAGTTAACTGAAAATATTTACTTCAGAAGACTTCCGTACCTCTACTGTCTTTTCGTACTTCACATAAATACATAGACTGAAATTAAACTTCTCCCAAATGTTGCCGTTTTAACTTTCAGAGGACTTGTCTCTTAACTTTTAGGTTGGTTTGTGCTTGTTGGGTGCACAGGACAGCTTCCCTAGGGAGGAATTAGTAAATGATTTAATTGTTAAGGAATGTGATCCCATTAGGGAAAAAAATAAATAAATAATGGGCCGCAGTGGATCGTTAGAAATGTTGCACTTGATTAAAACAATGCCGAGCAAATGGTAAAGATTTTTTTGAATAAGTGGGTTTTTTTTGGAAGAGAGAGGTTGTGTGGGTAAATAACCCTTCTGGGAGTTTCTTGGAGAAATGTAAGTGCAGGAGAGCCAGTCCCTGCTCCTTAATTCTCCAACTGCTCCAAAAACGGGGCATCACTGTGTGGGATTTGTTGCTGCTGGCGGTGGCAGGGTTGGCTGAGCCACTCCAGCTCCACAGAGGGACTTGACCAGGCCTGGTTTAAAGGCAGAGCCACTGTTCTTTCTGCTTCTTTTCCTCCCAAAGTGAAGCTGCAGCTGTGCTGCAGGGGGACGCACGGTTTGGGCCACGTCTGACTGAGCAAGGAGGGCACAGCTCCGTGTTCATCCTGCGGGCAGGAGCACGGCGGCACCGACCTGCACGGGCAGGCTGGTGTTCCCTGCTGGAGCAGGGCTCAGCCACTGCCTCGGATAATCTTATCCACAGGCGCTTCTCCGTGCCCGGCAGGTAGGAGAGGAGATAGCAGGACAATGCAGAGCAGAGGTCAGGTTTGAGGAGCCTGCAGCAGATAATGAGGAATCTCAAGAGTTTTCCTCAGCTATGAACAGAATGAACTTACCGAAGGCGGCCGAGGCTTCTGCGGGAGGATTGGATACACCAGAAATCCTTCGGCTGCTCCCTGCATAACCTCGCCTGGCTCTGAGGAGTGGGAGCGCTTCTCGACTCGTCAGAGCACTTGTTTCATAGTTCCCTGCTCCAAACACATCTCTGGTTTCACTGCAATCCGCAGGGATTGGCTTAAGGAGTTTATTAGCACTGATAAGCATAAGCAACAATATTTCTTCTTCGAAAGCTGAAGTGGTACCTCTCAGAAATGAATTGCCAAGAAAGATGACTTGGCAACCGTTGTCCGTTCCTTGTCCCACCACATTTCTGGAAAAGACATGTGTTGTTCCAGGCTCAAATCCCTTTGTAATTCCAGGTGGGAACTGCTACCTTCCAGTGTGTTGTTTCTGAGTTCACCTGTGCTGTATGTTATGTTTCTTTTCCTCTCCCTCCATTTATGTGATTTAAATCCCTCTCTAGACCTGTTGGATTTGACTGTGGTGAACAATAAAATAAATAGGAGGAGAAAAAAAAATTAAAAAATAGATAAATAGTAAAAAATAATAACCTTCAGCAAATGGAGGTAAGAATAACGGAATAGCAAAAAAAGTGAGCACCAAAGTCCATGTATGAGGTGCTGAGGATTCATCCTCCCACCTAAAAGTTTTTGCTGAAAAGAAGTAAGATCTGAACACTGAAACAAGGGGGGAAAAAGAATCCCTGCCTGAACGTTTTCCTGTATTTTGTTCCCGTTGAGGGAAGGTGTGAATCTCACCCGCAGCGTTCACTGGCTGGTTTCTAGCAGCATTAGGGGTTTCCTCCCCTTGGTTACTTTTCTGTGGTGCAGCTGCTCCAAGGCTGCTTTCGTTCTTGTTTGGTCGGGGAAGACGTGAAACCTGAGGAGCAAAAGCTGAATGAGCTGTTTCATGCAGTTGTTGCCGTCTGGTGAGTGGCCCCGTGTGAGAGTTTTTCAGTCGCACGCAGAACTCGTTGCAAAGCTCAGTCTAAAAGTAGCTCAGGGCCTGATGTTCGTCGTTCAGGCTGTGTGTGGTGGGGAGATTGTGATCTTCTGCCTTGTGTTGGGTTTATTTTTAGTAAAAATTAAATCCTTGAGAGAATAGCTGAAAAAATAATTGGAAATTAAAACCTGCAGACGTGAATTTGCAGTGGCTTAGATGCAATTTTTCTGTGTTATTTATCAGTTATTTTTCCCTGCGTGTGGACTATCCTCTGCACCAAGAAAAGGGTGGGTTTTTTTTTTCCTTTTCTTGTAGGACTGGATCAACTTTCTTTTCTGTTTTGGTTTTCTGGGAGCATTAATCTACATACTTTCCTTTCAGGTATGTTCTTCAGGGGCTTGGAGGGGACAGGTATTCCAAAAACTTGAACAATTTTCCTTAGGTGAAGGATCATTATGGGTTCAGGTGCTGCCGTTATTAGCGAGACTCCGGCCAGCTGCAGTTTAATTTTCTAAGTGTCTGCACATTGAAATTCCTGATGGTTATAGAAATATGTGTGTTTGTGTGCTTTGGGAGCTGGAGCTTTCGAACGCCGGGATAATATTTAGCGAGCGGTACTGATGGATTTGAGAAGAACTTCAGTCTAATATGGGAAATTAATAACCAAAAAACCCAACCTCTTTGGTTTCTAATCTCCATGTGGGCTATAAAGTGATTGCAAAGCTGCAAAGTCAAGTGAGAAAACTGAGTGGGAAATAGTGAGTTAGGGATGTGGTGCACACCAGGAGACCTGGGGATGTGGGCGTCCTCTTCAGGAGCAGCCCGCTGAGGTGGGTGTCCTTGGAACCTTGGGGCTGGGAGAAGAGACAGGGAAGGAAACAAAGCTCAAAGCTAACCAGAGAAATTCTTCTGGTTTAGTTCTGGATCATGTTAGCTGGAGTCTCATCCTTTTGGAAAGAGCGAGATGGAAGGTGCTGTGGTAGGATGAGGGACCTGGCGTGTTTTTGCCAGTGTTGCTGGGGACTGTGGCTTCATCCTGCACTTCCCAGTGCTCAGCGGCCCTGAAATCTGGACTTAAACTTGATTTTGGGGGTTGTTTTGGGTTTAGGGGTTTTCTTTTCCTTGTTTTTGGGGTTTTTCTTGTGTTTGTTTTCCTTTTTTTTCCCCAAGCACCTAAAAATACCCCCAGCTCAGGTCACCTGGTAGGAATGGCTGCTTATTGTAGAGGCAAGTAGGGAAGCAGTTTTTCTTTGGTGGCATTTGCTTGCTGATAAGACTATTTTTTTAATGCATTTCCTTTCCTCATTCTCCACATGCCTTTTAATTCCTCAAGAAACAAGGTGTGGGGCCTGCTGGTGCCTTAGTGGAGGTTGGAATCCTCTGGGTTTGGTGTGTGTGCTGAGGTCCGCAGGGCAAGGCCTGGGTGGGTGCACTTGGGGTGGGTGAATTCGGGGTGAGCAGCCCTGCAACTGGGTATTGTTTTGAAGAAAACAAGTATTTTGCTCACGTTACAAAGTATTTCTGAGGGATTTCTGTTGCCGGTGAAATCTTGGGTGAGCGTGGCTCACCACAACCTGCCGAAAAATCATCACATTTGAGCTCGCTTTTTTTTTTTTTCCTCTTTTTTTAAGAGTTTTTTGTTGTCCTGAAGCTGTTGATTTTTGGGCAAAAACAATGCAAGGCAGTGGCTGTGGTCTGCAGGGTGGGGCTCGGAAAGGTCTTGTTGCTGATTCCCTTGGCTGGGAAGGGCTAATTATAGAGACAAACTGTGGAAGGAAGAGAACGGGGTCAATTAGAGCATCCAGCAGAGTTTCCTTTAAATTAGAGGTTGGGCTGGAGAGATTAAAAAAAAACCCCAACCCCAACATTAGAGAGGCACAGAGTGAGATTGGAAAGGCTCTGGTGCACAGCGAGCTCGGCAGCTGCAGCAGATTCCTGCAGTTTCAATCTGAAGTGAAGAACATGTTGAATTAGGAGTTTGATTACCAAAATTGCCAAATTGAACTGAAAAGACAGAGATGTTCCTGCTGGGTTTATTCTTTAATATTTTTTTGGGTAGCTGTAGGTTGGGATAGTGAATGAAGCAAATAAATGCTTTGTTTCCACCATTGAGTAAAATGGATTTTCTGGGAAAGAGGAATTAATTTTAAGTCTTTAACACTCAGAATGTTTTATTTTCGTAACAAGGCTACTTACCTCTGTCTAAATGTAAAATGGATCGGTTTTGCACATATTTTATCCTTTGTTTGAGAGGCCACTGGGGCTAAACTTCTTTTTCTTGGAGCTGTCTTGTGGGTTTAAAAGGTTTTTTCCCTGGATTTGTGCATATGAGCTGACTGGGATTAGAGGACACAGTATTTGAAGAGGTGCTGCAGCCGCGGTACAAGCTCTTGGCTCGGAGCTCTGCAGGTGTGGAAAGCCATAAACCCCAATGCCAACTGGAATTCCTGCAAGTCAGGGAAAAACCAAGAAAGCTTTACGGTGTTCTTCCCAGGTGATCCTCTCAGTGCCTGAACACCCTCTTGCCTCAGGTTCTCACCTTTTAGGACAAAGCTGTGGTTTGCAGCCCCTCTTCGTGTCTGCCAGGTACTTTTGCTTCCCCTTTTCCTGGCACTGTGTAATCCCTGGGAATTGCAGTGCTGAAAGGGAGATGGCAGAGCAGGGGCAAAAATCCCAAGTTTCATCGGTGCTTTTCAATCCAGATTGGCCAGTTCCGTGTGCCGGTGGTGTGACTCATCCCAGGCTTCCTCACTGGAGGCCACTCCTGGCAGGGCATCAAAGGATCAGCCCGCGCTTTCAAACCAGAGCCGGGCTGGGATCTTCCTGGAGCAGGGGCTGTTTTTCTGGTCCTGGGATCTCTTGTTGTAGGGAAGGTGGTGAGATGCTCCCAGATCTCAAGGGAATTTGTGATCAGCTGGATGAATTCATCCTGAGGGTGAGAAGGGTTTCTCCTTGCTGTTTGGAGCAAGGCACGTGCAGGTCCGCAGGGTCCTGCCCGGGCAGGGCTGGGTTGGAAAAGGCCCCTTGGGATCAAGGACACAATCGGCAGAACAGTTTGTTCACTTTTAGTCTCTCCTGTAGGGCTGATGTGCAGGGGTTTAGTGTGTCAGTTAGGGAATTCCTTGGCTAGGAAGGGAATTTTTAGTTTTATTTTTCCTGAGGGCATAGGTAGAGATGTGCTTTGCTCTGGCTGTCGTGCCAGCAGAGACTCCTGCCCTCCTCTCCTTTGTTCTCCTGGTAAAACTGAGGATAGAAGTGCTTCTCCCTCATTTTTGGTTAAACCAAGTTGGTTTTAAACCTTTGAAAGAGTAATATCTGTTGTAAGTTTTATTTATTTGGAGTCAGGAGCGTGAGCAGTTCTGCCAGGAGGGGTTTAAGATGGTACAGCCAGAAAAGCAGGAAAAGCCACGGTTGGACCTAGGAGAGGAATCGACTTGCAGGATGTCACCAGTGACTTGGTGCAAGAACCTCCTCCTTGTGAGCTGTACTCCTATTCTTAGGCATTTTTTCAACTGAATCACATTGTCAATGTTTTGCAGGTTTCTAATATTATTTTATAAATGATTTACAGCCTTATATAGTATTTTTAGGCTCTTTCTACTTGTTTATTGTATATCCTGTGTGCCTGAGTTATGGCAGAAGTTGCAAACACCTTCATCATTTGAGACGGATCCGTAGGGTCCAGCAAGGAGATGTTTTGGCACACCTACAGCCTTGGGGATACTTCTGCTTTGGAGGTGTCATGGAGGGGACAGAAAAGCTGGAGAGAAAGGGATGTATAAATACTTAGAGGCTTCTTCTTTCCAATGTGTGATAGGAGCGTCTTGGAATATCATGAAAGTGGTGGTTTTCCTTTTTATTTATTTTCATTAGTGGGTTGGAGCTGAAGATGGGCATCCTGAGCTGGCAGAGGAGTCAATCTGCTGACAGTGATGTGGAGGAAGAGCCTCGGAGGTACAGATAAAAAATGCTGAGTTAAGTCAGTGAGAGTCTGTTGGGGGCAAGAGAAGAGCAACACAGTCTGATAAAACCAGTGATTTTTGCTGCAATGTCCTGGCAGGGCAGGATGGCCTTTCCCTGATCCCAGGGAAACTGCTCCACTGGCTGGGATAAGTGCTTGGAAAGGGAGCTTTCCTTTCTTTTTTTTTTTTTTTAGAAGGGATTTAGCCCCATCAATTTTTAGTTTAGGCAGTGACATTTTAAAAACCAGATGGCTCTGGTTGTTCTTTCGCTTCCATTTCACACACACGTTTCTGTCCTTGTGGTTATTCCGTGTGTGTGGAAGCACATGGATGATGGTGTGGTTTTCATATCACCTCCTTGTTCTGCACCTATCTCCTGCAACCCCTGGAGTTTTTCTGTATTACTTTTTCTTATTTAGTAATAATTTTCCTTATTTTTGTTCAGCTGGTGTTGATGAGCCAGTCTGTGCTTTCCCTCCTCCCTCTTGCGCAACATTTTGTTGCAATTTGGGACATTGTAAAACCTAGCTTCCTACCTTTTTTTTTGGTGGATTTTTTTTTGTTGTGAAGTCATCAAATTAACATTTTTATTCTGAGTAGTTTCCCACACAGAGCCCTGAGTTGATTTTTCTTGTTGATTTTGGTCAGTCAGCACAACTGTTGAGCATGTGAAGCTTCCCTGCATTGCCCAGTTCTGTTTTGCTATTTGGTTTTTGAATCAGTCCCTCAGCTGAGAGTCCTTCAATGCAAAGTATTGCAATTTGGGATGCCCTGGGTTTATTTCTAATTAAAATTTTAGTAGGTCACCTGGAGGTGGTTGTGTTTGAAAACTGCCCACGGGAAGCCACTGCCTGGTACCGTGTGCTGAAGGAGGGAATTCTCTGTTAGGTCTGGGATTTTTAATAGTCTCATTTAGTTTTGCGTGGATTCAGATGTCTGAGCATCAGCACTCAGGGCTGTTGCTGCTGTATTTTTTCCCTCCTCAGCCTAGTCAGGATTTTAGACCTGGCTTTAATTCTCTCTGTTTCCTATGATTCTCAGTTAAACCTCTTTTCAGGAAGTCGGTGCTTCCTGCAGCTATTTGTGGTTCTGTGTCCGAGAGAAACGAGGTGATGTCCGTGCACTGAAATATGAGGAAACCTTTGAGAAGATTTATTTGGAGGTACCAGGGTGGGGTTTTTTTGTGTGTTTAAGGCATTGTCGAGGTGAAAGCCCACGGCAGCAGCACCTCATTAATCTTATTTACGGTGTTTGAAGAGTATGTGATGCAATTGTCCCTTCCTCCATATGGGAAATCTAATCTGCACTTGAATTAGCCCTTGAAATAAGGCTCCTGGTTTATAGATGAGTAGACATATATTAGGGCCTTGTCACCGAGGGCTTTATCCCTTCCCTGAGACAAAGCGGTTGGGCTCCAACGCAGGTTATTTGTGCACAGAAAACAGACTTATCAGCATTCCTAGATTGCTCCTGTTGCCGAGAGCGGGCCCTCCTGCCCCTGAACAAAGCCTCATTTAGCTCCACGGCTTCTTCCCCATCCCAGAAATCAAATATTTCCCCGTTTTCCCACGTGGCCGGTGTTCCTGCCGCTGCCCACGGCGTGCATGCAGAAAATGCATAAAGAATCCGGTGTCCGTGGGCAGATCCCGCGCCAGCCCAAGGGTCCCGGCCCTGGGGCTGGAATAAGTGCAGCCTGTTCCCTTGGCGCCTACACGGTCTGACGACCTGGCAGGGAGCAGGAGGAGGAGGAGGAGGACGAGGGTCAGAAGCAGATTGTTGCCATTGCAAATGAAACCTCTCACCCATCCTGCTCCAGAGCAGAGGGATTCCAGAGGTCCATCTTTTGCTGTGGGATGGGATGAGTGAGTTGAGCTGCCCTGAGCCCTAGAGCTTGAGTGAGACACGATGCTGGAAGGTGGTTGGTGTTGGAAAGAGTAAGCATAAGGAGAGATAAAAATGACGTTAAATTGGGTACTTCTGAAGTATCTTTGTGACTTCCCAGAGTGTTGGTCATTGTGATGTGGCTTTTTTGGGTGAAAAAAGTGGAGTGAAAATTGCTTCCAGAGGTGATCCTGATGGGAGGCCACACTAGGGTAGAGATAGCAGCAGAGTTAACAGATAGAGGAGGTTTCTTCCTGTCCTTATGTAATTTCCCTGGTGAAGATTTATGTTGTGGGGGAATTCTTTGCCAAATAACACCAGGACACCCCTTGGGGAGCACCCCTTTGTTCACCTCATGCGAAGCCAGCCCATGACATGGCTGTGCTCCGGGTGAATCTGAGAAAACCCCTTGGAGTTCTTCATCATGTTCTGGGAGATCAAGCATCTCTTCTCACTTCATTGTATTGCTAGATAAACTCATTAACTAACCTTCTCCACTTTGTTTCTCCTAATTCCGATTTTAAATGCCCTGATGGCCATTTGGTGGCTTTGATACTCATCTGATTGAATCCTTCCTTCTTTGTGTCCAGGTCTGGCTTGGTTTTCCTCTCATTTGTTCTCCTGCAAATGTTTGCCAGCAGAACTCATGGCACTAAAGCTTCCTAACACCTCATTGGTCTTGATCTAGTAATCTTCTGCCTGTCTTGTTCACCTTAAGCCTGAGCTGATGACCAGAGTCCTTGGGCACGGAGAATACGGACGCTCTCCTATGGAAACGTGCCCAAATCTCGGTGTCGGATGCTTTGTAAGCCTCTCAGCCTAATGGGATTTCTGGGGGTTGGTGTGAGGGGCCTCCACGTGGCTCATTTGGATGAGTCAGCCCCTTTTCTACCACCCTGATCCAAAGTCAGAGTCCCACTGTGGATGTGTTCAGCCAGAGTTTTGGCTGGTTGCTCGTGCTGTTGGCACATGAAGTGTGAGAAGTACTTGCCATCCCTAGAAATGTTTTGAGTTGGCTGGTTGTCTGTCCCCATGGTAAGCCCACCTCAGTTTTGGCTTTCCTAATTTCCAATCACAGAATGGATTGGCCAGACAGTGAGTCCAAGGGAGTGTTGGAGAGTGTCACCTCCTCTGCAGGAACGTGCTGTCCCCCTTAGTTTCATTGGGTTGATCCAGTGCGTCCCGTCTGCTGCAGTGAAAAACCAGCTGGTTTAACTTCCCTTAGTGAAGGTGGACACTCTCACCCAAAAAAGCCCCAAACCTGGCAAACTAGTAAAGGATAGCCTGGCACAGGATGCCACCCCTGGTGTCCTGCATGGAGGGCTGTGACAGGGGCCTGCTGGGATGCAGTTAATTTCTTTATAAAACCAAATTAAAAGCACGTTTGCCATGGCTGCTCGTTGAGAAGCTGTTCTGATTTATGTTCTTGCATCTTCTGCTTCCGAGACGAAACCCAGCGTGGCTGAACGATGAGGTTCAGGGGGACACGAGCCAAACAGATGCACTTCAGAAAATGAAACTTCAATCTTGGATTGACTTAGCTCATTTCCTGGTGTCATTACCTTATCCCGATGATGGATGTGCCATGGTTGCGGGATCCTGCGCCCAACACGCTTTTTTTTCGCCTCCCTTCTGTGGATCTCATCACGCAGCTGAGCCCATCGATTTCAGGCAGCTTCATTTCCAGACCATATGTTCTCCGAGGCGTTCTGGAGGGATAATTATGCAGATCTGTTTTACTTTCCCATGTGATGCCAAGATGTGCTGTGCTTTTCAGGGAACGGGGGAAGGCACACGTGCTCTCAGAGGTGACTTGTGAAGTCACTGCTGTCTTGATGACTTCCTGAAGATGCCGTCTCCTGGTGTCTTATGGAGGAGCCAGGGAGCATGGATGTGAGGACAAGGAGATCCTGCAGTGCCTCTGGAATGTTTATTAGACTTATTTAACCCCCCCATCCTGTTAGTGGGATGTTTTCCTTGAAGAGCAACTTCTAAACCGTGATTTCCATAACGTTAGTTATCGGGAAGGTGGGAGTTCATGCGCTCGCTGTGAATATGAATTCAAAGGATTGAGGATCTTTCCTGCTCAAATCCCTGCAGTGAACTGTAAATGTAAATTGTAAAACTGACTTACGGACTCGGAGAAAGCCCAACCTCTTTTGGGATTTTTCCTATCTAACAAATCATGGAGAATAAACTCCACTGCAATTACAAACGGCTGCCAAGGCTCCACTAATTTACCAATCCCTGGAGCCATGGACTGAAGTTGACAAATTTAGCAGCATCTGGATGGTACTAAAAATGTTGAAGCTTTCTCTCCTGAGATAAATCTATGAGTTTGTTTTGAGGGGTTCTTGTTAGTGGTGAACAGGTTGTCCTTGGACTAAAGGTGTGACTGAAGTTCGGAGTCTTGTCTTTTACTCTTCGCTAAGAAAAATAAATAAGAAAAATCCCCAAACCTCTTTCCCAGAGAAACACAACAAAACATGACCAAAAGCCCTGATTCTTTTAAAAATTACCTTTCAACTCTAATCATCCTTTAAAGGTCAGGGTTAAGGATGTTTGTCTAAGTCATGTTGCTGCTGAGTTCCACCACAGACTTAATTGGAAAGGCTCAAGGAGAGTGGAAAATCCATGAGGCTGAAGTGTCAAGTCAATGAGGATGAGCAGGAATACAAGTGGGTGTGTCTGTCAGACCCCAAATTCTAACACCTTTAACTTCTTTTTGCCCCTAAATGTCCAGGAAACTTAAGATTACTTTCTGCCTGCAGCCAAGGGATAGGTGAGGAGAACAATCCAAAGCTGGTTAAAAGGTGTTTTTCTGTAGAAAGTGACTTTTGGCTGAGGGTGGAAAGATGGGATGAGGTAGGAAACAAGTCTTCTGTCCTGAAAAGTCAGTTAAATCTCAGGGTTCTGGTCCAAAGCCTGCTCTGGGATTCCTATGCATGCAGGGTAGTTGGAGTAAATCGGGGACAGTCTCATGGTGGGGGACATGAAGATGGGCTTGTTATGAACAGAAAGAACTTTTTGTATTACCTTGTCTCTGAAAAACCCCTGACTAATCCAGGCAGTGTGTAAATATCAGGGATGGTAAAGAAATAAGGTCTATTTTGGTCCTCTCTGAACAGTGCACGTTGCTGAGCAATAACCTGGCGTTCATGCCACCACCAGGACAAGTCCTACAAACCCTCCGCTGAGATCCACCTGCCTTCTAATTCCCTTCTAATTTTTCCTTGGCATATTTGAAAACTTGCAGGAAAAAAACACACCTGTGCAATTCTTCCCACCGCGTTCGTGCCGGCAGCTAATCCCGGGAGCTCTGCGTCTCTGGGTGCCTGATGAGAGCTGAGAGGTGGCATCTGCTCCAGGATGATGGGAGAGAGGCTGGCTTGGTGTATGTCACGGCCCCGGGCAGCTCCTGTCCTAATGTTTCTCATTCTGCCAGTGAAATGGAGTGGAAGCAATTCCAAAACCCGATAGGTTAAATATTCCGGTTTTTTTTTTCATCATTTTATAGCAGCACCTCCTCTTCGCCCCCCTCCCCTCCCTGCTCCATAATGACCTTACTTTGCCTCCGGCGAGAAAATGGAACTAATTTTGTTGACTTGTCTTTTTAAATACTCGTGATTGGATTTGCCCGACCTCTTTTTCTGACGGGGAGAGTTGTGCTGGCCCCGGGCCAGCGAATAATTCGTTGTAATCTGAAAGCATTCGGTTAAAAGGATTTACAGCCCCTCACCGAAGCGACTCGCGGGGAACTCTGAGGTGTGTGGCTGCAGTGGGGTGGACGAGCGTTTTGAAAGAAATCCTTGGAGTGTGAGTAAGATAAGACACGTGCACAGGGCTGGAAATATTTCAGCTGAAATATTTGCCATGTGGTGAATGTGAATTAAGGATTTAATAACTCGGGGAAAGGAAGTTGTGTAACGTTTTTAGGGGGGATTTTTGAAAGGTGGCTTTGGATTTTAGGGACAGGTTTGTGATCTTAACATCGTCTTTTTAACGGGGCAAAAACTTATGTTTTCTCTTTTATGGCTGATGTTGGATTCTTCTAAACCAGCTTCTAGTATTGGAGAAATCCATCTAAGTGATGATGTGCTTGTGGAAAACCACTGAGATCTGGATATCGTTCCCATCCCTGTTGTCCTTCATGTAAATAAAAGGTGGAAATGAAACCAGGTGTTACCTGAGCCTGTTCCACCAGAACCAGCATCGTGTTTCTGTGGCTCCTGATAACACCCGATGACCTTGGCTGCATCCTGTCCCTTCCAAGGGCAGGGATGCCAGATCTGGGAATTGTTCCAGGCTTATGGAAGCTATTTGCTTGCGCATAATAGTTTTTGAAAAGCTTCAAGGAACTCAAGGATTATGTTTCTAATCAATTCTTCACTGCAAGTTTGCTCGATGCAGAGTCGTCTTTTCCTGTACCAGTGGCACAGAAAGTATCTGGAATATACTTAATATTTTTTATTAACAGTTAAGATTTTTTATTCGGGAAGAGGCAGGTGTGCTGCAGTTTTTGGAGGGGTATCTTCACCTCCTCATATGGAGCTCACTGTGTGTGGGAAAGAGGTGCCTCTGCTTTCACTGGAACGTGGAAAAAAAATTGGGAGAGACAAGTCAGCACATGGGGCAAAGTAAGAGGTGAGAGGGCCGGATGACTTCCTCTGGGAATAACTCTGCTAGTCCTTGAATAATTATAGAATCACCTCAGACATGTTCCAGCCCAAGATATCCTTGGGGAGGCTTTAGATATACAGCAGGTTTTGTAGGAAATGAACATGGGAGGTGGAAAAGGGATTTTTTTTCCCTGTTGCATTGGGCACCCCGTGTCAGGATAAGAGCGATTATCCCTGGATGCAATCAGGACAAACACCGTCCCAGAGCTGCCTCCGGAGCAACCAGCGGGAATTGCACCACCAGCTGTCAGAGGAGCTCTTGGGCAGACCTGGCTTAGAAGAGCTGCTCTTTCTCCCCTGCTGGTTTGCTTGGGATGTGGAATTATCTTGGAGATGTTTAATACTGGGCTGCTGCAATCTGTCCCCTAATTCCTTCGGCCAGCCCATGCTTGACCTCTCTCCATGCTGTGCTCCAGGGCCTTTGTTTTCGCTTTGTTTTAATCTTCCCTTTTCGAGGATGGAGCAGATCAGAATTTCTTTCTCATAGCAGTGCTCTGTCCTAATGCAAAATCATGCCTGCCAATGGAGAAAAGTGGGAAGCTCACCCCCCACTTCATATTCTGGGTGGAAAAGCAGTCCTAAAGACAAGGGAGGGCACATGGTAGTGCTGAAGAGAAAAAGCAAATCCATTGTGCTGGTTTGAATATGCTCAGGTTTAATTTGTGCCCACTGAAGCATTGAAATCATTCCACTGCTAGTCTGGTGAATATTTCGATTTTTGCTGCTTCATCTCCCAAGAAACCAGATCTGCAGCTTCCAGACGAGGTAGTTTTTTCAGGGAATGTAATGAGATACAGGCTGTTACCTCAATCGACTTAATTCTTACCTTATTGGACTAATATATTGATTTATAAAATAATTTCATTTTCCTGAATGTGCTTTTGAATTGCATTTTCTCCACAGCCACATTCCTCTGCTCCCCTGTTTTGTGTGGAGCTGTAGCTTGGCTGGTTGAGGTGGAAGCTGTGACCCAAGTGCAAGAGTGAAATCCTGATCCCAGCTGTGATGTTCCAGCTTTTGCCCCAGACTGGGAAGATTCAAATGAAATGCAAAGTGGGTGCATGTCTTTGTCCTGTGGTGTCATCTCAATCTTTGTTTGGAGGTTTTGCCTGTCCTGCTTTGTGCTGGGGGGCCATAGGGACTTACCTGTTTGCCAGGTTTGGGAACCAAGGATGCTTTTCTCCTAATCCTTATGGGTGATATTCCTTTAGCACAAGGTGTGTGAACCTCCATAAGCAGCTTTAAATAACCCAGAGGCACCATAAAATACAGGTTTTTTACAGCAGAATGCTGGGCCAGAGCATCATCTGTAGATCCTTGGTAATTCAATGCTAATTTCATTTGAGAAGGGTGAATTATGGCATTTCTAAGGGATACATCGATTCCCTGATGCTGGTCATCAAACATCCCTGAATTTCTGCAGCCTCCAGTCAGCATTTCTGAGCCCTCAGGAAAAGCAATATCTGCTGACCTCAAGGAGGAGCTGAATTTATCTTGAGCAGGACTTGAAGTTCTGCTCAGGTGCGACCCAGCTCTGGGGTCCAGCATCAGAAGGATGTGGAGCTGCTGGAGTGAGTCCAGAGGAGGCCATGGAGATGCTCCAGGGGCTGGAGCCCCTCTGCTCTGGAGCCAGGCTAGGAGAGCTGGGGGTGTTCAGCTGGAGAAGAGAAGCTCCAGGGAGACCTGAGAGCCCCTTGCAGTGCCTAAAGGGGCTCCAGGAGAGCTGGAGAGGGACTTGGGACAAGGGAAATATTTTGATTAAATACTTCAATAGCTCCCCCCTTTTATTTGTTGTTTTTTTTTTTTGCTTCTCTGTCTGATATCAATGTTTTCAAAGAACCACAAAGCTTGTGTTTTCAGGTAGCTGCCAAGAACTATTTTTAGTGGAGCTGTCAGCTCTAATTCAAGGGATTTTTCAGGACTTCTTGCATTGTGAGAAGGCTTTTGTTTTTCAGTTTCATGTCCTGATGCTTTCAGAACTCTTCAAGTTTAAAAGCCACTCTCGTGTTGTGGCACTTGCCTGACAGCTTAATTTTGAGATAGAATATATTGTTTTGTGGCTTGTTTAAATCCAGCATCCTATTCCTGCCCTTACTTGTAAATTATCATCATCTGTGGGCTGAATATTTTTCATAAATATGACCTTTAGACAAAAAAGCCTGAATTTTTTTTTTTTTCTGTGAACTAGTTGCTGGAAGTCTTGTTTAAAGTCTGACTCATCCTGTTTGGTGTTTGTTTTGGTTTTGGGGTTTTTGTTTTTTTTTTTTTTTTTTTTTTTTCCTCTGTAAGGTAACTAAGCAGATCTGGCAGTACAGCTTTAATATTCTTTTCCCTTTGATCTCTGACAGCACATTTCTGAGTGCTTTAAGATCTATTCCTCGTGCTGTATAGGCTGTACAGAGAATCTATAGGTTGCTACCACGTCTGCATCAGTCCCTGGATAATGGAATCCTGCTCCTGCACAGACCAGGGAGCAGAGGGATGTTTTCAGGTTTGCTGTTCCAAGCTTTTGACTAGTTCTACATAGAAAAGAAATCCTGATTTTGGAGGATTTTGAAGTGCTCAGTTTAAAGGAGTGGAAGGTCCCTGCACGATCTGGCTACAGAGGTCAAGTTCCTAAACTACATGCGTTATTTATCAGTTATTTCTATTACTGTTCTAAAATCTTCAGGTTATTAAATATCCCTGAGCTGGGTGAGACACTGGACGTGGAGAGGAGACAGATAACACACGGCATCATCTTTTACTTAATGTGAAACTAAATCCAGACCTGAGCAGCTTCTTGATTTCCTGACGAGGCTGCAGCTCCTGCTGCCGAGGGCTGACCTTCATTTCGTGTGGAGAAGCTGATTCTCCAGGGGGAAATGATTTCATCTGCACATGGAAAGTGGGAAGGAGGTGCAGGCAGAAGGGCAGATGGGGGGCGAAGGTAGCTGAGGGTCTGAGGAGGGTTTTAAAATTATGAGAATGGTCTTTTTGTCTGGGAAACTGGAGTTGTAGCAGAAGAAACGAGCAGCTGCAGGGGTAGGTGCACATGGACTCCCCAAACAAGTTTATTTCTATTTGGATGCTTAGGAAAAGCTGGATTGTAGCGTTGCTTAAAAAGTGGGAGATGGAGCTGAAAAACTGGGGAATCAGTTGTTTAAACTCTTGTTTATTGACAGGTGTGCTCTCTCTAAAATAACCCCCCTAAAATGGGATCTGGCTGCTGCCCAGCCAGAGCTGATTCTTGTTCATTCTAATGTTGAGGAGCATCTCTCTTATCAGTAGGACAGTTGGAAGTGTCTTGGCAGAGGAGAAAGCTGCTGGGTTTGTGTTGGTGCATTGCAGGTAATAATTCTTGGGAAATGCAATAAAATAGGGAACACTGGAAAATTTGATTAGAAGCGGATTGTTTGCCAAAAAGAGTTTTCTGTGAGAAGGGTTTAAAACCACCCCTCCCTCACTATCGGTCGTGCTCCATAATCCTCCATAAAATGAGGAGAGGGAGAACATCAGGAACCACATTATTCTGTCTTCTGGTGCTGTTGCACTTCAATGCCACTTTTCTCCTAAGCTGCATTATCTCCTTCAAAATAACTTCAAAGCTCTAAGACTGCAGGAAAAACATCTGAAATTATTAATTACTACTTGACCCAGTATTCAAAAATAACATGGTGACATTCAGTTACGTAAATTGTCCCTAATTAGGTATTTTTAGGGAAATGCAGCGCAGGTGTCACGATTTCCGAGGTAGTTTGATGTTTATTTTACTGTGTCCATGGGCTTTTTGAGAAGCCAGGCTGAGAAGTGTCAGTTTGTCTTGGCTTGTGCTGGAAGTGGGTTGAGTTTCCCGAGGAGGGAGACCCCAGATGAGGATATTCTGGAGGACATGATTGTCTAACCCACTGAGATCCTCTGCAATGGATCTATGTATTGATAAATATCAGTGTATCAATATGTACAGTGGATATATGTCGATATACACCTATATGTCAGTGTTCAAAATACTCTGCCATTTCATTGTAAATGTGAGAAAGAATTTCTTTATGAAAAAATCTAAAATTAACATTTTTTTTTTAATCAGCTGCCCTTTATTTCTGTTGTCTTTGGAATATTCCGAAGGCAGCGGTTCGGTGGCATTTTGGTGCCCAGCGGTTTTGTGTCCTTGGTGCTTCTGAGAAGGACCTTTTTGCCCAGCTGTCATTTCAAGTGTGGTGCTTGTTGGAGCTCTGAGTGGTGCTGAAGTGCTGCCTCATCCTTCAACGGGCTCCCTTTTGGGCACAACACTCCTCAGGCTTCCCCCAGCACTGCTGCCTGCAGGGCTGTTTGAGGAGGAGAAGGATCCCTTGAATTCCCCAGGTTTTGTTCTCTGAAGCTCTCGAGCTCCTCTAGGATAGAAGCACCTTGTCCTTAACACTGATGTAATTCCCGAGCTCTCAAAAAGGGATTTTCTGCAGCTATTTTGGGGCTGGAAGATTCTTCTCAGTGTGAGTTCCTTTAGTCCTTGGCAGCGTCGCTCTGCTCTTACGCTTCATATCCTTCTTTTTGAACAGGTTCAAAAAGATTTTTAGTGTGAGCACTGCTGGTTTTCAGGCTCCAAATGGGAAATTTTTGGTGGAAACTAAAATATAAAGAGCTGAGCATGTGCTTGGTGAGATGAGAGGTTGATCCTGAGCCCGTTTACGGTTTCTGCAGCTGTCTCCTGTGCTGGTTCTGCCCTGAGCTGGCATCCGTGTGGGATTTGACAGGGATCTGTGTTTTGGACATATCGACTCCAGGTTTGGTTCCAGTTGGCTTTCCAGAGGCTGAACTGCTCTGTGTGCACCTGTACGGAGCAAATCCAACCAATCAGGGCGGGAATCTGCTACTTTGGCTGTTCAGGTGAGCAGAGTTGCCATATTGGTGAGGGAGGCTCTGTCTGACGCCCGGAGTTAATCTGGGGAAGCCTGGAGGTGCTGGAAATGGGATTCTATCAGTTTTTTAGTGACAGATTTATCTTGGTATGTGGAACAGGGTTGTCCCATCTCTGGCCAGTGACTGTTTCATTAGTCATGAGAATCAGCAAAGCAACGTGTAACAAGGATTTGTCCCCCAGAAATGTCCAAACACTCAAAAAACACTAGGCTCTTCCTTAGTTACTGGCTTTTTGCTAGTCCTTGCCATTCCATTGGCTTTTCTCGTTAACCACCTGGGGAATGTGGGAGCAGCGAATCCAATGACAGCCACTCTTGCAGCCTGAGACAGGATCCAGCAATTCCCTTTGGGTTTTTTAGATTTTATTGTTTATATTACTGGTTTTTTGGTTTCTGGCAAAAAAGGCCCAGGGAGCAGCTGGAGGACCCCGTTGTCTGTGTAGGGGACATGTTTTGGGAGAACAGCAGAGCTTCCAGAAGTCAAAATGCAGTGACTCAAATCGGGAGCTCAAGAAAGAGGAAGGATCCGGGGCAAGATTTTCCTGGCACTGTTTCTTTGGCTCTCTCAGCTCCACACAGAAATGCTGGGACGGAAGCCAAGATGGGAATCACTTCTCGCATGCAGTTGCCTCAGTCAAGACCTCCCCAACCCTTCTTGTAGTCCCATGGTTTAGTTTTCCTTTATCTGTCCCCTGTCCTTGTCTTTGGGGGCGTCCCCAACCGGTGGGACAGGAATCCTCTAGGGAGGAGCTGCGGTCACTGCGGAACCCAGATTTCCTCGAACGCTGATTCATCCCCTGCACAGAAGGTTCTTTGACCTTAAGGGGAAGAGTAAGTGATTGGTGTTGTTAGGCACGTCCTGATTCAGTTCCTCTTCCTCAGAAACATTTGTGACAACTTCTAGGGGCAGCTCCTTTCACAACAGCTTATCTTGCAGTTCTTTTTCTTTAGTTGGGATTTTTTTTTTTCCTTCCCATTTTCATTTTGTCTCAGCGAAGAGGTTTGGTAGAAGCTGAGAGATTTCCTCAGAAGGGTGCATCAGCAAATGTGATGAATGGATAACATCATCCTCACCCATGTTCCAGCTCTAGAGGAGAGGAACGTTGAGTGGTGGTCAGACCGCAGGGGAATATCAAAACCTCAGGACATGGGGTGATTACAGGCTCTGGAAGGGATTATCATCTACTGTATCATCCATGTATCCATGGACTTCTTAAGATCAAGAAATGTCAGATTAAAGCTTGGGTGAACAGAGCCCATCTCTGAAAGAGAAGGAGAAGCACCAGGTGACAGACTGAAACTCCAGTGTCATCCTCCAGTATGGAAGGAAGAGACAAGGAGTTGGCAGAGTTGCTTAAAGTGCTGAATACAAGTGGAATACTGGGAAAAAACAGTCTGATGTGACTTTTCTCTAATTTTTCAAGCCATGGGCGAAGCTGTTGAGCTCAGGAACAACTTAGAAAACGCTTCCAACCTATTTTGGTTCCAGTGTGGGCAGCTGTACATCTTTGGCAATGATTTGTGTAGTTTGAGTGGTGAATTCACAACTTCTTTTGTATTCTGGGAATCCTCCTGAGAGGCTGAGCAGACAGCTCTGGCTGTCCAGGCATGGTGGTGTGAGATCACCCTTGCTTCCAGAAATAGCCCCTTCTGCCAGAGGCAGGGTGCTTGGCACTGCCCAAGCGTGGCTTCTCCTTTCATTCTGACTCCTGATAAAACGGCTGAAAATCAGTGTATGAATCCCACTGGAACTGGGGACATCTCCACTTCTGCTTTCCTTTTCTTCTCTAATTTAAGTTGTTTCACTGCTTTGGCATCTCTCCCAGGTGCCTCAGCCCAAATGAGCTGCTCTGAAATTCAGCCAGCAGACCTTTCTTCTGCATATGGACCATCCTGGAGTGCTGATGGGGATTTCTCATCCCCATCCAAGCTTATGATCCCTTTTGAAGTAGTTCATTTGAATTGCAATGACAACCATGGTTGAAGATGTCCCTGCTCAATGCAGGAGGGTTGGACCAGAGGACCTGCAAAGGTCTCTTCCCACCCAAATCGTTCCATGACCACTGTAACACTTGCAAATCTCACTATTCCTGCATTAGAGGTTTCATTGAGGACAAAACTAAATTTAGAGAAATTTTGCACCTCCTGTCTTTCCTGCACCAATACCTGGGTCCATAAATGTGTGTTTTAGGTACCACCTTGCACACAAGGTTCTTTTTGCTGGGCTGATGTAGGTGATTCAGTGACAATAATGTTTCTCTCCCATCAGCAAACAGTGGGAAGAGAAAAACACAGTGAGCACGGGAGAGAAAGATGAGAAAAGGGGAGGGTTAACTGTTCTGCAGGTGGTAAAAAGACCTGATGTGAAACTGTGCAATGAAAACCAAGGTGTTGAGCTTCTCCCTGGATATTCCCGCTGTCTGGGCCGTGGTGGCCACCACCGATGTGTTACCCTTGATGACACCAAGGTGTTGTTTTGGGGATCAGCAGCACCACGCTCTTTGCTCCTGCAGGAGAAAAATCTGGAGAGCTCCTGTGCTGATGGATTTGGGTGAACCAGGGAAATGTGTTTGGATTGGCCATTTCTTTATCGGATTTTATAAGTTTATCTGGAATTTCTGCCCCACGTGGTGTGACGTGACGTGCTGGTGATGAATAAATCCAGGCTGTCTTGAGGGAAACCAAGCTTGAGGATTGGGAACAGGGAGAAACTCACTATTTTTATAGTCCTTCGCCGCCTTATGGGATGTTATAATAAACCCAGTGAACTTTGCTTCCAGAATTGCCCCTTTCGCAGCCTCAAGGCTGACACTGATCTCTGTTTTTTTCCAAATTGTTCAGTATTTGGCAAACCCTGTCCATGATTCCAGGCTTTAGCTGTCACAGATTATTTATGCCGGGTACGGATGCTTCCAGTGCACAGTTTATTTTGGACTTTTGCCACGTGTTGCTCACGCTGAAAGTGAAAATACTGAGATTGGGCTTTCTGAATGTGTATTAAACCCTGGTCAACTAGTAAAAGATCACACAGAATAGAAAAGTCAGTCACTATTTACAAATTTAGGGGCTGCACAAAACCTAATGGACCATCAACATTTTAGTCTTTCTGTCAACCTGCTCCTAATCAGATGATTATTGTAATTTTTATCAGGGCCTCTGAGGTCCTTGGAAATATTCATTTATTTTGGTGTGTAGGAGGACACCAGGGCCAATCTGTACCTGTGTTTGCAGATCCTATGTTTTATGTTGCCAGTAGAATTATGGTAGTGGAGTAAAACTGAGCAAAATCAGCATCCACAGTTAATTTAAGTAAGAATCTTCATTCAAAATGGAAAAGGATATAGAACTTATTAGGCTGAAAAATATATGATGGGAGGGCTGGAGCCCCTCTGGAGCCAGGCTGGGAGAGCTGGGGGTGTTCAGCTGGAGAAGAGAAGCTCCAGTGAGACCTGAGAGCCCCTTCCAGTGCCTAAAGAGGCTCCAAGAGAGCTGGAGAGGGACTTGGGACAAGGGATGGAGGGACAGGCCAAGGGGGAATAGCTTCCCACTGCCAGAGGGCAGGGTTATGTGGAATACTGGGGAGAAATTGTTGGGTGTGAGGGTGGTGAGGCCCTGGCCCAGGTTGGCCAGAGAAGCTGTGGCTGCCCCATCCCTGGAAGTGTCCAAGGCCAGGTTGGATGGGGCTTGGAGCAACCTGGGCTAGTGGAAGGTGTCCCTGCCCATGGCAGGGGGTTGGAATGAGATGATCTTTAAGGTCCCTTCCCACGCAAAATATTCCATGATTACATATTGACTTAAAACGCCATAAATATTTCCTTTCAAAGGCCTATGAGACCATAAATTTTTGTTCCTGGGAGTTCGCAATACACAAAATGTATAAACCACCAAAATGGGGCATCATTTTTATATGTTCCCATTTAAATGTAGACACGGAGCGACACAAAAGCCCTTCAATTAAATTGATGCGTAGAGTCCTCTGTGGCAAAATACAAACTCTGTGTTGTTCTTTTCATGTCCCTATTTAATTTTTGCTGTCCAAGCACAAAAATTATTATTAATAATTTTTAAAGTCATACAATAGCTAGTATGAGCCTGCTCGGACAGTTGTCATTAGGAGAGCCTGCCATATGCTAATTACCTAATTATGCATCTCTCGTGACAATGTTTTCTCCCAAATCCTTCAGGGAAAGCCGAGTGTCTCCAGGAGGTGCTGATGCTGAGCAGGGCTGGGCTCATGTGCAGCAGCGGTTGGGAGACCACAAGTAATTAACTTCATTAACGTTGCTTTGACCTCACACAATACCCCAAGCCATGTTTGGGGTTATTACCACTAAACCTTGTGGCTCCTCTGGGATTTATAAGGCTTGAATTGACACCCCTTTGCTTTCTGACCTTGCCAAATTTGTTAGTCATTAGTGGCAGCTTCTGGTGTGTGAGTGGTTTTGAGAGCGGGGGGGGTGGATTTGGCTCCACTTCGTTCCTGGAGTTCCTGGGGCTTTGAGCAGCTCCAGGGGGTTCACTGGCTCGTGATCCTGCTGGATTACAGTTGTTTGGATGCAGAAGGCACAGATGTTTGTTGTTACACTGATTCCATGCAGAATACACATCTCTGGAGACACGAGGAAAGCGTTTGGGTGGGTGGGGCAGAGTGGCCTGATGCTTTATAGCGTATTTATGGTGTGTGCAGGAGAGAGGAGAGAAGGTCAGTTTGCTCAAGGTAACCAACTTAAAGCCCTGTTTGCACTTCCCACGTGAGTCTTGGATACGCTCTGATAACACCAATAAAAATAGCCAACCCTGCTGGCCTAAACTTTGAAGTAAAATCTCGATGAGGAATTATCAAGCTTAAGTTTGCTGGTTTTTTCCCCCGCTCCCCCCTATTCTTGAGGAAAAGCTCTGGAGCTGCAAAGCTCCACAGAGCCCAACCCAGCACTTGACTGACATCATCCCTATCACATCTGTGCCTGTAGTAAAGCCATAGGAAAGCAGCTGGACCGCTTTCCGGAGTATAATGTATGTCCTGCTCCCGAGCAGTGCGCCATGAATCCCTGCCAGATGCATCGCACTGGGACACGTTCCCTGCCTGGCTTTGAGGAGCACGTGGCTGGGGATAATATACTGCATGAAATATTGGAGAGGCAGACAGTACAGCAGGAAAGTGTGCTGCTCGTTTGAGGGCCTCAGGAATGAAACAGCTCCAAATCCCAGCCTTGCAGTGCATGTGGAAGATGAGGGTGGCTGTGCTTGAATTGAAGGCCCTGGATCTGGGAGCTTGGGGAAGGGCTCAAGGGCAGGGCAACCAGTGAAATGCTTCCTCTGAATACTCTTCCCAACACTAGTTCCCTAAATCTGTTGTGGGTTTTTTGACGCTTCTTGAGTGTTTTGTTGATGTGATGGAGGGAACTGTCACAGTTGTGAGGTCCTGCTCAACATTAGGATAAGCTCAACATTAGGAAAAGCTCAATATTCGTATAAGTTTAACGTTAGGATGTGCATCATGTAAACTTTAATCTGTATTGAGTCACCTGCCACTTGATTGCCCAGATCTGGGGGTCTGGCATTTCTCCACAGTTCCCTTTGTCTTTATACTGGAATAACTCTTGGGCATTTCCCAGTGCAGTTTGGAATTTGTTAGAACCTATTGGTGGAGAGCTGAGGGCCATTAACTCTGGATTTACTTTTGTTTGGGGCTGCTGCTGGGCTGTCATCTTCTTGTAGTGAGGAAGTTCAAGGAATCAGCTGCTCATTTGGTGTTCCAGCACCAGAGGTTCATGGTCTGTGAGTTTTAAGCAGTACAAGAGAAATAAAAAGCGTGACTGTATGGTGGCTGTAACAGTTCATACCTGGTGTCAGACATGGACATCTCTGGGAAGGCGGGACTTGGTAGGGAGAAAGTTCTGCTGTTTGAATCCTGGTGGACTCAAAATCTCCTGGAGAGGAAGAAAAAGGAGTTTTACTCCTCACCAGCACAGGATCATGGAAAAATGTATCTGAGGCAAGGGCCAAATCCACAGGGTAAGATGATGGTCATTTTATCTCAGGAGCCAAAATTTGAGGGTGCTGTGCCCATGAATTGATTCAGTGGGATGTCTGGTGTTTGTTTTGTTCTCTGTAAAATACGCTGAAAATCAGAGGGTCTTTTTGAATCTTTGATGCTTCAGATTTGGGGCAAAATCAGCAAAAACTTGAGGTGCTGTGGGAGTTCCATGTGAGTAGAGCCTGTGCTGTGGGCAGCGTTTGGGTGTTCAATACCTTAATTTATTACGGCCTTGCGGTATGAAAACCCTGCTCTCCTTCCAGATGCCAGTTGGGAATTGTTGTTTGCTTTCTTTAAAGGCGATTGGCATCATTACTTGAGTTTCCCTGTTGCATCTCCTGCCGCGTGTTGACAGCTTTCCAAGGTGCTAAACCACCTGATCTGTTTTTATTTTGCCCGCTTTAGCATTGCTGACATGATGACCTGACAAGACTCGGGACGGCCCTGACTATGCAGCGCGGGTACTGATGGGACAGGATCCAATATGAGTGTGAATGATGTTGGAGGAAGACGACGCTTCGAGGAGAGCGAGTTCACGCTGCACATCTACCCTGGGAGCATCGCCGAGGGGACCATCTACTGCCCCATCACCGCCCGCAAAACCTCCACGGCCGCCGAGGTCATCGAGTCCCTCATCAACAGACTCCAGCTGGACAAGACAAAATGTTACGTGCTGGCCGAGGTGAAGGAGTTTGGAGGGGAGGAATGGATCCTCAACCCCACGGACTGCCCGGTCCAGCGCATGATGCTGTGGCCGCGCATGGCCCTGGAGAACCGCACCAGCGGCGAGGATTACCGCTTCCTCCTGCGGGAGAAGAACCTGGATGGCTCCATCCACTACGGGAGCCTCCAGTCCTGGCTGCGGGTGACGGAGGAGCGGCGCCGGATGGTGGAACGCGGCTTCCTCCCGCAGCCGCAGCAGGAGGACTACGATGACCTGTGCGGACTGCCCGACCTGAACGAGAAGACGCTCCTGGAGAACCTCAGGAACCGCTTCAAGCAGGAGAAAATCTACACCTACGTGGGCAGCATCCTCATCGTTATCAATCCCTTCAAGTTCCTCCCTATTTATAACCCCAAGTACGTCAAGATGTACGACAACCACCAGCTGGGCAAGCTGGAGCCCCACATCTACGCCGTGGCAGATGTGGCGTACCACGCCATGCTCCAGCGCAGGAAGAACCAGTGCATCGTGATCTCGGGAGAGAGCGGCTCAGGGAAGACACAGAGCACCAACTTCCTCATTCATCACCTCACCGCCCTCAGCCAGAAGGGATTTGCCAGCGGAGTAGAACAGATTATTCTTGGAGCTGGCCCAGTGCTTGAGGTAAGATGGAAACAACAGGAGCGTGGAAATGTTTTAATGGTGGAAAAAACCCAAACCCAAGCAGTTGGGAGTTTGTTATGACACTGCTCTGGGATTATCTGCTGAATACTGATAGCAGAGTTCCAATAGCATTAGCAATGGGAGAAGACTGTGTTTCTGCCTATGGAATCCTACCTGCTTCCAAAAAAAAGAGGAAAAGCCAGCAAATGGCTTTTTGCCAAATTTAGCAGTGATTGGTTTTCACTCAAGTGTTTCTTAACGCTAGTGATTTCTCAGTGTGAAAATGAGAATTATTGGTAGCCATTCTTCATAGTAATTGAAAAGAGAATGCATTGCACGGTGTATTGATGTTGTATTTATGGAGTTTCTGTGCACTCAACTCCTTCCATCCCTTCCCCAGCTCAATGGCAACTGTCATGGTCAAAATTGCATTTTCTGATCATTAGTGCTTGATTTGGCTGGTGCAACTGGTTCCTTTAGGAGGAGTTTTCCTGCATGTTAAAACTGGACCCTCAGCTTTGCAGATCTGAAACTCTGAAGAAGGATGCAGATCTTCATTAGTTAGCTTGCCTTGAGTTTGCCCTGTAACTCTCTGACATGGTTTTCCTTGGAATTGCCAGCTTTCCTTGTAAAGGCTTTTGTTGGTGAAAGCCCATCTGCACGTGGGTGACGTGGGATCAGCCTCAGCCCTGCCGTGGGCCTTGGAAGGTGCAGGGAGGTGGTTTGCTGGCTGTGTCCTCTTCTCTTAAAAGTGGCAATGACTAAAGTAGAGTGAAACTCATGGGTTTGGGGGCATCTGTTTTGTATTTTGAAAGGGCATTTTTTGGCAGTTGTAGACAAAGGTGTCTACTCCCTATACCTACATCCCATTAACGAGCCTGAGGGCTTGGATCAGCGTCAACTGCCAGCAGAAAACTGGGAATCAGAGGAAGGACTAGTGGTCATGGATGTCTCAGCTAAGGATAAGCAAACAGCTCCATTTTGCAAAGCCAACAGGTTTTGATTCCTCTTTCCACATCAGATGGAATGGGCTGAGCTAATTTAATGTGGAGTTAGCAAAGGGTTCAAGGTGTTTGAGATGGCCTTTGCCCTGAAAAGCAGCAAAGATGCTAAAACTGAAGGTAAAGAAATTGAAAAGGCTTTTTATTTGAGACAGTCTGGAGGAAAATGTGTGTCAGTTCTTTTAAAGCACCCAGACAAGAAGACTCCCTGCCCTTACACTCCCAGTGCTTCTCCTGGTGTTGTTCAAGAGATTGTGGAGCTGTTTCTTGTTGGAGTTGAAGAGAAAATATCAGAGCAGGCTCCCATAGTCTGCAATTAATGGTGGTTACTGTGGTGACCCGAGGAGGTGACCACGTTAATTTAAGGAAACCAGTATGAAAACTGTTGCATTCCACCTGCAATCCTGTTATTCCACCTCCAGTCCTGTTATTTCTTTCAAACACTTTCATGCTGGTTGATTTTTGTTGTGCTCATTAACATATTGTGTTGGACCAAGGTCACTTTATAATTCTCTTTAGCAGTGTCAGAGGGAGCATCTCTGCCTAGGTTAGATTTCCAGAGGTGGAGAAGGAGATCTTCATGAAAAAGGAGGTAGAAGGAAGTTTGGAGAATTGGTTTTTTTGCTTAGATTCTACTTTTTTCAGGAACGGGTTGTCCACTTGGGTTGAGAGGGGCAGCACAAATGGTTCACTGGTAATGCTGCTTTGGAGGAGGCCTCTCACTTCTTCTGGGGACTGTTCACAGAATGAGTTACAGAGTGGTTTGGGTGGGAAGTGACCTCAGAGCGCATCCAGTTCCCCCCCTGCCATGGGCACGGACACCTTCCACTAGCCCAGGTTGCTCCAAGCCCCATCCAACCTAGCCTTGGACACTTCCAGGGATGGGGCAGCCACAGCTGCTCTGAGCAACCTGGGCCAGGGCCTCCCCACCCTCACAGGGAAGATCTTCTTCCTAATTTTTCATCTTCTTTTCCTTTAAACAACACTTCTGTAGTTTCTCTTCTCGGTTCCCTTTCCACCAGACAAGGTTGCTCCAAGCCCCTCCAGCCTGGCAGGTTGGTGTGTTGGGATGAGGTGGAGGGCAGGGATACACTCGCTGCACTCACCCACTCAGCCTCTTTGCTTTCCTTTCGCAAGATCCACAGCTGTTTTTAAGGAAAAAAAAAAAGATCTGAATCATATCTGTTCTTTTCTTTGCTGTTGGAACAGAAGGTTGCATTCCTTCTCTCCGGCAGCTGGGGCTTCTGCTTCTTCCAGGGCTCTTGGAGAAAGTGAGGGTAATCCAGAATTCCTTCCACTCTGCCAGCACCATCCCAAAGAGTTACCAGTCAGACAGGCTGTAAGATAAAGTGGGCATACTTCTGCTTTTCCTTCCCTTCCTAAAATTCCCTAAGGAAGAGCTCTTCAGAGCAGAGCTTTGGGTTGCGTTACCCTACAAACTGTTTGCAGGTTTGACCTTGTGATTTGGGATTGAAATTTTTCCCTTCTCTGGAAGCTTAAAGGCCAAACTTGTGTATTTTAATTTTTTTTTCCTGTTTTCCTTCATTCTCCTCCTCTCCTCCAGACACCTCCTTCGATCCCTTTGTTTTTCCTCCACATATCTAAAATTAAATTATATTCAGCTCAGGTTTGTCTTTCAGGAGGCAGTGACATCTTCGTGCTGCAACTCCTGATTTAGGGAATGGGGTGACTAAGGGCTTACTTGGACCTGTTAATCTCTTTCCCTGCTTGTAAAATGTCTCTGGTAGGACAAGAACCTCCTGCTCCTGGGAATGCCGTTACCGTTGTGCTCGCACGGAAGCGGAGCAAAACGGAGAGTGATTTTTTATTTTCTACAGCTTTGCTGTTTTTCTAATTTACCTGTTTTGAACAGCTTCAGGCTATTGTTTGGGATGATTTTTTTTTTTCATGAGATTCCTGTGAGCCTTTTCCAAATTAGACTTTTAGGGATGGCTGTAAAGACAAGCTGCTACTGCCATCTAAACACGGTGACATCATCCATAGTTGCACATGGTTTGAGGCATGTACTGAGACCAAGTGTGTCCTTTTAAAGTCCATTTGATGTAAATCCTGTGGATTTTCTTTTTCCTACACTGGGATTTAATAGGAACAATTTTTTGTAGTGGTGCTCCTTGGAATGGAGCAGCCTGTTTGGAGTGGTGGATGTGGTTGCAATATGCTTTTATTGGTGATAAATGCTATTATAACGTATTTACATATTTATATATTATTTGTCAGAAATTATACTCCTTAAATATCACACTTGTGTTTCCAGTAACAAGGTTCAAATTGGTTTAAAAATAGGTGATATTTTTTCTATTTGTCCCCATTTTCTTACATAGCCCATTTTTCCCTGTAGGAACTTGCTTTTTCAGCAGAGTGTCCTTGGAGCTGAGCTTGCCAAAACTTTGGACTCTGGGTCTTTAGTTTCAAGACTGAGCTTGTCAAATTGCACTATTTTCTGGAATTACTCAAGGAAGTGTTGCAGGTGCTGCAATTCCATTCGGTTTCTGATCCATTCCGTGCAATACTTGGGTCTGGAGAACAAGGAGTGGCTGAGGGAGCTGGGGGGCTCAGCCTGAAGAAGAGGAGGCTCAGAGGGGACCTTTTTTCTCCCTCCAACTCCCTGGCAGGAGAGGGGAGCCAGGTAGGGGTTGGGCTCTGCTCCCAGGGAACAAGGGACAGGATGAGAGGAAGCGGCCTCAAGTTGTGCCAGGGGAGGTTTAGGTTGGATATTGGGGAAAATTTCTTCACACTGGAAGAGATGTGGATGCCCATCCCTGGAAGTGTTTGAGGTCAGGTTGGAGAGGTTGAACAACCTGGTCTAGGGGGAAGGTGTCTCTGCTCATGGTAGGGCAGTTAAACAAGAGGACCTTTGAACGTCCCTTCCAATCCAAAGGATTCCTTGATTCACACAGTGCTCTCCTGGAGAACTGTAATTTAGCCACAGGGGTATTTTACTCTGTAAGCTGGGAATTCGTTGATGTGGACTTAGGACAGTGTTTGAAGACTTTTTTTTCTCTTTAATTAGATTAGCTAGAAACATCCAGATGAACTTTATGTTGGAATCCCAGCTGTTTGCCTAGACTGTCACACTTAGGAGTGAGGTGTGGGTGTGTCCATCTGCTCCGGTGCAGCCCGTGAAAATCCTCCTCCATCCTCCTGGGCCACACTTCAGCTTTCCTGGGGAGCTCGGAAAGCAAGTTCATTTATCACATCTTGGTAATTTTTTTTTTTTTCCCAATTCTCAGCAAAAATGCAGAAGTAGAAAATTTCTCCCTGGCTCAGGTGTGCCCAAAGGTCCCTGGGCAGGTATGGGATGAGCCTTGATGTAAAGGATTGTTTTATCCAGATTGTTGATCATCCATCCCTTTCCCGACGTCTCGTTTGTGCCGTGGCTGCAGCCGTGGCATCTCCACACGCCAGCCTCTGAGCAGCTGTTTATTTACCTCTTCAAACATCCCACTCACATCTCTCAGTTGCTTTACAAATAAAATAAAATAGCCAAATAGCTGACAGGCCGAGGGAGCTGCCGCTGCCCTTCACTGCTGACGTGCGTCTGCAGCATCTCTGCCAGAAAAAAAAAGGGAATTGATTGCTTGAATTGCTTTGGAAAAATTGCAGCGAGGGTTTTTTAGAGACGGCACCGCTCTTTGCGTTCCCAGTGGGTAGTGGTTTGCACGGGAACCTTGGGAACAGCAGCTGGAATTGCTTTTGGATTTCTGGAGCGGTATTGCACAATCTGCGTGTTCAGCTCGTGCGGGGAAGTCAGGGCTGCAACCTGAAAGTGTAGAGGAACAAAAGCCCTTTTGTTCTTATTTCTTTAATCCTGGTTCTTGGGTTGTCAGAGGAGAATGTAGGCAGCACCTAAAAGGGACTGAATGTTATTCTCTAGGACATTGTGGTCGTGCCCAGCCTCTTCCAGCTGAATCCAGCTCTGGCAGCAGCAGCTGGAGCTCCGGCCCCTGAGAGGAGGGAGTGGGAACGGCCCTGCGCTGCCGGGATTGCAGTGGATGCTGCTGAATGTTTCCAGAGCCAGACAAAGAGCCATTGAGAGGAGTTAAAAAAATCAATTAACTGGAAGGATCAGGCGTGTCCTGGACTTCCAGTGTATTCTGGTGGCACTGGACAACACAGAGATGCCAAAGCTCAGTGTGCAGCATCCTCTGCTGCTTCTCCTACACGTGGTTATCCCAGGTAGGACCAGCTCCACTGGCAGATCCCACCCTCTTAACTCCTGTGGAGCCAGGAGAAAGGGATACTCTCTTCATATACAAATTATGGTGCCATTGCCTGTGAGAAAAGACATTTGCAAATGGCCCATATTCATATTTTTACCTGGAACAGCATTAATGGGCTGTTAACTTGGAGTGTGTTCCCTTTTAATCCTGTTCCTGTTTGAAACAATATTAATGTGAGATAAAAATTTCAGTCAATTCACATTTTTACCCCCTAGTTAGAACAGTATGAATGGGAGATAACCTAATTCCATTAAAATGGCCTTTACAAAAGAAATAGATTCCGTGACTCAGTCACAACGTTTAGTTTCCAATACACTGATTCTTTAAGTCATTAGGTTGTATCCTGTGGCTTTGGAGGTTTAATATAAAAAAAAAAATGGATTTGTATGAAGGGGAGAGGGAAGATTTATTCTTCTGCTCATTACTGCTTTTGATTATTTTTAACCTCTTAACACCTGCTATTCTCCTCGCTCTCCTCTTTGGGTTTGGGGCAGGTGTTCGTGCAACAGCCAGGAGTTTTTCCCATTGCATTCTTCCCTCCCCAGTGCCTGGAAAGGTTTAAGAGGGAGACTATCCAGCTGATGCCTAATGTGGGAAGAATTCGTGCAGGCAGTGACACAAAGGGCTCCCACAGCAAGGCTCAGGCACCAACTGCTTTTCCCCAGCGCCTGCAAAATGCTGTTATTCTTCAGCTGGGGAGATTTGACACTTTCAGGCTCTGTATCAAACAGCGACTTGTTCATCCCTTTCTCTGACGCTGAATTATTCAATATTTTCACTTCAGGCTCTCCCTGCCACAGCCAGATGGGCTGTATCAGTGGCTGAGTTAAATATTATTATAATTTTTCATTATTTGCTATCTTCAGCAAATATTTCTTTACTCCAAAGTCCAGCGTGTTGCTCTTAAATGGCACAAACTGTTTTTTTCTTCCCCGAGGTGGGATTTGTTATTAAAGCAGGTTTCCACGAAGCTGCTTTTTTCTCCACCCTTAAGAATTAGCATCTATTTTGTTTCCAGGAGGGAAATGCTAAACAAACCCTGCCCTTGCTGGGTGGAGCACTCACCTTAGAAGATATCCAGACTTTATGGCCCCCTAAATATCAGGATCTCTGGATACCCAGACTCTGTAAATATTTATGTATCTATACAGTGTAATCCTGACTATGACCCACAGGGACCAAGTGCTCATGCAAACCCAGATGATGCTCAGCATTATGTGGTATTAGAGAACAATTTACTTTCTGTAAAACATTTGTTTAATATCTTTCTCTGTCCTATTGCCCCAGTTTTATTTGGGTTTGTAGTCAGCGTTTTTGGTAAAACTTGAATATCAGGGTGCACACTGAATCAACCATGAAGGAAGGGCTCATTTTCTGAATCCTTATTTTTTTCTCTCTCAAATATATATCTCAATTCATTTATCAAATACTGTAATGATAACGTAGCACTGATAAATAATGTTTTTGATTAGAGATCGTGCTGTTACTGTGCAGTGAGGCTTCCGTGAGGACTTAATAACCCAGACAAGGACTTTTTATCCCTAATGTTAATACAGCACCATGTTTTTCTAGTCACGGAATGAGAATTTAATGCTGTAGCAGGGATTTTATTTCTTTCCCCTCCTCCCTCCCCTCTACCAGTCAAAATACAGATTTTTTTTTTTTTTTCAGTTTCCAGGACCATTTACTGAGGCCCTTCTGACTTTTTTTGTGGCTGGGGAGCCTGTATCGGATTTGACACGGTGGGGTGGGTGCTGGGGGGGTGCCAGGTGGGTGCTGTGCTGCAGCCTGGTTGCCCTTGGTGGGGAACAGAAGGGCCTGAGAACAAGGAGCCTTTGTTGGACTGGGACTACACCCAGCTCGNCTGAGTGCTGTCCCCTGAACTGCTCTGCCCAAGGAGCAAATCTCTCTCCTGGCTGCTCCATGACAAGGTGTCAGTGGCTTACTAAGCTCCAGAATTCAAACAAATTGTTTCCCAAAGCAGCAAATAAAATTTTCTGACTCTGCCCTCCGTGTCTCCAAGCGGGAAAGGTGCCCCCTCCTTGTTTATAGCACAGAAATTGCTATTTATAACAGAAAAATTGTTGTTGTCACTTATTTTATAGAGCGGAGAGACAGAGAAAATGTGGTTAGTTATGGAAAAGCCCACAGTGGATCATCTGGTCCCTCCTCCCTGCTCCTGCACATGGTGGTGTTGGATCATAGGTTGGACTTGATGACATCAGAGGTCTTTTCCAGGTCTTTTCTGTAATTCTGTGATAACCAAGCCCTGCAGTGATGCAATGTGTGCACCTTATTTCCCGCCTCTGCTACAGCCTTGTCTCTTTGGTCCCAGTGTCTGCCAGATAGAGACAAGTTTAAAACCTCCTGCTTTGACCCAGTGGCTTTGCCAAATTCAGCAGGAATCAAATCCAAAGAAGTGCGGCAACGCAGGGAGGCAGAGCTGCCCCTACTGGTTCACCCTCTAAGGTTAAATATTCCATAGAGATTAAGTTAAAGCTCATCCTCCCTGAAGCCCACGTTGCACAAGTGTCACTGGAGCTCACGGCAGAGTTGAGTTGGTTCAGGGTTGGCAAATAAAATCATTGTTTGCTGAAAGGATCCGCCCTAACGGCACCACCAGACTGGGACTCGCTTTTCTTCGCTTAATTAAGATGGATGAGGATAAACGTCCTGCCAGACGGTTGAGCCTGTGGCTTTGCCACAGGGACTCGGGAATTGGACTCTCACGGGCAGAGGGAAGATGAAAGGACAGGCGGAACCTGAAGCGTTTAAAGAAATGGGGACATCACTTCTTTTGAGACACAAAAAGCATAAACCCCAAATTATGTCCCATTTTGCATCAGCGGGAGCGACAAAAGCCTTCTCCCCCGGGGTGATTGGTGTCCCCCCATCGCTGTTTGGTGTTGGGAAGCACCAAAGAGCCCTGGAGAGCGAGGTGCTCCTACTTTGCCCACAGAGTGCTCTGCTGGATGAAGGATCCACCTCATCCATCCCTGCCAGGACGTTGGGCAGGGGGAGGCTTCCCTGCCAGCCCCACCGCTTGCAGGCTTCTGGAGCTCAGAGATCTCCTAAATCGCTGTCATCTCCAGCTGGATGGGGGTTTGTGGGGTTATCGTGGCTACCAGTGCCCGGAAGGAAAGCCAGAATAGGGGAAAGATGGGACAATATTGAGTGAGATTCAAAATAATTACCAATTTAGCACAGCACAAGACAAATCAGAGTCATTGACTGTTATGGAAACCGTTATTTATAGTTAAAGAGCATATATATGTATATGCTCTTTATATATATATATATATATAAAAAGGGAAAGTTCAGCAATTTCTGGCCATAATGCAGTTAAAAAAAAAAAAGAAAAAAAAAAATCGAAACTTTTTTGGCCAGCATTGTCCAGATCTGTGCTATCCTTGTTTGGTAGGAGGAAAGAAGAACAAAGGAATGGGGTTCCTGTGCCTTGACTTTGTGGTAGAGATCAAAGTTTTACCAGTTGTCCCAAAACAGGCAGATTTACTTACGGGTTTTTAATTGGGAGGAAAAATCTTGGCCGAGGAGGGAGAGCAAAGGAGAATGAAAGCATGCAGATGAAATGCTCACATCCAAGAGAAAGGCAAAATGTTTATACTTTAATTTGCTTTATTGTTGAGGAAATTGGAATTTTGGGGGAGAAATGACAGATTTGGGGAGCAAAGGTTTGGTGTGGTGGGTCAGGTGGGAGCTGGATCCTGAGTATTCTGACGGGCTTGGAGAATAAACAGGAAAGAAATACAGGGAGAAACAAAAGGAAAAGAGACAAGGCAGATTTAATAACATGAAATCTTTCTTGGAGGAATTACTGATTTCTGGGAGTTCCAGATACTCTAATATAGTCTGGGAGCTGTGAGGGGTAGTGCTGAGCCGCTCCTATGGAAAGTTTGACTGAGGGTTTTCTTCTTATATCTCGCAGACATCCCTGGGAAGTTGAATTATCCTTTAATTAAGGAGATTATCCTTAAAAGTAGAAAATTCCATAGTTTTTTTGTGGAGTGGGCTGTGCTGAACCAGAGATTTGGGGTTATCCCCTTAAAACAACCATCTCTACAAGGCTTGTATCCACTTCTTCATCCGAAGGGAACTTCACAAACTTTGGGAATACGCTTTTATGGTTTAGTTTAAGGCTCTGAAAAGCGTGGAGCTGGGAGTGTTGGAGTTTGTGTCCCGGCTCCAGCCGGGGGCTGGCGATGCCTGAGGAATGTGTGTGAGTTATTAGGCTGAACTCGGCGTTTCTGGGCCAGAGTGTTCCTGGTATTTGGAGGCCTCTGGGATAGAGGTAACTTTGCCAGCATCCATAAATTTGAGCCAGGCTTTTTTACCTTAGTCAGGGAATTCACGCTGAGCTCTCCTTAGGCCGGGGTTCGTGGTGATCCAGTCCCGGCGCGGTGCCAGGCCCAGCCCTGGGCTTTGTTGGCTTTCCGGCGCTCACTCTCCGGGCCGTCGCATTCCCGATCTGTCGGTTCCCTCTGCGCCACTTCGTTGCTGGAGCTGTGAACCGAGAGGGGATGGATGGATGGATACGGACAGTCAGCCTGGAAAAGCCTCGCTGCTTTTCTCTGCTCTCTGTGGGCACCGTGATGGCCACGGGAATGGTCCCGGGATGCATATTCCAGGGACAATGATAATGAGGAGTTCAGTTTAATTCCTCCAAAGAGCAGCTGGAGGAAAAGCTGGGGTGGAGTTTGGTGAGTTTTGGGACATTTCATACGCAAGAACACACAGAAATGGGCATTGCAGGGGGCAGAACCAAGTCCCAAATTAATAATAACAATAATGACAATAACAACAATAATAACAGCATAACAATAATTATTATTAATATATCCAATAATAATAACAATAATAGACACACAACTATGCATCACAGGTGTCATATAAAGGTTTTAAATAATCATAATAAATAATAATAATTACTAGTCTGTAATATTAATATATTGTACTACTAATGATGATGATAATGATGAGAATTCTTTGAATGCACACACAAATCTGCATTGCAGGTGCCAGATAAAAGTCCAAAATAATAAATGTGTAATAATGTCTCCAATGATAATAATGATGATGATGATGTTGATGTCAATATCTGCTCTAATAATAATAATATTAATTATATGAATGCACACAGAAATCTGCACTGCAGGTGTCACATAAAAGTCCAAAATAATAAATACATAATAAAAAAAAAATCTCCTCTAATAATAATAAATATTAATATCTGCTCTAATAATAATAATAATATATGTAATATGTTATTAATTCTATAAATAAACACACTAATCTGCATTGCAGGTGTCATGTAAAATCCCAAATAATATATATTTAAATATCTACCATGATAATATATGTAATGTAATATATAGTAATATATTTGTAATGTAATTTTATATATATACACACTAATCTGCATTGCAGGTGTCACATAAAAGTCCAAAGTTGTGCATAAAATAATAATATCTCCTATAATAATATATATAATGCAATATTAATGTAATTATATACACATGACCAAACAAGTGTGTATTGCAGGTGTCATATAGAAGTCCAAAATAACAGCTATATAATAATATTTGCTATATTAGTACGTGTAATGTAATAGTAATGTAATGGTATATATACACCCAGAAAAATCTGCATTGCTAGTGACGCATAAAAGTCCAAATTAATATATATTAATATGTGCTATAATTGTTTATGTAATAGTAATATATCTATATTCATATACATACAGAAAAATCTGCATTGCTGATGTCATAGAAGTTCTAAATTATATATATATATTAATAATATATATTATAATAGTAATCATAGCAATAATAATAATAATAATAATACCAAAAAATATGCCTTGCAGGTGTCACGTAGAATCCCCCAAATAATTAATGGAGTAAAAAGCTTTATTGTAACTTCATTCTCAAGCTCTAACCCGAGTGAACCCTTTGTGCTCTGGGAAGGCACAGCTGGGATGGACACCTCAATTATTTTGGGGAGTGTTTAGCACAGGGAATTTGTGCAATATGTTAATTAATGCATCTGTTAATGAAAGGTGTGTTAATTGTACGTTATGTCAAATAACTGGAGGTGCTACTCCAGTATTGGGGCACATCGCTGGGAGGTGAAATTTATATTTATTTGACTGACTGATTCAGTTTTAAAGGAATTCCAGTGAATCCCTCAGAACAGCAGCTGCTCAGTGCCGGGATGATGAGGATGATCCGGAATTCCCAGCGGTGCTGGCAGGGGACGTGTTGCTGGGCAGGGATATTTGTGGAGCAAATACAGCACAAGGCTCATTTTCCCCCTTTTCCTTTCTTTTTTTTTCCTGCTAATGGAAGCACAGAAGGAACTGCTCCTGCATCCTCTTGACTGCCACTGGATGTTTGCTTTAAATCTATATATTCTGTTGTGCAAATGTTGGATTAGCATTAAATGGGGAAATAGTGGGAAAAAAATTGTGGAGAGAGCACAGACCTTCTGAGTCCTTTGTGGCCTGTGAAATCTGTGTAAGAGTTCACTGTGGTGCTCACCTGCCACTCCAGCTGCCTGTGCAAATAGCCAGTCTGGTCTAAATTCACCCAGAATTTACTTTTACTCCCCATTTTTGCATCGTGTGGCTTCTTAAAATGGTGGGTAACCCAAGTCCTGCTGCTCCACTTGTGCAGCCAAGGATCCACCTTCCTTTCTGCAGCGCAATTTCCCAAACTGCCTCGTGTCAGTGGGCACAAACTCCTTTGCTTCATGTTCTCAGCCTAAAAAGTGGGCATTCAAGAGCTGTTAAGCCGGGATTAATCCTGGGTTTGGGCTGCTCCAGGAGGATTACAGAGCGTGATCTTGGCATTAACGCCTGGAGATGGGAGCGGAGCTTCCCCAAGTGCTTACACAGCACAAAGAGACGGTGCTGGCGCCTTCAGGCTCGTGTGCTGCTTTGGGCTGTGGGGGACACAGCGGAGCCTCCTGGAATTACATCCCAATTGGAATATTTGTAATAACAGGGATGCAGTCTAAATAACCTCCTGCAGAAGGGAATTACGTGGGTAATGAATGGGTATGACCTGCCTGGTGCTGTCCCGGGTTTTTCTTCCTGGCTCGTGCGGCCCTTCCCTCTCTCCAACATCTGGTTTTCATCTGCTCCAGGAAAGCCAAATAATTTCAATGAAGCTGAGAGAAAACACGCTTTTAAAAAAAAAAAGCCCCAACATCTTGGTGTTAGCCTGCGTTTCTGCTGAGGTTAATAATTGGATTTATCAGGTTATGGACAGAGTGGATGCTCCCTTTGGATGGGTGAGTTGGTGCATTGTCTGACGGACAAGGCAAGTAGGGCTGAGAGACATGTTCTTCCTGCAGTCATAAAGAACATGAGTTGGGGTTACTCTGAATTTTGGCGCAGTGAGGCACAGGGGGGATGGGAGCAGCCCTGGTTCAGTGGGACTGGCCGAGCTTCCTTGAGGATCAAGGATGCAGGAATATCTGCGTCGCGTTATCCTACAACAAAGACGTGTTTCCTAAACTGCTGAATACTGGATATATTGAGAGCAAGTAAATACCTACTCTAAATAGGAACCAGATTAATTAAAAACCTCACTGTATAACAGATGAGATATATAAACATCAAAGAAATACAATGCATGCACGAGATAGAGAAATATGAAATAAAAATACATTCTTTTCTTTATATCTGCCCCTCTAAATCTGAATAAGGTTGTTGTCTTTGGGGCTGATTTTAAAGCTCAGCCTAGCGTGGCTCAGCGCCTGCCGAATCACCCCCACATAATCAGCCCCCCTTGACTAAGTTTTTTAATTGCACTTTATCGATTGTGGGGCTTTTAAAGACGTCTGTCAGCTCTCAGCAAGGCTCAGCATTTGTGCTGCTCCTGCAGCATCGGCCCCGGCAGCAGGACCTCCAGGAACACTCAGGCTTTTTGCTTTCCATTTAGGCTGCAAAACTCTCGTGGGCCATTAGATGGTTTGCCCTCGGTGGGGTTTTGGTGCTGTGAAAGCTTCATTAAGATACAATTGCGAGCAAGCAAAATATTTCTGCTTTTGTGTGTCAATTGTGTCTGTTCTGCAGGAGAAATGGAGCTGGGAGGAGCTTCTGGAATAACTAGGATGTCTCACCTCCTGGCTTCAGGCATAAAAACAAATATTGAAGGAACCGTAAGTTTGTATTTTGATTTAATGGTTGTAATTTTTAAATTGCATTATGGTTATCGCGTTGTAAGATCTTCACCACTAATTTTTCCAAAGAGTTTAATTAAGGTTCGAGCTCTCAACTGGAAATTCAAAAAGGAAAATAGGTTTGAACTTACTGTTAAGTAAAAAGTAGAATAGGTTTGAGTTTATGCTTTGAGGATTTATTAAGTTTATGCTTTGCAAGAAGATACTAGAACCAAGGAATGGGTTGGGTTGGGAGGATTCCCGTTTGTTTGACTTGATTCAAACCACAATTGATTTGACTTCATCCCCTGATTGCCAGATCCACGCTTGAATGTCTTAGGAGCCCAGTTGCTCTGGCCAAGGATGCCATTGGGGCAGAGCACTTCAGTTGCTCAGAGTTTTCAGGAGAAGTTGCGGTGGGTTATTTTTTGCTCCTGTTTTTTTCCTTGCCATCGAATCAGCTCAGTTTAATTTTGTGCATCTTGCTGGGGCGGTGCCACGGCCGGGGTGAAGAGGACAAGGAAGATGAAATACAGTGAGTCAGGACCCAAATGTGTGGATAATTTCAGGGGGAAATTTCCCCACCTCTTTCTAACCTCTCACCTGAGTTATCTTTGATGTGTTTGTTTTCTAAAGTGGCACTGGAAGAAGTGCAAATGCAGTAATATGTTTTTAGGCTGGCTCAGGATCTTGATCCACTTGGGAATAGGATCCTCCATGTATTTGTGTGCTGTGTCCCAGGATCTTGATCCAGTTGGGAATAGGATTCCCCATGTATTTGTACTGCATCCCAGGGAGCAGCAGAGTATAGGTGGGAACCTCTTAAGGTGATGTTGGTGTTCCGCATCACTTGTTGTCAGACTTTGATTTTGGAGCTTATTAGCACCAATTCCGTCCTTTTTTTCCCCCTCTTTTTTTGTACACTCCCTGATATTGTGGGACTTTTTTTTTCCCATGCCTTCTTTCAATTCCCACCTGGGTTTTAATTCTTCCAGTAGCTTTAGCCTGGTGAGTTTTCAGTAGCTCCCCTGGTCCTGGATGTCATCCAAGGGCAGCAGGAGCAGTGAAAAGGAGAGGAGCAGGGTAAGGCCTTGGGAATTGGATGCTGGAGCCGGGTGACCGAAGCCTTCCTGCTGAAATCTGGCCAGCACGAGGTAGGACAATCGGGCTGCTGTTTTCCTCGGGAGTTATAAGCAAGAGGATGAGGCTCAGCAAAAGAAAGAAAGGTTTCTTTCTGTGGTTTACTTTTTGTCAGTGTTTCGGTTTCCTTTGCCACCCTCCTGAGCTGCAGGCAGAGCTGTTTGGAGGGGAAATGCTGTTTGCACACGAGTTGCATTTTTGAATGGAGTGTTTCACTTGCTGATTAAGGTCAGGGAAGAAATACATTTAATACCTTCTCTTTAAAGAGGCAAACAACCTCCTCCTTAGCTCCCACTGATGGGGTTTTTTGGGGGGGTTATAAAGCTGCTGTGAGTGAGCCAGCAGGAGCAGCATCCCCATCCTTCCCACTGGGAAAAACAGATGCACTCCAGCAATTGCTGTTACATCCTGACTGCATTTTGCAGTGCAAAAAGGAAACAGATTCATAAGAAGGTTTAAATAATGAATTCTCATCATCCCAAAGGCAACCAGAGTGGCTGGGCCCCCTCCTTTAACCCCACTTTCAGGGTGACGTGTGCTTATTTTGTTTCAGGGAGGGATCTTTCAGCCCTACCCCCATAAAATCTTTCCAAATTCCTCCAGGTGATACTTGTGGAGATATTTAGACTCTACAATGATTACTGGAGTGATCGTGTCCTTGGTGTTCTCAGCAGCCTCAGGTTTGGGTGGTGTATGATGAGATTGTTGTCTGTCAGCAGGGACTTTATAGCTCCATGTATGGAATAAAGGCTTTGGAAGTGGTTAATGGAGAAAGTGAGATCTGGATGTCAGACACCTCCCAGTCTGATTCCTCCACACACACACGCTCGGTGAGCTGGATTAAAATCATGTAAACCATGACCTCTGTAGTTCTGCCTCATGAAGGGAGATCCAAGACATCAACACTGTGGTTTTGGATGTGAATTTGTCTGTTGTTCTTTATCAAGAATACAAAAATTCCCTGTTGGCTCAGTCATTGTGCAGTCACATTGACGCTCTGGAAGCTCTGTATCAGTTCAGGCTGATGTTTGTCGTGCCTGGAGACCTGGGGTTGTGCCTTTGGGTGTGGTTGTGCCCTCGGTCCTGCAGGCAGGGGTGCTCCGGTGTTGTTCCATCCTCCATCCCAGGGCAAGTGCCAGAGCAACAACAGCTCCTTTCCTTGCAAATAATTGCTGGTTCTCAGTTCATTTCTACAAACCAAGTGTCATTAGCGCTGAGCCCTTCTTCATTCTGATGTGCTGCTATGTGTCAGGTCACCACTGGCTTCCCAATAATAGCTGGGAATGTGGTTTTATTTCAGCTATAAATTATGTATCACTGCTCTGCACAGGGAGTGCTTGTTTCTCCCCTTCCTTTTCACATCCCTGGGCTCCTCTGCTTAAAGATCCTTTTCTCCCGTTGGGTTCAACTGATGAATCTCTTACTAAATTCAGAAAACACACTGTGAATTTGTCCTTGAGTTTGTCTCAGCCTGGCAGAGGAGTTGTAGTCAAATCCTGGCTGGGTTTTCCAGCTATTCCGGTTCAGCTGGTTAAAGATAGTGTTACATTTGGCTACAAAATTTCCCACCTCCCTCTGTGTCCCATCGCTCCTCTTTTGATACCGACAACAGGTTGTGATTTTAGTTTATTTACTGTATACTTAGTTACAGAAGGGTTACCAAGGGGCTTAAACAGCCTGTGGTGATTGTTCAAAGGCTGAATGAAGAAATGCTGGTCTGGATTTTAGTGTTGTAAAGCTTTTGGGTTTGTTGTAAACCCTTTGTTTAATTACTTTGTGATGGAGAGGGAACCTGTCGGCTGAGTGTGGTCAGAGTAGAGGGTGATCAGGGAGGGTTTGTCAGGCTGGGTGGGGGTGAGGAAACAGAAAAGCTGTTATAATATAGTAGATGTGATTCTGTGAATATCTGTGCAGTGGAAAGCATGGTTTCAGGGAAGCAGAGGAGAGGGAATTTAAGGACCGTGCACTCTCACGAAGCTTTGAAATTAATTGGATAACAAAGTCTGGTTTGCCTTTGCTCAGGCAGGCAACGCCCCTGGGAATTTTCCAAGTGCATCTGCCGCCTTTCTCCTCTGTCACTGTGCCGAGTGTCGCAGCAGAAGCTCCTGCACCGCTCCCAGGGCAGCCAATGGAGCAGCTCCCGCCTGTTCTGGGCAGCTCCCAGCTCTCCCTCCAACACACCCCTTCTTGCACGTGAAATGTGTTGCTGCACATACTTTGTCCTGTGTTCTTCTGGAGAGCAGCAAGGTTTGAAATGCTGGTGTTCCCCAAAATAGTGTGCTCCAAGACTAAAGAGATGGCAAAGTTAAATGCTGTTAAATGCCTTTGGAGGGTTACTTTGTCCTCAGGTGTCCTCAGTGACACGGCATCTTCTTTCCACTTCCCTTCCCTGCTCTCCTCACATCTGAGAGCACCTCAGGGTCAGTGCCATGAAATTTGGAAGACATATTGCAGCTGGTGGGGGGAGATCCCAGGACAAGGTTGAGTGGAGCTCAGATCCTTCTCTGAAAATTGGGCCTGCATTCCTTCCTCTGCTTTGCTCCATTTTGGGTCAGTCAATGCCAAGTGGGGGGTTTGGGCAGGCCCTTTGCTCCTTGAAGTCTTACAGGGATATGGGATGTGTATGACAACTGTACAAATTAATACCTGAAGTGCTGTTAAAAATCCTGCACCTTAATGGAAGATACAATCTCAAACTACATTTCTTAGTATCTGCATGGAAACCCCTGGGATTGAACGAAGGGACTTTTCCGGTCCCCACTTCACGATCTCTCTTGCTTGGCCAAGGAGGGTGTTGAAGATCTGCTGCTCATCTTCACACACGGAGAAGGAACAGCGAGGGCTCTGCATCCTTGGAATGCAAACACGTCCGTGCTGGCACACCAAGGGATGGCTTGGCTGGACTTCTGCCCTTTCCAAAAAGCTGGAGAAGGCACTGCCAACACACCATTGCAACCACTTGGCGTTGTGCAAAGCCAGGCTGGGAAAAGGTGGACAGCAGAAAAATCCCCGTGTTGGTTTTGACAGTGTTTTCTGCAGCGTAGAAAGTTGGAATATAAAATCTCCCCACGTTTCCCTTCATTTCATTAATTCAGGGCTTTCTTTCTCGGCTGGATTTTCTTGCCTTTAAGAACCCAAAGCTGTTCTCAGAAATCCCGGTCTTGGCAGTCAAGAAGAACATTGCACAAAGCTAAAGAGGTGGTTTTGGCAGGGTGGCCCTGGAAGTGAAAGCTCCTTCCCTGCCTGGAGCCTTCTCTCCTGACAGACGGAATTCCAGGGCCGTGCCCGTCTCGTGCCGCGGGGCATCGGCTGTTCCCGCTGCAGCTGCTCCTTTCTCTGGTGTCAGATTTACCCCCAGCTGAGTAACCTGTGCCAGTTTAGAGAAAATCCCTCCATCATGACCCCAAGGAAACCTGTATTGAATCCCTCTGGGAAGGTGACGGGTGGGACCTGTGGCCTTGTCCTCTTTTGCTGAAAATAGACTTTAATCACTTGCATCCTCTCCTAAAAGAAATACCTGATAGGAAAACATTGATTTTTGAGACTTTTTGCTTCCTAAAAATAATCAGTGCCCCACATCGGTCTGGCTCCTGCAGGTGTTGTGGAGAGTCGGTCGTGTGGGGAACAGCTGAGGGAGCTGGGGGGGCTCAGCCTGGAGAAAAGGAGGCTCAGGGGGGACCCTCTGGATCTCTGCAGCTCCGTGACAGGAGGCGGGGGCGGGGGGAGGTTTTGGCTCTGCTCCCAGGGAACAAGGGACAGAATGAGAGGACAGGATGTCTTAAACTGTGCCAGGGGAGGTTCAGGTTGGACGTCAGGAGGAATTTCTTCCTGGAAAGGGCTGTCAGGCATTGGAAGGGGCTGCCCAGGGAGGTGGGGGAGTCCCCATCCCTGGAGATGTCCAAGGAACGGCTGGATGTGGCACTCAGTGCTCTGGGCTGGGGGACAAGGTGGGCATGGGGCATGGGGTGGACTGGGTGACCTTGGAGGGTTTTTCCCACCTCAGTGATCCTCTGATTCGGTGATCCCAATACTTCCTAATGAGCATTTTTAAGCTCTTATGTCTGCATTTGAACTGTACAAAGAAGGGGGAGAAGGTGTTTTTGAGGATCCATTGGACATCCGAAGCTGCCTATGGCTACTGGAATGTTACACTGCTGGAAAACACGAGCCCGGCAGCGCTGCCGCGGTGTGAGTAAGTCCTCTGAACTGTGGACGAGGCACAGAAACTTGATGCTGCTGCTCAATACCGCTTGAAATTCTGGAATTGCGTCAAGAAGACTTGCAGATTATTTATATAATCCCCCAGAAAAGCAGGGAAGGGCTGGAGACGTATGTATTCCCGTTTAACCTCATCCTCCTTCGTGCCATATTTTACGTGGCAGAAAACAAACGTGGGTCTGATTGTGTTGATTTGGGGGCAGAACTCTGATTTTATTGGGTTTTATTTTTTGGAGGGGAGGGTGGCTGGGTGTTGTTTTTTGGCCATAAGCAGCAGAAAGTGGCTGAGGTCTGAGAGGAAGGAGAGCAGGGCAGGAGCCAAGGCGGGGCTCGGGTTTCAGTGGTATGTTTTGGTTGCTGCTAACGTGTTTTTGTTTTTCTTCATTACACATATTTCTCCTGGGAAAAGCAGGAAAAACTCTTGTGTGTCAAATATACATCAGGGCTCCGAGCCTCTGCTAAGAGGTTCCAGATGGGGAGGCGTTACAGGAGGGACACTTTCTCCTGCCTTTCGGTTTGTGGCATTAATTTTGGTGACAAGCTGCAGGAAAACTCGGATCAAGCCCAGAGCAAGCAGTGAATGCTTCTTTCTTTTTTTTTTTAATGAGCATTTTTTGGGCTATCCAAGAATGCGATAGGAAGTTGAAACTTCATTTCCAAACATTTATAGCCCCACGTTGAGTCATTATATTAAAAAAAAAAAGGGAAAAACCCTACAGTTTTGAAGGGACCTTCAGAGGCCCCCTCTGGGGGCTAGAGAGTGGCCCAGCCCAGATCTCTCTCCCTGGATTAGAGGGTGATGGTTGGTGAGACGGGGGTGGAAGCTGGTGAAGATGCCTCTCCAAGGAGTCTCTTGCCAATGGGCAATGTTTCACTTCCACCTGGGCAGCGCCTCCTGGTTCAGCTGAGGTGATGTTGTGTTGGAGATGCTCCTCTTCCACAAGAGCTCCCCAGGCTTTGATGGGGACTCTGTTGGTCAGAGCATGGTGCCGATAATTCCCGAATTGTGGATTTGATCCCCATATGGGCTGTTCACTTCTGAGCTGGACTCGATCATCCTTGTGGGTCCTTTCCAATCCCAGAATGTTCTGGGATTCTGGGTTGTTTCACATCTGTCCTCAGACTGAGGGTCCACAGCTCCACCCCCTGAAGCAGCAGTGTGGCAGCAAGAGCTGCAGCTGAAGTGGTACCAACCTGTCATCACCAGCTCTAAAATCAGGGAGTCACAGCTCCAGCAGGAGCCTCTGAGTGCCATGAGAGCCATCAGGGAGCAACAGCAACGATGAGGGCTCGCGTACGGCGAGGCACAGTATCCTGCAGCTCTCCTGGAGCCCTTTTAGGCACTGGAAGGGGCTCTCAGGTCTCCCTGGAGCGTGCTCTTCCCCAGGTGAACACTCCCAGCTCTCCCAACCTGTCTCCAGAGCAGAGGGGCTCCAGCCCTCGGAGCATCAGGGTCATTTCAAGCAATTGCAGTGAATTTTAGTGACTCTCTGTACTGAAACCAGGTCTGCATAGGGGCATTATGGAAGGCGAGGACCTTGTGGCATGACTTGCTGTAGTAATGCACAATCTGACATATTATGGAGGTTATAACCTGTTTGGCTGTCACTTGAAATGCATCTATTAGTGGGGTTTTATCTGTCAGCGTTCTGTTAGTGCTTTGTTCCTGCTGCAGTTCTTGTTCCTGGTACCAGTATTGCCTATCGGGAGAGTGGAAATTCTCCTCCTTAAGCCACAACTTGTTTCCAAGTCATTTGATTGCTCTGGGATTGTTTTATATCTCTGTGGTACAAAAAAAATCCCTTGAAGCACCAACTAAGGAGATTTTGCTCGGTCCTGTGACCTGTTGGACACTTGCTGTCTGTGCCTGATGGAGCAAAGCTTGTTCTTTGGCTGCAGAGTGTTAACTGTTGGGAGGTGGAGTGGTCACTGCAGCAACACCGAGCTTCCCACCTTCACCCTGGGATACTCCTCTAAATCCCAAGCCCAAGCCAGGATGAAGATTTTTTTCCGCCACAACCGTTGTGTGCAAGTTCTCTGGAAAACACGAGCCTTTGGCTGCTCTTCCCAGGGCCATTCACCCTGCGCACAAAAACATTAACGATGAGCAGAGGAGCAGGAATGTCAGCCAGACCCTGCGGATTTGGCAGCCCCTGCCTCTGGGATCCATCCGTGCCAGCGTTTGCTGATGACCATCGGCCAGCTCAGCCGGGCTTTTCTTCCTATCACGGCACTTGCGTAGGAAAACTGTCCCTGTTCGGGAAGAGGACTTAGGTTAGAGGCCTTGGCTTGGTTTTGGGGTTTTATTTTCTTGAATTGTGGTTTCATGGCAGTTCTTTTTTTTTTGTTTTCCAAAGCAACACTTAAAAGGAAGAAGCTGCAACAGTTTGATCCTGTGCTTAACTATGGGAAAAGGAGGAATATTCTGCCAACATTGAAGCATTTGCCAGGAATGCAGACACCAAATCCTGGTTCTTACATGGTTGATAGAGCAGAGCTTTAAATCTCCCAGACAGGGGAGTGTTGTAGTGACATTTATAAAACTTTATCTCAGGTGTCTCACCCCAGAATGTTGCTCTGGAGATTTCCATTATACTGGCCCTTCTTTTAGTCAACTAAACTGCTCCGTAAACCTTCTCCAAGTGCTGCTCTCCCAGGAAAAGTCCTTCTCTTCCATATTTGTATTGGGAGTGGGAACTCTACTTGCACAAAGACAAACAGTCATAACTGAGCCTGAATTTGAACCCTAATTGCTGCAAAAAATTGTTGGTTAATGTTGTCAGGCACTGAGCTCCTCTCTGTGAGTAGTGACAGGATCCAAGGGAGTGGCTGGAGCTGTGTTGGGGCGTTTGAGGTGGATCTCAGGAAAAGGTTCTTCCCCCAGAGGGTGATTGGGCACAGAACAGGCTCCCGAGGGCAGTGGACACAGCACCAAGGCTGCCAGAGCTTAAGCAGTGTTTGGACAACACTCCCAGGCACAGGGTGGGATTGTTGGGGTATCTGTGCAGGGCAGGAGTTGGACTGGATGATCCTTGGGAGTCTCTCCCAGCTCAGCATATTCCATGATTCTGTGATGGTGACTTGATTCTGCAGAGGGTGGACATGCTGCCCTTGGACAGTCTCAGTTTTCATCCCAGGTACAGTCAGTACAAGTGTTTTCCAGTGACAAGACAGTTTCAGTTGGCATAAACTGTCTGTAAGGAGAAAAAGAAAGTTAAAAGTGCTGTTTCCTCCTGTGTATCATGGGAGTCCTGTTTTATCCATCAGTTTAATTACAAGAGGGTTTGGCTGTTCATGGGTAGAACTCGCTTGGCTGCTGTTCAGTGACTGTAACTATGGAAGTAGGGATTTGCTGTGATTTTATTGGGAGAATCCCACCGAGTTCTGTTCTGTGTAGTGGTGGGTGTGCCCTCATTGACTCAGCGTGTCAGAGATGGAGTGGAGAGTGTTTTAACCTTCCTAAGTGCAACGAATGGGAGGTTGGAGCAGGGAGGCCCCTTAAATATGGGTTTGGCCCTTCAGGGAACCTTTGCAAGCCTGTCCATATGGATCTGTTCTCCATGTGCTCCACAGGGGCAGAGGGTGAGGAGAGGTCTCATCACTTCCCAGGTGCCTTTATCCTCTGGCCTTTCCCCATCTGAAGTGTTTGTAGGTCGTGTAGGAAGGTTCTTTAGTGGGGAATGAAGAGCAAGGAGAGGACAGAGGTGTGTCTTTTGGTAGCTGCACCAGCTTAAAAAATGGCATTACTGATTTTATGGGAGGAAACAGGAAACTACCACGGGTTTGAGAAGCTCATGAGGCAAATTTCGGGGCAACAAGAGGTGCCACAGAAAGCAAACACCACCAAAGGGATGTTCTGGCTGTGTAGGGTTGGATTCTGTTCTAGGCAGTGTGTGGAGATGTGACTCCCATGGCCCTGAGCTGTCTGCACCAGAATAGTGAGGAAATTCCTAAAAACATGAAAACTGAAGGATAATTGAGGTAGGCAGGGACCTCCAGAGGACATTGGTCCAGCCGTGCTCAAAGCAGGTCAGGTGGGCTCAGGATCTTGTCCCAGAGCAGGAGCTGTTTCTTGGCTCGATGGGGAGTTGGGATTCCCCCCATGGATCAAATCCACAGTTTGAAGAGCTGCCTGTGCAGGGCTTGTGGAGGTTTGAGGGCTTCTAAGTTCTTCTTAAACCTGTAAAGAACTTGTGTTGCAAGGCAGGAACTTATAGGTCTACTATTATTTTGTTATTATCACCATCATCCTCATTTCTTGTGGAACAGCAGCAGCTGGAACTTTGTAAATTCTTTTAAAAATACTGAGTTCATTTGTTTCCCACAACCTTCCATGTGCTAAAGTTGTTGCCAAACAGGACACTCCATGGGGGTTAGCAACTAAATTAGGGGGGTGCATTGAGGAGGAACACATTAAAATGTGGATATAAACCCTGATATGTGTGAGGGACAGGGAGATTTTAGAGCTATATGTGCACTTGTAGGTTTTTTTCAAACTCCTGCCTGCCCCTCACAGAGTTGTCATGGCCACAGCCAAGTGTTCTCTAAAGTGTTGGTGACAGACACTATTAATTTTTAAACAACCACAACAACAAAAGTATTTTATCATTTTAGACCTTGAGTTTAAGCTGCTTTGTCAACCTTCGTGCTTCAAGGGTCCAGAGGAGGCCATGGAGCTGCTCCAAGGGCTGGAGCCCCTCTGCTCTGGAGCCAGGCTGGGAGAGCTGGGGGTGTTCAGCTTGGAGAAGAGAAGCTCCAGGGGACCTGAGAGCCCCTCTCAGGGCCTAAAGGGGCTCCAGGAGAGCTGCAGAAGGACTTGGGACAGGCCAAAGGGGAATGGCTTCCCACTGCCAGAGGGCAGGGTTAGATGGGATATTGGGAAGGAATTGTTGGGTGTGAGGGCGGTGAGGCCCTGGCCCACGTTGCCCAGAGGAGCTGTGGCTGCCCCATCCCTGGAAGTGTTTCAGGCCAGGTTGGACAGGGCTTGGAGCAACCTGGGCTAGTGGAAGGTGTCCTTGCCCATGGCAGGGAGGGAACTGGATAAGCTTTAAGGTCCCTCTCAGCTCAAACTGTGCTGTGGTTCTGTGATTCTGTGAGATGGAAAATTGGTGTTTGCTCTGCAATTGTGCTGCAGTGGCTTTGGGAGAAAAAAACCGTGTGACAGAAACGGTGAGAGCGTTTGAAAGGTCAGTGTGTGGCAGTTTCAGGGTTCAGGTCTCTGGGGGGGAGGAGGGCTCTGGTCAGGCGTCGCAGCACAAACGCTATAAATAATTCGTGGTTTGTGCTTTTGCCCATAAAAGCAGCACTGGGTCCCTGGGCCAGCGTGGGACACGAAGCCACAGCCGAGAGAGCACCACAGTGAGGTGTCGGTTCTTGAACTCGTGTTTGGTTGCTCTACATTACATTTTCAGTGCTACTGTTGGGCTGTGCCGGACCATGGCCTGAAGGATTCCCATCAAAGCTCTTTACCTTTGCAGGAATTCAAGTTGTCACTCGTACTTTTCCAGTTTGATGCTTCTTTAGGCATCGTGGTCTCTGCTGGAGAGAGGTGGCTCCTCGTGGAAACCATAAGTGGTGTCGTTTTAGCAGAGCAGTTTGGGCTGGGAGGGTTTATCAGGCACTGAGCTGAAGATTTAAAAGCACTTCCTGGGACAGGAGCAATAATTGGAAGGGATTTATTGAGGCTCTGACTCAAGGAGTCTACGTGCAGTTTGTGTCCTGGCCATAACTCAATATATTTCTGTTAGAAAGCAATAGAACACGGCAAGGAGAGTGCTGGGAGCTTGGCTGCAGGTGGAATGAAAACGAGGGAAAATGATCTTTATCATCCAGGTGTTTGTGTTTCAGGATGCAGGGAGGAATTTGGGGTTACAGAGAATAACACATAAAAAAACCCCTTAAAATTCAAAAATTCCAATATATTCTTTTTTTTTCCCTGTGGGTTTTTGTCTTTTGGAATGAAGGTGTTTATGAATTAGTGTGTTTTTCAAGAATGATGTTCAGAACATTGGGATAAACAGCCCTCAAATACGGAAGGAAATAACAGGGAATGTTTGAAACCACCTCTGTTTGTGGACGCACACACCGGGTTTCTCCAACAGGAGCTGTAGGTGAAGCCTGGGATGCACATCTGATGTTCATCAGGGAGTCATGGAATCATTAGGGTTGGAGAAGACCTTTAAGTTCATGGTCAACCACCATGTTCACCACTAAGCCATGGCCTCAATGCCACGCCCACTTTTTTTGGAACACTTCCAGGGATGGGGACTCCACAGCTTCCCTAGGGAGGCCCTTCCAATGCCTGACCACCCTTTCTGTGAAAAAAATTTTCCTGATATCCTAAACCTGCCCTGGCTCAGCTTGAGGCTGTTTCCTCTCATCCTGTCCCTTGTTCCCTGGAGCAGAGCCTGACTGCCCGCCCCGCCCCCCCCAGCTCCCCACTCCTGTCAGGGAGTCGCAGAGATCCAGAAGGTCCCCCCTGAGCCTCCTTTTCTCCAGGCTGAGCCCCTCCAGCTCCCTCAGGAGTTCTCCAACCCCTCCTGGATTTCTGTTATTTGATGGTAAACAGATTTTCCCTGAGCTCTTCCCAACTTGCTCACACAGTTACAAGTCATTCATACTTTATGAATACATTTGATTCATGAATTCCAAAATTCACGGTGAACCAGGGAATCCGAGTCTTCCAACACTCTCTTGTCCAACATTAACCTATTTCTTATCCCTAGCATTAATGAGCGTGAGGGAATCTTGCTCCCAGTCCCTTCAGTGCCCCACCATGGAATATAACTATTAATATAACTATTCCACGATGGCATAGTTGAGATTTAAGGAGCTGACTTGCTTTTCTGCTGGGATATTCATGATATGGCTTTCTGAAAAATTCCATTTCTATTCCAAGAAGGTGGGGGACCATTTAGAACCTCTTGGCCATTAATATATTTCTCTTTCTATATAGCCAAGACATGATGATGGATTTGTTTGTCCCTCTCAGGGGGAGGGCTGGGGACCTGAAATGTGCTGGTAAAGATCTGGATTTCCCCTAGTGCTTTCATACTGTTATTCCATAGGGGAATGCAGCTTTTATTCTGTAGGACCATGGAGTTGGTTTTCTATAGGAGAATATTGCTGTTATTCTATATAAGAGTAACATTCGGTTTGGAATATGTGTAGAATAGAAAAATAACAGGAATTAGAGGTGCAGGAGCAGGTCCCATCTTTATCCTGCCTTCCCAGCAACCACTCTGGGAATGTCAAATGGCATCTCCAGGACTTGTGTTGAAGAGTTTACTCATAAATCAAGTGCTCCTGTCCCCGAGGAACCTGGATTCCCACCTGCTCTGCCCCCGCCCTGATATTCAGCCCTACTTTTCATTTGGAAAAGGACCAGGAAAAGGCACTGGTGGTTTGTATTGCCATGGGGCACTATAAAAACGGGGTGATGTGTGCTCAGGGGGGAATTCAGGGGGAATTTTGTCATGGAAGGGGCTGCCCAGGGAGGTGGTGGAATCCCCATCCCCGAAGGTGTCCGAGGAATGACTGAATGTGGCACTCAGTGCTCTGGGCTGGGGGACAAGGTGGGGATGGGGCACAGGGTGGACTGCATGGTCTTTTCCAGCCTCAGTGATCCTGGGAATCTGTGATCTTATTGCCATGCAAGAACAAGTCACCGCGGTGCTTTCCTGGATGCAGAGGTTTGGAAAACAACCTTATTTCAGGGAAGCCATTAAAATAATCCTTATTCTGGCAGTGGGCTGCTATTAATCCAGATTACATCAATATTGAGTGCAGAATGAAGAGACCAGGAGCCTCTGGGATCAGACAAAGAGAAACCTGGAGCATTTAGCCAGGATTAATTCCTTTTTTCCCCCTGCCATCCATGAAAAGAATCTCTTCGTGCTGTAGGAATGGAGCTGGTGCACCTCTGCCTTTTCCAAGCTGTTGGATCCCTGCACTGCATCCAGAGGGATGCTGGGCTCCGACAGAGGAATGTATTGAGTTTTGTTTCCCCTGCAATGTTGAGCCCTGGCCAGGAAAAGCTTCGGTCTCCCCAAGAATCCTTGGAATGCTGTCATGGAGTTGTGTCCGTTCAGCTGCTCAGCAGCTTCGAATCAATGACTCAGGAAAGGGCAATAGTGTGAACAGAAGGGAATTTGTTTGAGACAAGTTTTAACTCATTTAGAGCTTTTTGGAGGCTGAACTATTCCATTCTGCCCCCCTGCAGAGGAACGTGGTGTCCTGGTCAGGTCTGTGGAGATTAGACATGGATAAACTGAATTAACAGCCCTTTTTTTATAGCCCAACAGTCCTGCTGAGGAAACCCAGTGAGGAAACCAACCAAAAATGTCTTTAGTTGTCTCAAATCAAACCCCAGGCCTTTCTTCAGCTCCTTGTTGGCCCATTCCCAGCATGCCAGGGCTGGGGAGTCACCCCGAGTCTGAAGGAAAAGGCCTGAAAGAGCGATATTATGGGCCATGATTTCTGTAGGCATTTGGTTTATAAAACATAATGTGGTGTGGTGTGTTAATCCTGAAAAAAGCTGCTAAAAAAAAGAGGAATCTTTCTGTTCCTCACTCCTGTATTTCTCCTCCTTGCTACAGAGTAAAAAAGATTTATTCCTGGGCAAGGCTCTTCCCAAAAAAATCCTAATAAATAGACCTTGTTTCTCTCCATGAGCCATTACTTAAGGTACAAACACAGGGAGTTGAACTAGAAAATCCCTTTAATGTTGTTCTTAGCTTAAATTCTTTATTAAATTAGATGAAAATTCCTTAAATGATATAAAATAATGCTGCCTCCTGCTTAGGCTGTTCAGGTTCATCTTGCTGCTGGCTCGAGTGAGCGATGTTAATTAGGTGAGCAACGTTAATTAGGTGTATAGAAAATTTATCTCCTTACCTTAAGATGCTGTCATAGATTAGGGACGATCCTGTTGAAGGGAAATGCTCATAATTTAATATCATTTAAATTAATATCTAAATACAAGGGGCTGCTCTTGCACGTTTTCAGTCTCAACATATTCTGCTTCTTGCTTGTCTCTGCTCACTGAAGTAGCTGGGGGACAGGTAAATCCTGTGGAAATCTGAAAGAGACCCCATCTTTTAATACCAAAGTGCCTGTTTTGGGGAGAGGGCGCCTGGATTTTCAGCTCTGGGAGAGTTTTTGGGGCTTCACTGGAGCTGTGGGTATCCTTGATGGGTGGGGAGGGGAGGGACACTGGGAGTGGGGAAGATTTTGGTGGGGGGAACAAGAAGGAAAAAGTGGGGACAGCCTGAAAAGGTATGACTCCTCTGCAGGGGAGCGTTCCTGAGCTGTGGCTCTGGAATCATCTCCGGAGCTCTGGAATCGTCTCTCCAGCAGAATCTGCTCGCTCGGCAAGTTTCGGCCATCCCAGAACTTGTTTTAGTCAACTAAAGTGAATTCATATGCAACAGCTTGAGTTTAAACAAATCCCTGGATTCAAATTGGGGGGGGGAATCACCTTGTTATTCCGTCAGTGCTTAAATCATTAAATCCAAACAGACTGTGGAATGAACCAGCCTGGGAAGAACCGCGGATCCTGCAGGGACTGGAGGTGTCCAGTGCCCTTCCACCAAGGTCTCGTCTCATTTAGCCTTTATATTCTCCTTTTAGTTGCAGAGTTAAATCTGCAAAGGTCATTTGAAAAGCTTCAGATTATAGATGTAAAGCCCTTTTAATCTTTTCTAATAAATAGCCGAGTAGGGACTAAATCTACTGGGAGCTGGGCTCTGCTGTTAAGCCATAGCACAAAATGTCTATACATGAGCAACACTTGCAGATTATCTTAAAATTATAATTGTATTAAATAAATTTGGCCTAGAAGAAGAGGTGAGTGAGGAAGACAACTGGTTTAATAAATGAAGCATTAATTGGACCTGGTGCCTTGACAGATCCTGTCACTGTGGTCTGGATGATTATGAAAGTGATTTAGGCACAACAGAAAACAGCAGTTTCAGTTCAGAGATTTCTTCTAAATGGCAAGAAATGACTCTGTGCAGTTGGTGCCTCACAGGGTTGGAATAAAACTTTTACATAATGGACTTAAAAGCATTTGGATTTTGGGAAAACAATAGCAGCAAATGGAAATGAAGGTGTCTGAGATGCTGAAATACCCCGAGTTGTGCTGGGGCTGTCTCTGACATTGTCTAACATCTGAGTGGCCTTCAAAGCATTTTTTCCTCCTAATTCCATATATAATTAAAAAGCAGCTTCCTCCAGCTCATTAAAATGTAGAGTCCTGTTGGAGCAGTGCAGGTTTATATTTATTTACATGAATAAAGCACAGCTTTAATACTGACTGGAATAACTTCCAATATTTAACCAGTGTTTAGCTGCTCTTCATGAATACAAAACTGCAAAGGAATATGGTCCCTAGGAGCTTGTGGGATTATTTTGTGAACCATTCAGCAAACTTTCCCCAGCTCCTTTCCATTAATTCTAAATGATAGGAAAATCCCGTGAGTAAGTTGTTAGTGAGATCCATGGGAATAAGGCAAGGTGGTGGCTTTCCTAGCGTAATGATGGCATCTCCTTTCCACAGGCTTTTGGAAATGCAAAAACAGCCCATAACAACAACTCCAGTCGCTTTGGGAAGTTCATCCAAGTGAATTACCAGGAGACGGGCACCGTGCGAGGGTAAGTGGAATCGGGTGAGGCGCTGGATCTGCTTGAACCTAAACCAGCTCTAACAGGGGTACATGGAACAGAGGTTCATTTTTTTGGCCAGTGTTTCCCAAAGTGGAGACAGGCAAAGACAAATACTTGGGGTTTAGTGTATCCAAATCCACTGCTGTGGAGATGGTGGCATATCTGAGCTGAGGTGGGAACACACCTGAGCTGGTTCTGAGCCACTGGAGCTCTGCTTAATCATGGGCTCAAATTTATAATGAAGCTGAAAGGCAAGTTTTCCTCATCAGACAAGAGTTAAGGCAGGAAGGGGGAATGTTTTAGCTGGGATGGGTTGGGGCTGGAGCATGGATGGGCAGTGGAGGTGGAGCAACCGGCCTGGCTCAAGCTCAGGAGGAGAAAGCCAAGGGGAGGGTTTAATCTCTGGCAGTGTGATGGTGGCACAGGGGTGATGGACCAAACTCTTCTTGTCACTGCCTAAATCCCCACATGCTTGTGGCTTGGACCTGAAGTCTCTCTTTAATGCAGCCCTTGACCAGTGAGGGCCTCTTTTATTCTCCTAGGCCATTGCAAGGAGACAGTTGTCTCCACTGTCATTCTCCTCAGTTTATTTCAGCAGCTGAAAGGTGAGAGCAGCCCTGGGGAGAAGGATTTGGGGTGGTGCTGGATGGGAAGCTCAGCATACCCTGGAAGCCCAGAACCTTCCTGTGACCTGGGCTGGTCCCACAGCGTGGGCAGGAGGAGATGGGGGGATTCTGCCCCTCTGCCCTGCTCAGGTGAGAACCCCCCCTGCAGAGCTGCCTCCAGCTCTGGGGAACAACATCAGAAGGATGTGGAGCTGCTGGAGTGAGTTCAGAGGAGGCCATGGAGATGCTCCATGGGCTGGAGTCCCTCTGCTCTGGAGCCAGGTTGGGAGAGCTGGGGGTGTTCAGCTGGAGAAGAGAAGGCTCTGGGGAGACCTGAGAGCCCCTTCCAGTGCCTAAAGGGGCTTCAGGAGAGCTGCAGAAGGACTTGGGACAAGGGATGGAGGGACAGGCCAAGGGGGAATGGCTTCCCACTGCCAGAGGGCAGGGTTAGATGGGATATTGGGAAGGAATTGTTGGCTGTGAGAGTGGTGAGACCGGGTTTGGATCCGACTTTCCCGCCGAATGCTCAAACCTTACAGTTTGCAGCCTTTCCTCCCCCCCCGCCTCTATGAACACAAGGGAAAGGGAGAAGGGAAAAGCTACTGAAACACCGAAATGACCAGACCAAAGCTGTACAAAAATATACCCATGTATTTACACTTATATACAATTACAATACTATGTACACAGAAGAAGGGACCCCAAACACCTCCCCCTGCCCCGAAGGGAAAAGGGAAAGGAAAAAAAACCAAAATAGATATACACAATCAAAATTCAGGAGTAACTAATAAAGAACTAACAAAAAAAAATCTTACTATTCTCCTTGAGATAGCAGAACTGCACCAAGCGAACGCCGGCACTCTCTGCTTCCCAAGGTCTACAAGGCCTCACTGGGCCTCACTCCTCCACACGAGCAGAGCCGATAGCAGAGAACCTGCTCCCGGATCCACTGGAAAGGAAAGAGAGAGAGAGGCTTCTCCCCCTTCTTACTTATGCCCTGGTTTATGTAAAAAATCGCATGGAATACCGGGAAGATGACCACTTCTTCGGTTACGACCTGGTTACCAAGGAAGGTCTAAAATCAAAACCACTACACCCTAGCCCAGGTTGGCCAGAGAAGCTGTGGCTTCCCCCCCATGGCAGGGTGTGGAACCACCTAAACCTGACTTTCTCTTTGGCTTTAGCCTATTAACACAGGTCATCACCAAGGGACTGGAGCTGGCTCTAAACGAGCAGGGCTCTGTTAACCCTGCTTTTTGTCCAGGTTAATTAATGCAATTGGAGAAACGCAGAGTAGAACCAACATTCCAGGGGCTGTGTAATTCCTGCAGCTGGCTCAGAGATCTCTTGCTGGGACTTTGTTGGTATTTGAGAGAATTGCTGCTCAATTTTTTTTTTGTTATTTTCCAGCAGAACAGCGGCACACCGAGAGCTGCCATTAATTTTGCAGTGAGCTCGGGTTCTCTGTGTCCCTTCCTGCTGCTTTTGCATCCTACGTCAAATCTGATGTTCTTTTTTTTTTTTTCCCCTTTCTTTAATTCTGCTGCACAGCTCTTTTAAAACCTCCTTTTTTAATACCTCCTGGAACACAGGGGAGCAGGAATCCAACAAATGCCTTAACTGTGTATTATCCTGGCACGATGTGGCAGCGCTGTGGTTGTGGCCTCTGTTTATACTTGGCAGAAAGGTGCCTGTAATGTTATATTGATATATTCTAGCTCATAAAATAAGGGAAATTTTCTCTCCTTTTTAAAAAATGGGCTTTCTTGGCCTTTGATTGCATGGGGTGATGTGACTGTGCTCTGCTCTAAGCTTGCAGTGCCCCCCCAGTAAAAATAAACCATGTTTAAATAAAAATGTCAGCTCTTCCTGGCATGCAAGGCTTTTTTCCATAGAAAGAAGATTTTTTTTTAAAAAACTTAGCCCAGATTTTAAGCACAACTCAAATCAATTATCACCCTGTGTTCTGCACATCATTTGCTTTGCTAATGAGACTCATTTGCAGCCCTTCAGAGGTCAGAAATAGCAGGAACTGGCACTTTCGCCCACCCTGGGCTGGGGCGTTTGGCATGGTGGGATTTGAGTATCAAATATATATATAAAAACATATATAAAAACAGCCTCAGGTTTCAGTAATGTCACCCAGGAGGTTCTCTGTGCTTATATCAGTGTTCTACACAAAATTATCCCCTTAGAACTCTTTTTTTTTTTTTTTTTTCACTCTTAAAGCTTGATATGACACAGTTGAGAATAGTAAATAAAAAGAAAACATGTGGAGACGTTAACTTTTTAAGACACAGTTTGATTCTCCTTTTTACCACCCTGTCCCAAGAGGGGGTGGATGTTGTTCTTGGGACGTGGATTCATTACAACCTTTGCACTAAGCAAGGAGCATTTGGCCAAAACAGCAGTAGAGGGGCATCTACAAAAAAATATACTGAAAAATCCAGTAAAAAGAAAATCTAAAATAAAATTTACAAATTGACACACTTGCCTCTATTTAAAAACTGGTTTGGACCAGATGACCTCTGGAAGACCTTTCCCACCTAAATTATTGTGTGAGAGTGATTTTTGGGGGGGTTATGGTGACTGACAGGGGCAGAGATGAATGCCAAGGGGGATGGATGTGGGGCAGGCTGTTGTCCAGCAGTGTCTGAGCTGGTATCCAGTGGGATCCCACCAGTGGGATCTGGGAAACTCCAATATTTTTCTCATTCCTCTGTTCCCTAACCCTGCAGTGAATTCATGGCATGGCTTGGGAAGGAAAAATTGGGGATGTAGGAAACCCCCCTACCTGTCGGTGAGGAATATCCACAAACTGCTCTCAGCTTCCCCACAGGAATAAACCTTTCAGCCAGAGGAATAACACAGCTCTGCTGTCTGTCTGTCTGTTCTTACTCCTCCTGTCCTGCAAGGTCATCCCGTGGGGAGCTGGATCTACGACTTTCAGTGCCCTTTCCCAAAAGTTGCCATGAGAATTTTCACAGAACCTCTGCAGCACATCCAAATGATTTCTATTTTATTTTTTTAGTGGAAGGAAGGGCCAATTATTTTGCTGTAAGTAATAAATAGGTCTGGCTGCCACCTTTATGCTGGAGCAGTGAGTGTAGAGGCACCTCCTTGTCCAACCATCCCAAGACTCTGGGTTTCCTGGTTCCTACTGTTGACGCCACGTCACTGAGCATCTGTAGCTGGAAAAACAAAGCTCCATCATCAAAGTGCCACTTAGAGCTCGGGTTTCTAAATCCCTGTCATTACTGGTTAGGGTTGTTTGGAAGAAAAAAACCTGGGGAGGCTTGGCTTAACTCACCAGGCTTGAACAAAGGATTTAATATGTAAATTGAACATGTTTGTTGGGGAGGCTCTCGGGAGAAAATGTAAACTGCAATAAGGAGCTTTCCCAATTGTTTATTTTTCTTGACTGCCGCCATGAGTTTAGAACTTGAATTTTTGGTGGGAAGTGGCTCTCCTGGAAGAGGGAATGGGAATGCAGCTAAGTCGCATCTTGCAGAGTTTTGCAGGCAGATATTCCTCGTGTGCACGACTCCTGGGCTGTGAGCAGCTGGACTGGGATGGAACAGGGATCTGAGCTCCTTCCTTCTGCCCAGAGGCTGATGCATCTGAGCTCATGTTTTTCAGATCCAAGTTAGTGTTGGCTTTGTATCAAACCAAAAAAACCTCAAAAGCCAAATATAATATTGGGCTTGTTCTGCCGAGGAAGAAATTTATATAACTAAGTGAAACAAGGCTGAAAGTTCTTTGTGTGGGTACCGAGGCTGAACAGCCCTGGTGAAGCTGCCTTCGTTTAAGTCGGGTATCAGGTCGAGGGATAACGGTTTTGTTTGTTCCTTGCAGAGCTTATGTGGAAAAGTACCTCCTGGAGAAGTCCCGCCTGGTCTACCAGGAGCACAATGAGCGGTAGGTGCCTCTGTTTTGTCTGCAGGGATGGGTTGGACTCCTGTCTGTGGCACAGATGCCTTAAAACCCGGCTTAAGCAGGATTTCCACGCTCCTAACCCTGTGCTGCAAAGAGAAATGATTCGTTTTCTGTCTCCATATTTATGGTTTGTTGTTTAGGGAGAGATATGCCACCCGGAGAAAGTAAACTCCATTGTTTTATCAACAGCCTTTCCATTACTGGGGAGTGGGTTGGGTGGGAAGGGACCTTAGAGACCATCTTGTTCCTGCTGTGGGCAGGGAACCTTCCACAAGAATATTGTCAGATTTTGTTTCTGTTTTCACTGTCTTTCTGATTCATGTCAGATGGCTGTTACATCCCATGTGTTTCCTTGTGCAACTTGTGAGCTGTTTATCATCTAATTTGCAGGGGGGAAGATGCTGTTTTAGTTCTGTTTCACAGTTCTTAACACACTGGAGCCTTCAGAGAGGCCTCTAGAAAAAGCTAAAATTATATAGATTTGATGTGAATTGTTCTTTCCTAATTGCAACATAATATTTGTTGGATATTCCTCTCCTCTCTCAGTAATTAATACTCCAATTTTAAATAATTTTTCTCCTTCTTGTTGCCTTTCAACTCTTGGCACTTCTGTCTGTGTTTCCCCTTGGAGACAGATGTGTGAGAAGTTTCCTGGAATGCCCTGGGGCTGATCCTGGAGTTAAAGAGCATCTTCAGCTCTGACAAATGTCCTCTTGGGTGTTGCAAGATGATTAAACTTGGATCCTCTTGGAAAGCATCCAACATGAAAGCAAAGTTTTAATTTTAGAAAGAAATAGTGTTAATCTGTGGTAGGGTTGTCTGGAAGCAGAACAGCTGAGTGTCCCTGGGGTGGGTTTAGCATCAGGAATATTCAAGCATTTGGAATATTTGAGCAGCCGTAATAATTGAAGATTTTTCAGTTGTGTCTTACTGAAATGCAACTGCAGAGTTGTTACCTTTTTAATGGTAATAAGGTCTTAAAAATAGTAATTCCTGCACTGCAAGGAGGTCTGTTGGGATTCTAATAAAGGAGGGTGAAGCCGGGAGGGGGTCGGGCTCTGCTCCCAGGGAACAAGGGATAGGACGAGAAGAAACAACCTCAAGCTGTGCCGGGGGAGGTTCAGGTTGGGCATCAGGAGGAATTTCTTCCTGGAAAGGGCTGTCAGGCGTTGGAAGGGGCTGTCCAGGGAGATGGGGGAATCCCCACTCCTGGAGGTGTCCGAGGAAGGACTGGACGTGGCACTCAGTGCTCTGGGCTGGGGGACAAGGTGGGCATGGGGTGGACTGGGTGACCTTGGAGGTCTTTTCCAAACTAAGTGATCCTGGAATTCTGTCAAACACGTAGACACATGGTTCTGAAGGAAAATGTGATGATCCCATGCCCTCCCTGCTTGGTGATGCTGTTTATTTCCAGGTCTAACATGTTTTTTTTCCTTTGTCCCCAGGAACTACCATGTATTTTATTACCTCCTCGCAGGAGCGAGCGAGGAGGAGCGATCAGCATTTCACCTGAAGCAGCCAGAGGAATATCATTACCTCAACCAGGTGGGAATTCTATCCGGGAATACAATACAGGGCCTTGCCTTTTCTACAGCTGATATTTAATGCTAATAAAGAAAAGGGGTGGAGTAGTAAAAATGGGCTTTCCTAATGCTTTACAGGAAGTCTTCCATCACTGGAAATAATTCCTCCTTGGCAACGTGAACACCTGGTAGTGTGGGGAAAATAATCACTGTTTTCCCTCCCTGGGATATATTAAATATATTGAGGTTTTAATTATTGGAGGGAAGAACAGTAATAATTTCTCTGTTATCTGTGTGAATGTTGTTTCCTCCTCATTAACATCTGTCTGCTGAGCAGGAGAGAAGGGGGAAATGTGGGACACTTGCATATAACACCTTGCATGAGGTAGTTCTAATCCTGTAGCTTCCTGGCTGGCTTTGAATTTAACAATTAATAGAAATCAAACCACAGCAACCATTGAAAATCTGGGAATTAAGAATGAATGAGGTGTTACCAACAGCCAAGTTGAGTTATTATATGATAATAACTTTATAATAAACTGATTGACTTCAGGTATTTAAGCAGCTGTCCACTGGTGCTTGTGGATAGGGACTTCAGAGAGAAAAAAGGAGGAAGAATATGTGGCGGAGAAGTTAAGTCATCTGTTGATTTTAACTAATTACAATTTTCTTGGCCCTGAAACATGAGGAGCAATGAAGAGTGATTTAACCAATAAGCTGGAGAGAAACTTGGGCCCACAGCTCAGCCCAAATGGCCTTTAGTCCTTCTAGAGGTATAATTTCCCTCTGGAATAGTCTCAATTATGGGGGGGCTTCTTAAAGATCTTTTTTAAAATTGATGCCAAAATCCATTGTCCCATTAACAACTCCCACCCCGGAGTGGCAGGATTGGGAAATCTGCCCAAACAAGGAGCACACCAAGAGCTGGAGGCTCTTTGCTGCATCTTGGAGCCTCAGGCACATTTGTTGGGGAACGTGGTGTGGTCTCCAGCACCATCTGTGCTGCGGTTTTGCAGCAGGAACGTGCCAAAATGGAATGTTTTGGCACATTCCCAGGTTTTGTTGGGCCATCTAGTCATTTGGTGTTAGTGGAAAACATTGTTTTTAATTACAACCCCCTTTTTCTTTTTAATAGTGATTGAAGAGTTTTAATATTGAAAGTAAAATCAGAAATCCAATGGCATGTGGTATGTGGAACCAGGGAAATGTTAACATTCAGGGTGAAATGTTTCTTTTAATCTAAATGAAGGTTTGGTGGGACCAGTGGGCTGGGGAAGGATGCTGAGGTACCTCCAGTGGAAGAGGGAAGCAGAGTCTGGACTTTCCTGGACATGGTGACAGTCTGAGTTTTTAGGTTTTGGGGATTTTTTTTTTTAATAATTAGAGTTGGAGAGACCATTTACCACTGAGGACTGCGAAAATGGTGCCTTCAGATGTGGGCAGGGCATGGTTTCACATTCAGACCATCTGACGGTGCAGGAGCAACTTGCCCCTGCCCTACAGGCAAAGGGGAAAAGGAAAAAAAGAAGAACAAAGAAAAAAGAGAAAGTGGAGAAATGGGCAAAGAAATTTGGGAATCATATCAGTGGGAAATTAGAAGATGAGCCTTGAGCATTTCCAGTCACTTCTTAAATGTGTCCTGGAGAATTCCCTGCCTTTTAAAAGGGGAAAAGAACCAGGAAATGAAGTGTTTAACTGAAAATTAAATATTGATATTGAGAAGCCATAACATATTGAACCCCTCAAGTCCAGGGGTGACTCAGTCCTTGAGTTAGGATTCTCTGTCTCTCCCGGTCCCTCCTGGTGTGTTCTGACACAACGTGCACTTTGCATTGCAGAGCAGAAATAACCCAGTCAGAGATTGCACCAAACTCTGCTGCTCATCAGGCTGCTGGGCTGTAAATGCAGGGAGCAGGTTGGAAGTAAAGATTTAAATAGTTTTTTTAAACACAAATTGACTTTAACTATCACCTGAGTTCGGGTGAGTTCTCCATCTCGCGCCCCAGTGGCAGGTGCACCCACCTCTGTGTACTCTGCAACTCACTGAGTATTTTCTGTGCTGGTTATTCACCTTTATCCATTTCTAAATTAGTGATTTGCAGGTTTAGGTCCTTATTTTCAGCTCCTCAGGAGCCATGGGGTCAAGTTTCTCTCCCTCCTGGGACTGGTCGCTGATGTGCCTTGACTTCTCTCAACTCCACCTCTGTCTGATTGGAAAAAGACACGAATTCCTAAAAAGCTTTGGTGTGCTGCTGGAAGAATCTCACTTTTGCAGCACTTACATGTGCCTGGAGCAGAGGTTGAGAGTAGAAACCAACCAAATCTGCTTTTCAGTGGGATTTTTCCATCAGGTAAAGCAAAGGTTTCTTCAACTCTGGAGAAAAAGAAAAGGTTTTCAAACCCATTAAGGGCAACACTGTGAGCAGGAATCAGCACCAGGAATGCAAAAGAATTATAAATCTTACCCGAAAAAATTCCGAGGAAGGAACGATGAAACAATTCTTGTCCTCAGGGAGCAGGTAGTGGGGGTTATTTGGGGTCTGGGCACTACTTAACCCGCTCTGCCTTGCTTTCAGATGACAAAGAAACCCCTCAGCCAGAGCTGGGATGATTATTGCTATGACTCTGAGCCGGTCAGTACCAGAACCCGTGTGTTGCTGCTCTCCCTGGGGGAGCAAAACCAAACTGAGCTTAACCCATTAACTCCCCTCTGCCCTGCAGTGCTGTTGCTTGTGGTGGTCCAGTTGGTTTTCTCCATTGCCCTTTCTGGGTTCCTTCCATCTGGAAAGCTGCTTCAGCGATTGGGGATGGTCAGCTCTTCACAGTCATCTTAGTTTTACCGACTGAGGGGGATTTATTCCTTCTTGATAATAAAATGGGATGATTTATGGGAATTGTGATGTGGCAGCAACATGAAAATTGAAATTTCTTTCTGACAAAACAGCAAATCAGCCTCTTGCAACCCCAAGAGAAGCATCAGTTCGTGCTAGTTGTAGTGGTGTATATGCTCTGCAGCTTCCAGGGGAAAAAACAAACCAAAACCACCCCCCAACCATCTGTGAGAAAATCAAATCCTGATACTGTTCAGAGTGCAAAAACAATTCCTTCTCCTGAGATACTTCTGCTGACATGATCATCCTTTCCACATGGATCACCCCAAAAAGGGCAATAGGGAAGCTTCTCCCCCTTCAGCTGGTGACGTGCTTTGGGGTCTGTGGTGCTCCCTGGGCTCTGTCCTGCATGTGGGAGCATGTTTGGGATCAGCTGCCTGTGGTTCCTGCTCATTTTGCCGTGTGCCTGATGGTTGCCAAGCTCTTGCTGATGCATCTGGAAGAGTAAGGGGTGATCTGTGAAAGAGCTGGGCTTCACTTGGGCTAAATAAGTGTCTTAACAGCCAAGATTTCCCTGCAAAATCCTTAGGGGAGGGGGAGGGAAAGGGGATCTAACCCTCCCAATGTTAAAAATATGGGATATTGGATCGGCATCCTTAATCCATCAGCATCCTTGGGGGTCCTGCAGGAGCAGGGAATGCTGAGTGGATGCTGTTCTGGATGCACTTTATAAGTTGCAAGGCCCGTGGTTGTTTTAGGAATGGGTCGGGACAATTTCCTGGAGGGATTACAATTGAAACAACCCCAAATCCATGTGTTGTTACAATTTGACTGTTCAGGTGTTTAGGATCATCTTATTTGGGATCATTGGCTGTGATATTCCTGGGAAATAACATTGTTTTACCTGATGACTCACTCTCAAGCCTACCCTGGACCTCTCCCCACCTCCATGGATTCAACCCGCTGCAGGCGGATGGTTTATAAAGCAACTCTGTTTTATCCTCTTTAAACTTTCCATGGAAATCCATGGATTGCTTCGATGTGACGACGGGAAGCAGGGGACCCACTTTAACTGGGAAGCTGATTGCTCTGGCAGGATATTGGGTCTGTGGAGATGGACCTGTCTGCTCGAATCTCAAGGAAACTCCTCTTGTCTATAATTATCATCCCTTTCTCATCCATCAGGAAGCGGTGCCAGGCTGGAACGCTGCGGAGAGCATCCGCTTTTAGGGAGAGAATTTGCTAAAAGCCTTTCCATGCGGATTAATGAGTCAGGCAATTGTTATGTAAATCATTAATTAAATTGCCTTTGGCGGAGATTGTGCCACTTCTGAGCTCTCCCTGGGATTTGCTGTTGACTCGTGACTTCATTTTGGAGGAACAGTGCCAGCAAATGGAAATGGCCCCTGGAATGTGCAGTGCCACCAAAAGCACCCCTTGGTGTCTTTATAAAAAGCTTTTAAAATGCCTGATTTGCAGAATTGGTGGGTTCATTGTTGTCCAGCCCACCCCAGGTCCCACCAGAATGGGTGTGGAAATGCCCCCAAGTTCTCCTCAGCGTCAGTGCAGTGGCTGAGGAAGCCAAGGTTGGAGTTCAGGAGGGACAACTCCTTATCCCAAAGTTTTATGGTGTCAGTAACCATGTTGGTGATGCTCCATAGTGGGGGTGTCTTTGTGCTCTTTTGGACGCGCAACAGGTCTTAAAAATGTGAATTTTCAACCTTCTCCTCATAAAAGGTGAAAATGTCCCTTTTCTAAGCAGTATTTCCTAACTCAGGCATGTTCTTTTCTCCTTAAATTTCAGCCCCTGTGCATGGCTTTAAGTGGTTTTCCTGTTCAACAGCTCCAAATTCCCTTTGTCCATGGAGCATTAACTTGTCCCTGGGGACAATTGATTCCAAATTGTCAATTTTCTTGTCCAGTTGCTCTTCTCTGGCTTTTAGTCGAGGGGATGGTGCAGTTGTGGGGGAGTCTCCTCTCTTGCAGTAAATATTTAAAATATATAAATAACATAATATGTAATAATATTATTCTTTAAATACAAAAACAATACAAATAAAGATTTTAAATAAAGGTTTCCCCCTTAATCAGTATCTCTGGCTCCAATGATGCTGACACAGTTGTGAGGCTTTAAATGCTGCAAGATACAGAACTACTACTATAAAATAACCTCATTCTCTATATTCTGTATTTATGGTTTATTTTCTGGGCTATAAGTGAGTCCAAGTGTCTTCCCAAGTATTCACATAACCTGTTTATTCCAGAATTTCCAAGTTATTTGAGCAAATTTTTGCTTGGGTGATAAATATGATTTACAGGAAAAAGATCAAAACAAATTATGTGGATTAATTGAAAGCTAAAATTTTTGTTTTTATTATTTTAGTAGATTTTTAGTAGAATTTCTTAGCATTTGTGGAATTTTTACAGAATTTATTTAACCCTGGATTAACTTGCAGAAAGCCTCTATATAAGTGTTAGTAAAATATTCTGGGCATTATCTGAAAAAACTAAACTGTTCACACACATGAGGAGCCTCCAAGAACTGTAAAATATCTTGGATTTCAAATTCTCCCAATGCCTGCATTTTTTAGATAACTTCCCTGGAATTAGAATAAAGTTACTGAAAAACGTATTTAAAACTTTCACACTCAGGGTTTAATTCGCTGATAATTGACATGAAATTATGTGGATTTTTTTTTTAAACTGAATTTTTCCTCTTTAGTTATAGGAATTTTTAATGGACCAGGACTTACTATGGAATAAATTGCCTGCAAATGGGAAACAAATTTCACGTGGTTGTTAATTCACAGCCCTTTCATATGTGACTTTTCCCAAACTGCCGAGCGACTCATCTTGTGTTAGAGGTTAAACCTGGGAAATAAGGATGTATCTCCAGGAAAAAATCAGTCCAAAATGTAATTTTTCCAGTCCCAGCTTGGAAATGTTGCTGATCAAAGACTTGGAGATCACACAGGGATGTTTCTGGAGTGCTGACTTGGCCATCTGGACGTGTCCTGAGTTAATTTCTCCTGGTGCTCACTCCTTGTGTTGGATTTTCCAGGACTGCTTCTCCGTGGAAGGGGAGGACTTGAAGCACGACTTTGAGCGGTTACAGCTGGCCATGGAGATGGTGGGATTCCTGCCGAAGACACGCAGGCAGTGAGTTCGTTTTCCATAATATTAGTTAAGGTCACCTCCCTCCATAATGGTCTGACTCGAGTGAATGAGACCCTCGGGAAGGAGCTGTGAGGCACTGGAATGACGTTCTCCAGAGAAGCTGTGGCTGCCCCATCCCTGGAAGTGTCCAAGGACAGGCTGGACGGGGCTTGGAGCAACCTGGGATAGTGGAAGGTGCCCCTGCCCATGGCAGGGGCTGGAATGAGATGAGTTTAAGGTCCCTCCCAGCCCAAACCGTTCAGTTATTCCATGGTTGTTACCGTAGTTAACGATTCTCCTCATGCAAATGGAGCGTTGGCAGAACTTGACATCTTCAAGTATTTTTCAACTGTTCATGAATAGTCATGGCTTACTCTGCATGTCATAAATCCAGATCCTGGTTTAATCAGAAATCCTGATTATCACTCATCAAACTTAACCCTTTGCGTGCAGTTGCAGCTCTGTAGACTCATATTTTTCCCCAAATTCACTGGAAGTGCTGTTTGGAAAACTGGACGTTTTACTCAGATTGCAGTACAGCACCTTCCACTGACTGCAGGGATTTCTGTGAGGCTCAGCTTCAGCCAAACCCAGAAGATAATTCCTCTCATGTTGATTGTTGGCTTGAGAGTCTTGAGTAGGTTGGGATGAATTTGACATAAAAAAATTACCTCAAAGACATTTTCACCCAACTGATGATTTTCAGCAGTTCATCCTTTATCCCCCACTTGTAACAAATCAATTCTGAAATTAAAACTGCTTTTTCTCTATCTGTCCCACACACATGGGTAAACCCAGGAATACAAACTTCCAGTGTGAGCAGCTTCTTTTATCAGGTTTCAAGCGACAAGGTTTGTTGAGGGTGCAGTGAGGGGGTTTAATTGCCAGAGTAAAGCAATCACTCAGTGGCAGGACTGAGCAGAGCTGGATGGCACAGTAAATTCACACTTTTGATTTACTGTGCAGTGATTTTTTCCTTGTGTTTCTCCTGGTGAACTTTGCTTGTCAAAAATAAAGTGGGTTCTTCACTATACGAGCAAATTTATTTTGCTTGAGGTTGTAAATCTGTAGCACTAATAAGGAACCATCATCAGCTGAGCTTAGAAAGGACACTTTAAATATTACTATACTCTTATAAGTAGCTTTTTTATACCAAAGCATGGGCTTTCACCTCTGTGGAAACAGAGAAATGTTGGTAATTGCATCCCTGTAACTCACGACAAGGAATCAGCACCTCTGGTTTGAAGAGAAGGAAGGACTGGCTTGGAGAAGTGGAGGGGTGTTGTCCAAGCTGGTGGCGTGGCTGGGAATCAAATTTGGGTTAGTCATTTTTAAGTCCCCAGAGAGGGTAGGAATAGGGACAGGCAGGGTTTATAGCTGAAGTCAGCCATGACTCGGGAGTCGGACTCCATGATCCTTTTGTGTCTCTTTGAACTCAGGATATTCCTATTTTTCTGGAGGTGGACATAACTTAAAAATGACCAAATTGTCCCCCAGACTGGAAAACTGGCTGGATAAATTTACTTTTCTCTGTCTCAGTTGCTTATATATTATAAAAGCCTATTATTTTTGCCTGTTTTGTGCAGGCTTCCTACGTCAGCCTAGATGGGAAAAGGACAAATGTGTGCCAGGGGACTAAGGAGGGTCACCTGCCTGGCCAAGCCCACTCTCCCCCTGCATTTAGGCAATTGCATGATAAATATTTCATCTGGGTATCAAGATCACTCAAGGATCTCTGTTTTTCTTACAACATTTTGTAACCACGGCTTTGATGTGTTAAATGATTTTCAAGGAGGGTGCAGCAGTGCAAGTTTGGCACTTGATTGAGTGAAAACCTTTTTGACATGAGTTGAATTGGACACTTCGGATTGAAAGTGAGAGGAAGGAGCCAAATAGGAAGATGGCCCTTGGAGATTTTTTAATTTGCTTTATGAAAAAACAACCGAGTGAAAATGAATTCTCTATGTTTCCTGTAGGATCTTCTCTCTCCTGTCGGCGATCCTGCACCTGGGGAACATCCGCTACAAAAAGAAGACCTACAGGGATGACTCCATTGATATTTGTAACCCTGAAATCCTGCCTGTTGTGTCAGAGCTGCTGGAGGTAAGGCTGGGCTTTTTTTCCTGGTATGTTCCCACCTGATGAGCCGCCTCTGGTTTATACCAGGATTTATTTCAGGTTTCCCTGCAGAGTAAGTTCTCCTGTGTTACCTCCTTTTCATGTTCTCCAGTGGAAAGTTAAAAAGAGATTTTGTTGAGGTTTTTACTGCAGGTTTTTTGTCCCTACTCTTGAGCTTCAGGTTTCATTGACTGAAAATCCTGTTTGTGTGGTTAGATAGGAAAGATTGCCAACCAGATCTGGGGGCAGGGGTAAGAGTTGGACTCAGTGATCCTTGTGTGTCCCTTCCAACTCAGCATATTGTGGGATTCAGCCCCTCCTGACGTGGGCAGAGGTGGCCAGAAGCTCTCCTTGCTCTCACTTCTCTTGAAGTGCTTTAAAGTGCTTGTAACTGAAATGTTACTCTTTTAGCTGGTTATAACAACAGTTCTCTTTATCCCTTTGTATTCCCTGGATGGTCTGGAAGGTTCATTTTTGCTAATTTTATGATAAGCATCAGAAGGTGACTCCTCATTTTGTGGATACCTGATGCTCTGCCAGTTCCTTCCATTAAATAATTGTGTTGTCTCCTGACCTAAAGAACTTGGGAATTGGTCATCAGGGATTTTTATAGCACTTCATTAATGCCTTGAATTTAGGAAGGGGAAGCTTCTGTAAAGTCTGGGGATGAGCAGCTGGATGCTCTTTGCGTCTTGGGCTTGGAGATGCCAGAAATAAACAGAAGGAAAATATGAGTTGGGAGGAGAATGTTGTTGATTTTACCCTGTAAAAGTGGCCAAGTGAGTTAAGTAATTGTTTTTTAAAAAAGCTTTGGTTTAAGAGGGTGACTTAGAGATCTGAAAGAGTTCCATTCTGGGCTTTGGGTCTTTGCCCTGACTTTGCAAACTCTTCTGCAACATCTCCACCCTGTGCGTGTTCTTTACTTGTGAACATGTGAAATGAAGCATCAGATGAGCCACATAAATCCAAGCGTGGCTTGATGCCATGGCCTGAAACCAGGTAGTGCCAACAAGATGAAAAAATAAATGAATGAATAACTATTTTTCATCATTTTGAAAAAAACCAGCCTCTAGACTCTGGTGTAGCTGAGTAAAGTGATGGATTTCTGTTCATCTTGGTGATCCCTTTGCAAGTTAAATGACCACACAGAACATATAAAATGCTTGTTAATTAGTCAGGGCAGTGCAGATCTCAGGAGTGATCTAGTGAAATATATGGCTGGGTTTGAGGAGGTGGTGTTGCTTGTCCTTAAATTTACATTACATGGTGATTTATCCATGGTACTGGAGACTCTGGCTGCCTCCAAGTGTAAACTTTTCAGCAGATCCACTGAAATCAAGGCAATAATCCCATTTTCTGAATTGATTTCTTTTCTGAAAGGGCAGGTTTTGTCAGACCTGAACAGGTATCGTTGCATATTCAGATTTGACCAAAAGGGAGAACCAAAGGGTTCAAAGAGATGAAACACCATTACAAAGAGCATCCATCCCACTTTACTCGTGAGTTGGCTGCTTACAACTCTCCACATTCAGTGTAATGAATTCGTCTCAGCCAGACACCAAAAATACTGGTTGAAACATTTGACACTTTGTATTTTGTCTCATCTGGGTAATTACTTTTATTACTTTTTTTTTTTTGTGGTCACTGCACAGAGAACACTTTTGCTTTTCCCATTGTTTCTAAAACTTATGAATTGGCTTGAAAAAGTTGTTAATCCCCTCCCTAGGTCTTGGCATTGCTCGCTAAGACTGGAAAATCATCACAGAATGGAAATAATATGAGCTGACAAAGAGTTGGACTTCCTTTCCTGCAGCCACCGGCTGCCTGGTGGGACGGTCTGGAGCAAAGCAAAGTGATGGGAGAAACCCCCTCTTCTGTGATCCGATAGTTCCTTATTTTGGGGGAAGTTTTGGTTGGTTTTTATGCTCAAAGGGCTCACAGGATTTGTTCAGTCAAGGATTTGACATGGAAAAGAGAAGGCAAAAGTCCGCCTGGACTTGGTGGAAGGGCTCAGAGAAGCAGGAGCTGGGTTGGCCAAGCACGGCTCCAATAGAGTGTTGGCCTTCAAGTGCCAGAAGGGAACCAACAGGCTGGATGAAATGAGACATTTAGGCAAAACTGAGGTGTTTTCCCTCTCCAAAGGGAAGCTTGGCCCAAATTCTGTGAGCTGGGTTTGTGTTGGAACCTCCAAGGACAACTGGGGGAATTTCCCTGCTGCACCAGCTAGTGCAACAGCACTGCACAGCCATCTTCCCTTTGGATAATAGGATTTGTGTCCCTATAAAATGAAGCAATATGGAGATTTTCTGAAGGAATCTGGGAAGAGATGATGACCTGCCCCGGATTTGCATTTTCTCTAAGAAAATACCAACTCCCCATCCAACATGTTTTTACTTTATTAAACCATCCAGCCCAGCATTTGTTGAAGCAGCAAACTGCAATATAGGATTTTGGCCAGACTGCAGATCATTGTTTCATTTACAGTAAACCCCTGATTCCATTTTTTTGTCAGGAATAGACATAGCCTGTGGATTATGTGATGCTTTTGGCAGGTTTTTCACGGCCTTTGTTTAAACTCTGCTGAAATGCCGTACCGGGGAGTGATGTCAAGGCTGCCTGATGGATCCAGCAGACGTGGGGTCCTGTGCAAGCACTGCAAATATCTCTGCAGAAATCCTGGAGAGTTGTGCAAAACAGGGCAAAACTGTTGTGCTTCTGGGGGAAAATCTTAAAAAGGCTCATTTGTGGATTTATCAACAAAAACAATCTCTTAGAAATGATCTGGTTGAGCTTAAGAGAGACTTTTTTTTTTTGCTATTGGAAGAGCAAGAATGTTTTAATTCTTGTACATTTACTAATGGAGGAAATTAATTCCATTGGAGAGGGAGGTAAATTCTGTCTGTGCTCAATGGAGCAGTTTTATATTCAGTTTGTAGGTTTAGGAGCCAGCCCTGGTGCAAAGAAAGGTAAATATAAGTTATCAAGTGCACTCCATTAACTTTGCCAGATCTCCCTGTGCATCGAGGCCATTTGTGTTTGGCCCCCACAGGAGATTTATGTGCTCAAGTTCTTCTTCTACTAAAAAATCATCTTCAGCTTCCCAGAGGGATCCCACAAACGTTCCTGCTCCTTGTGTGATAAACATCTTGGAAAGTAATTGGGGAGGTGAGGATTATGAGGCAGACAGTGCTTGCATCCAGCTTTTTCTTCTGGATCCGTTTTCTGGACAGAGTTTTGTAGAATCACAGAATGATTTGGGTTGGAAGGGACCTCCAAAGTTCGTCTGGTCCAAACCCCTGCAATGAGCAGGGACATCTTCATCTTCGTCAGATGATTTGAGCCAGAGCTTGACTCAGAAAAGTTCATAGAATTATGGAATATCCTGTGTTGGAAGGGACCCACAAGGATCATCAAATCCAACTCCTGACCCTGCACAGACACCCCAACAATCCCACCCTGTGCCTGAGAGTGTTGTCCAAACACTTTTTGAGCTCTGTCAGCCTTGGGGCCATGACCACTGCCCTGGGGAGCCTGCTCAGTGGCTGACCACCTTCTGGGGGAAGAACCTTTTCCCGTTATCCAACCTAAACCTCCCCAGACACAGCTCCAGCCATTCCCTCAGGTCCTTTCTAACTCTCTGGTTATTTGAAAGGAAGTCTGAGGAAATGATCCAGCTATTTTCCAAGAAGAGCTGATAGAAATCTGAATGTATTTGCTGTTACTCCACCCCAGGCAGCTTTTGAACGAGCCCTGAGCCCTGTAATCCCTCTCTCAAATATGGGAGGAGAGACAAAACCTGATGTTTTCTTGCTGTCCAGTTGGAAATGGTTCATTTTCCTTCAGCTGCTCTAAGATAACAGCCCAGCAGTGCTGGAGAAGCAATCCCTGCCTGCTTTGGCTCCAGCCCAGCCCTTGCCTGGCTGCTCCCGCTGTGCTCCGCCGGCGTTCACAGCCGGTCATCCTTCCCTGGGTCGTGGAGCTCTGCCCGTCCAGCCCTTGGCGCTGGTTCCACTCGCGTGTGGTGCTGAAGTCTTAATTACAGGAACAAAATGCAGATTTAAGACATAAATTCCTGCAGGCCATGTTTGAGAGGGAGAGCAGGACATGCCCTTCAGCACCAGAAGGCAAAGATCCACAGAACGTGACCTAGGAGTGGAACTTCCAAGGCAAAAAGTGAAGGAATAAGGGATGTTCTCTGCTTTGCTCCTCTGCTCTGGTGGGGTTTATCTCTTATTTCAGAAGGTCACACCTACTGGAGGAGGAAGTGTTGGGTGAGGGCGATGGGGGAGCTGCTCCAGGTGTCCTTAGTCATCCGGTTTATCTTTGGAAAACTCCAGTGGCTCCTCCTTGGCATCAGGAGCCAAGTACCCCCACGCTGTGACCCTCAGTGACAAAAAGATGAGGCTGATTTGGCTGTGCCCCAGGTGTTGGTGCTCTGAAGTGACAAAGGAATCGAGATCAAGCTCCACTGGGTAATCCCAGACAGAGACCCAGGGAGAGGCAGGGATTACATTCCCATCCTTGCCAAGTGTGTTTCTCTATGAGAGGATGATTCAGTGTGATCCCTCTGGGCCAGGAGATGAAGGATCCACAGGTCTCATCCGTCCTGAAAGCTGAGAAGGAAACCAGGCTGAACACGAGCTGGGGACAGTGAGGTATGGCGTGGGTAGTTGTTTAAGTTGTTTCAAATCCCCGTGTTTGCTGACAAATCTGGGGCTTGGAAGCATTTAGGTTGTTTAGGGATATTTCATTGGACTGTTTTGATTAGGAGCCATCTGACACCCCTCTGTCTTGGTGCCTTGGATAATTAAGATGAGCTGGCTGCGGGTTTGCACGTCCCTGAAGTGGGTTAAGGGATGGTGTGAGACTCACTTGCTCCAAGCTACGCAGTTGAGGGAGAGCAGCTGATGGTCCCGTGGCCACAACCTACTGGAAAAGTGTCCACACTTTGCCCCCAGAGATGAAAATTAAAAAAATCACAGATTTTGGTGGATGCAGAGGAATAGAAACCAAATGTGAAATCTTGCTATGGATTTTTGGATGAACCAGGGGATTATGTTTTTCCCCACTTGATTCTAAAAGATCAAATCAGACTGTGGGAACTGGGGGCTGCAGAGTTGTCCTGGGCACTCGTGAGATGAACCTCGAGTTATTGATGCTGGATTCCCAATGACATAAAAACCTTGCTGGGTGACATCATATACAGGTGGCTTGATATCCTCTGCTTTCCACAGCAACAAGTTCTTGTTAGTTGGTGCTTCAGGAAAAGTCAGTTCTATAGGAATGCCCTGGAGTTTTTCAGGGAGAGTCCCAGGATGGTACTTTTGGTAGAAATAGATTTTTGTACAGAACAGCATCATTGTTGTGATGGTTTGTGAGATTCCCAGAGTTCCACTGGCTCCTTTGCGTTTCCTTTTCACACTAATTCCTCTTCATACTAATTCAGACTCTGAAGCCTATGGGGCATATGTGGCTTGTCAGGTCTGTGGGGTCTCTGGATCCTATGGGGCCTATAACACCTGTGGGGCCTACGGGGCATTTTGGCTTATGGGGCCTGTGGGGTCTGTGGGGCTTATGGGGTTTATGTGTCCTCTGAGGTCTATGGGGCTTAATTCCTGGATTAAACCAATAAGTCAAAATACATCCAATCAGAGAATTCTTTCAGTTGGAAAAGACCTCTAAGCCCATTGAGTCCAAATGTTAAACCATGAAGTTTCCCATTTTCATAAATTGTTTCCCTATGATAAAAATATGGCCTTGGATGGCATCAGGAATGCGGATTTTGGCCTTCATCAGAGATGCTCTGAGCAGCTCTGGGGTCTGCATGGAGTCCTTCAGGGAGGAGAGACTTCAGTGCAGCTTCTCAAGCAATGTCATCTCTGTATCAACCCATATCCACGACTTCTGGGCCCCAAGATTTTCACCCAGAAGATCAATTTTTTTTTTGTCGTGGGAATTTAGCAAAGATCAGTCAAGACCCAAAGTATTCAGGTCTGACTGATGTGTCCTGGCAGAGAGGGCACCTGCTGAGTTCCTCCAAGGCATGTCAAAATAAGAGGGGCTGGAAGCTGGCTGGAAAAGAGGCCTTTTCCCAAAAATTGCAGGTACCACTTCATTTGTGGGCACCTGTTGACTGAAGTGTCTGTTCACACAACTGAGTTTTGTTCTGCAAACCAGTTCCTGTCAGGGCTGATTAGCGATTGTCACCTCACCAGGGAACTTTAGGGAGTAAATCTCAAGTGCTTATCCAGAGGTTTCTTGCTCCTCCTAATTCCTCTCCACCCTGAAAAGCACCAAAAAACCCCCAAAACACTTGGATGTCTCTTAAACTGATGACACTGGCTGAGTATAGAATAATTTGTGTAATTTCATTGTGACAGTGCTAGAAAGTGAACTTTTTTGTGAACGAAAAGTGTGGAAGGGAGGAGCTGCATCAGGAAGGAAGGAAACCAATGGGAAATGCTGGAAGTGCAGGAAATCGGGTTCCTTTGGACACTGTGGTGTCTGGTTTCTGCTGCTGAGTTGTCTCCTCCCAATGGCTGCCTTGTTCTTATCCGTTGACCTTAACTCTGCAACGGTTGCCAAGTGTTTTCTTTTTTTTTTTTTTTTAATTCCATTTGTAAATTTTAAATTTGAAAACCTTTACACAGAATTTTAGGTTTTTTAACGTGAAATGCTATTCTTTTTGTAAAAAAACCCTGAATTTTAAAAGAGATGATTCCTGAAACAATCCTTAACATCAGTATTTTTGTTTTAGGTGAAGGAAGAGATGCTGTTTGAGGCCCTGGTGACCAGGAAGACAGTGACAGTGGGGGAGAAGCTGATCTTGCCATACAAACTAGCAGAGGTCAGTACATGATGTTTATTCTTAAATAGGCAACTCTTGGGATGATTTTCAGTGCTTCAGGTTGTACGCTCGGAGTTTCTTTCAGTTTTTATTTGTTTAGGTGAAAATAACATGGGAGAAGCTAATGGGGATGAATTTAGAAAAGGATTGGCTTCCCTTCTGTGCCATTCCTGGAAGATTTGCACTTTATTCTCATGAGTTTGAAGTGGTTTAATGACTTGTGGCTGTGCAAGAGTTCTCCAGAGCACAGTTGGGTGTTGCTGAGTACCTCTGATTAATCTCCACATGTCATTCCTAGAGCTGTAGCACCGATTCAGGACATTTTCCCTGGGTTCCAAAGCCTACATTAGTGCTGGTTTCTGTGTGGCAGGAGCAGGGGTCTCTATAGGAGGGAGCCCTCACAACCTGTGTCCTTCTGTGGGGCTTTGGAGCAGCCACAACTCCACCAGCTGCTCCCAGACTTGGGGACCTTACCTGTGCTCAAAATGGGGTTGTCAGGAATTTTGAATTATTCACAGAAACACCTCTTTTTCCTTTTGCATTCTCCAAAACACGTAAGTTCTGTTCTGCTGAACTCCTTGTTTTACCTCTCCTGTTCTTCTGTCCCCCAGTTTAAGGATGCTGAGCACTCCCCACGCTCAGTCCTTCCGTTCCCCCTTGTTGTAGCTTTGTATAAGGATTTGCAATCTCTCGAGTAGTGTCTGGGAGAGCAGCCTGTTGTGTTGCAAAGAAGTCAACACCTGGTGTGTTGTCAGGGGTCAGCTGTAGATATTTTGACTCCTTCTTACAGGGAAAAACAAAAAGTGTATCTTTTCTCCCCTTTGGAGATTGTGTGTTTCAGCTCAGCAACTGTTACCAGCTTTTATCTTTAAAAGTTAATTGTTGCCTTTGTGCAGGGCTTGAATTTCCACTAAGAAAGGGCACGCAGAGGCTCTGGCAGCGTCTTTGCCATGGATATTTAGTGGATGTGCTGTTTCTACTTTTTTTCCTGCATCTTGGGCACAGACTTTAAAAAAAAGGGCTAGAAAAGTTTAGAATTTTATAACCACCTTTCTGCTTTAGGTTACTTAGAGTCACAGACTGGCCTGGGTTCAAAGGGACCTTAAAGATGATCTCATTCCACCCCCTGCCATGGGCAAGGACACCTTCCACTATCCCAGGTTGCTCCAAGCCCATCCAGCCTGGCCTTGAACACTTCCAGGGATGGGGCAGCCACAGCTTCTCTGGGCAACCTGTGCCAGGGCCTCACCACCCTCACAGGGAACAATTCCTTCCCGATATCCCTCTGGCAGTGGGAAGCGATTCCCCCTTGGCCTGTCCCTCCAGGCCCTTGCAAATAGTCTCTCTCCATCTTGTCAGCTCCCTTCAGGTACTGGAAGGCCACAATTCAGTCACCACAGAGCTTTGTCACCAGTATCCAGTCGAAGAAGTGAAAGATCAGGGTGTGTTGTGGTGGGGGGGACAGAGAAGCACGAGGCTCCCTTGGGAAATGTTGAAGAATCTCTGTGAGGAAATAATTTTGTAAGAAGCTGTGAATTGTGTTGAAAGATGGACACCACCCCTGCTTTGTATTCACCTCCTTCCAACATCAGCATCCTGACCACCAGATTTTAACCCCCAGTGACCTCACTTTAGAGCAGGTTCACCACTGACCTGCTCATGCTCCAAAAAGGAGAATTTGAGTTGCTCTGACTGGAGCCTCCCCATGATAAGAGGCCTCTCCTGATCTTCCACTGGCCCCAGGAGTAGGAGAGAGGACTTAAATTCAGATCCATCTCAGTCAGGAAGGAAGAGTGGGATTCATTTGGCATTTTGGGACTTTACAAAGACTATTGATGTCTGATAATCCCCACTCATGACTCACTGGGTTGTTGGGAACCAATGGGCTGGTTATTCTTCCTGTGTGTTTAACAAAAGAGCATTAGAGTTGGCTCAAAGGGATGGAGGGATTGCGGTTTTGAGGGTTTTCAGACATGACTGTCCCACCACAACCTCTGTACCTCATAGGCGGCTGCCTTTCCTGGTGTATCGAGCTGCTACTTTATTTTGCAGATGCTGAAGGGTTTTTTCACAGCTTGATGCCCTGAAAATTTCAGGGGAGTTTGTCTGGAAAAGACTGTGCTGCAGTGGCTCTCAGAAGAAGGGCTGTGAAAGGTCACTTGGGCACGTCCTTGCTTGTTTACACCATCAAGAAGAACACATTGGATCTACTGATCCTCAGGTGGCAGAGAGGTGGTGGATGCCCCACCCCTGGAAGTGTCCAAGGCCAGGTTGGATGGGGCTTGGTAGTGGAATGTGTCCCTGTCTGTGGCAGGGGGTGGAAGGAGATGAGCTTTAAGGTCCCTCCCAAACCCCCAGCCTGGGATTCCATGTAAAAAGCCTTGAGGCTTTGGATTTGGGATGGGGTTTTGAGCTTTGATGAGATTCCTCTGTGCATCTGCTCCACACCGGAGTGTTCCACATTCTGTGCTGGGCACAGGGGCTGAGGTTTGCTGACCCCTCTCCTCAGGATTGGAGTGCATGTGGATGACAACTCCAAGTAGAAATGCTTCCTGTGAAACAGTTAATGTGAGTGTGGTCATTCCATGATCCCAGCCTGGCTCCTGAGTCATCTGCACCCTCAGGGGTCACAATTGTCACCCCCTCTTGGTAGTGTTGAATGGGCAGAGGAGGCGCAGTTGGCCTGGAGGAATCCTTTCCTTCAGGGTTTTGGAGGGTCAGAGCTGAGACTGGACTTTTACTGTACTTTTCCCCTTTTCCAAGCCGTAGCCCCCGGGCACCCAGAGAGGCTCCTCTGTGGGATTTGCAGTGATGTCACATTCCTGGCTGACTGCTCCTCGCTGTCGTGTTGTTGTGCTCTAATTGAAACAGGGGCCTGTGGTTTGGGGCTTTTTTTTTTGGAAATGGTGATTTGAGGACTTGGCAACTCATTTGAAATGTTATCCTTCCTGGCAGTTGTGAATTGACACCAGACTCTTCTCCTGGGTTTGTTCTTCTCATCTTTGCAGTATTTAGGTAAAACTAAATGTTTTGTTCTGGCAGGTTTTGGTGCGTGGGTAGAAGGTAGTGCAAAGCGTCCTTGTGGGGAACTGCTTGCAGACAGACCTCAGAGAATCCCAGACTGGTTTGAGTTGGAAGGGACCTTAAAGCTCATCCAGTTCCACCCCCTGCCATGAGCAGGGACACCTTCCACTATCCCAGGTTGCTCCAAGCCCCGTCCAACCTGGCCTTCAAAACTTCCAGGGATGAGCAGCCACAGCTTCTCTGGGCAACCTGCACCAGGGCCTCACCACCCTCATAGGGAAGGATTTCTTCCCAATATCCGAACTAAATCTACCCTCTTTCAGCTTAAAGCCATTCCCCCTTGGCCTGTCCCTCCAGGCCCTTGTCCACAGTCCCTCTCCAGTTCTCTTGGAGCTCCTTTATGGTACTGGAAGGTGCTCTAAGGTTTCCCCAGAGCCTTCTCTTATCCCAGCAGCCTGAAGGTGTGTGGCAGCAGCACCTGCTCGAGCAGGGCCATAGGGAGGAGCAGATAAATGGTTGTGAACTGAACTCCCATTTCAAGGTGCCGTCTGTTGCTTCTTGCTGGGTAGTCAGTGCCCATCCTTGGGATATTCCCAGGATTATGGAAGGAGCATGTGGTTCTTCAGGAAGACCCTGCAAAGGGTAATGTGCCAACAGCTTTTCTGAATCACCAGTAAATCATAAAGAGGTGGTGTCTCACCGTGGTGTTAACATTCGAGAACGCTCCCGTGTCGCCTCTGTAATTTCACAAAGGAAGGAGAAGGCAGTCAAGGAGAGTCCTGCTTCTGAAGGGAAACAACACTGCTCTGTAGCTACAGCCTCTCCAGGCTGTGGCACCCATGGCAAACATGGGCTTGATTGTAGCTCTCCAGCTGCATCCCCAGCGCCTCTGAAATTCCAATGAGCAAGGGCAGCACATCCATAAATAATGCTTCTCTTTACCTCTGGCAACTGCCTCTTATCTCCTGAGCCACGCTGGCTCATCTGCCCCAGAGCTGCTCCTGCAACCATTCATTTTCCCTTTTATAGCAGCTGGATGGGGTTTTAATGCAGTGTTTGAGACGCCGGCGCAGTTTGGGCGGGAGCGAAGGTTGAGGAGCTTTAGGCTGTAGATAAACTCAGGGAAAAGGCTGCACGGACATGAAAGGCGGCACTTGTGTTCTCAGGGCTTGAGTCGGTGTCCAAAACAGCTGCCAGTGTCTTTATCAGGAGTGAGATGGTGGATTAATGGAGCCAGAAGCAGTCCCTGGGTTTCCAGAGAAGTCACAGTGGAGTGTTTGGGAACAGCGAGCTGGACAAGTCCACTTACTTAGCAAATCAAACACAGTGGGAAGGACCTTTGGAAAAGGCTATGTAGAGCCATCAGTGGTTTGAGGGATGACAGGACAGTTTGGATTAATATCTGTCCTAAACACTGGGCATCTCTGCAGCCGCAGTCACCTCCTCCCTAATAAGGTAAAATATAGCAGGCACTTGGGTGAAATTGGGGAAAATGGGATTTTAACGGCAGTAAATAACGCCTGCTGTGGGTTGCTGTTGTCCTTCTCCAAGTGCCCCCCAACTCCAGACTCTGGGCTTTTTTTTTATGTGTTACTCCTTTTCAGTTCTCTTACAGAGGTAGGAAAGTTTCATAAGCCACAATTCAAGTATTCGAAAGAAAAAACCCGGGTAAATATTGAGTGCCTTGACTGATGGTTGGTAGGAAACCTGAGGCCAGTAGGGGAGCAGAGCATTGGATCAAATCTTGATGGAGACCTTGGGGGTTGTTAATAATCTTTCTCTTGATCCTACTTGTAATTTGAGCACCTTCTTACTCTGTGTGAGGAACTGCCCTCCTGGGCCATGTCTGTCTTTCTGCTTCTAAATAATTCAAGGAATTCAGTTTTTTTCCATCTCTGCTGAAGGGCTCCAAGGCCATGAGTTTATGCCTTGACTCACAGTCATTTACCTCTCTCAAATCCAGTCTTGCTTGGTGGTTCCATTCCCCCTTTCCATCGTGCTGGAGACGTGCCCCATGTCCAAGCTCCTCAACCATCCCCACCCTGTTTCCATCCCATCTGTTCCCTTTATCAGCCTGGTGTTCATCACCTGCATCTCCATTTTTCACCAGTTTCTGCATTTTTTCCATGTTCTTCATCTGATGAGGAAAATGTCATTATCAAAGTAAATACATCTGTTAGTAAACCCTCTTTTACATTCCTCCAGAAAAAAGAAGTTTGTTTCCATGATGTTTTCAATATAACTCTGTTGGTATTTTATTGTTAAAATGCTTTATTTTAACAGATCCTTATAATTTTCAGCCGTTTGTGATCAGGGACATTTTATCCCTAAGGGTTAGTTAATGAATTAATTCACACTTTCAGCAGAAATCTGATGGGAAATTGCACAACAGAAGGGAAATAGAAGATGTGAGACAACTTCTCGGGCAACAACTGACCTGATTCTTCTGCTACTTTAATTTTGGAAAGCTGTTGGGAGCTGGTTGTTTGATGTGATGAGTGTCACTATAAACAAGCCTTGTATTTAACTTCCGGATTGCTCATAATTGTAAGTGGAAAATGGGTATCCCAAATCCCAAAGAAACTGAAGGGACTAAGTTGTGTGTCCAGTTAGAAGCAAATGTTGTGGAGCAGATGTTGGGCAGCAGACCTGAACCCCCCTTGTGTCTCCTGGGCTGATCCCACAGAATGGGCAGCAGGTGAGGGTGGGATTCTGCCCCGCTCAGGTGAGACCCCCCCCTGCAGAGCTGCCTCCACCTCTGGGGCACCAGCATAAGAAGGACGTGGAGCTGCTGGAGCGAATCCAGAGGAGACAATGGAGATGATCAGAGGGCTGGAGCACCTCTGCTCTGGAGACTGACTGGGAGCACTGGGGGTGTTCAGCTTGGAGAATAGAAGGCTCCAGGAGACCTGAGAGCCCCTTCCAGTGCCTAAAGGGGCTCTGAGAGAGCTGGAGAGGAACTTTGGACAAGGGATGGAGGGACATGCAAAGGGGGAATGGCTTCCCGCTGCCAGAGGGCAGGGTTAGGTGGGATACTGGAAAGGAATTGTTGGGTGTGAGTGGATGAGGCCCTGGCCCAGGTTGGCCAGAGAAGCTGTGGCTGCCCCATCCCTGGAAGGTGTTGAAGGCCAGGTTGGATGGGACTTGGAGCAACCTGGAAGGTTGTCCCTGCCCATGACAGGGTTAAATTAGATGATCTTGAAAGTCCCTTCCCACCCGAACCGTGCTGGGATCCTGGGATCATGTCTGTGTTTAGGTGGCCGGATGCTCTCTAGCAGCTGGTTCTCCGTGCAGGTGGTCACGTGGCTGTGGAAGGACATTGAACTGTTCCGTGAGCAGAGCACCCAAACTGCCACTGAATCTGTGAAAGGCTTTTTATTCCGCATAAGCAGGTGCAGCTGTAGGTCCGTGTGGAATCACCCTGTGATTAGGTAGGAAAGCTGGTGCAGTTCAGGTGAGATTTGCAAACCCAGATATTCTGGCTGCTGAAAATCTGGAATGTGCAGAAACGAACAGAGGGTGACAAACATTAATCCATGTTTTCAGTGGGGCAGTAAGGCAAGGAGGAGACAGTCCAGGTCTCCTGACAGCCTTTGCTTTCCTTGTCCTTTCATCCTCTCATGTTCATTGTCCCTGGGTCTGTGCTGTCTCAGCTGACCCAGAGAAAGTTCTTGGAATGGGAGAAGAGTTGGGTTTGTGTCCTTTGGGAGAAGGGGAGAGGAGAGAACCTTTGCCCAGGAGCAGTGGAACAGGCACATCTGTCCCTTCTGGTGCCACAAAACCATTCAGTGCTATTTTTTCATGTCACCAAGTGTCCCTTCACCCCGACCTTCTTTACCTGGGATGAGTTTTTTTCTGAGGAGCACGAGACACTTGGAACATCCAGGAATAACCACTGCAGGATGGTTATTTGGGGCGTTTGGGGCTTCAGATCAGGGAGAACATTGAATTTTCAACATGAGCATTTAATTTTCAGCACATTAACAGTTAATTGGCAGAGACACAAGATAGAGAAGCCAAGCAGAGCAGAGCATAATGAAAGGAAAAAAGTATTTCATTACAGCAAAGAGCTGATGTTTCATTCTCTTACGTCCTTGTAGTGGGACTGTCTGATGCCTTTTTCAGACCATTATAAGGGAAAAGGAATGGAGTTCCAGGGCCAAATGGCATAACATTACCTAAGATGTTGAAAAAAAACAACAAAGAGAGAGATCATAGTTGCAACTAATCCCGAGCCTGAAAATACTAGAGGAGAAAAAATGGGAACGAGACAAAATAATTAATAGCGTGAAGAAAGTGGGATGAAAATTGTCAGTCCCGAAGCACGGGGACACTTAATGGAATAGAAAGTAGCAAAACTGCTGGAAGCACCTACTTATCCCAAAGCCCATTAGCTTGGGAGACTCGTTGTCACCACGGGTTATTATGTGAGGAGCTCGGCAGGATCCCTTTGAAGAGCTGCTGTTGATGAGTGTGTTCGGAATTAACAGAAAAATAGTCAGGGAATAAAACTGAAACCTCACAAAGCTTTGAAGAGGCAAACAAGCATCTCAGGGCAACCTGAGAGGGTAGAACTTCAAAAGAAACCTTTTTATGGGATGAGGTTTCTCCTTTTTCCCTGTGCCTGGTGACGGAATAGGGATGAGATGAGTAGTGGTTTTGTCACTGGTGTCCTGCATGCATTCCTGCATGGAATGCAGCATCCTTTCTTTTTTAGAAAGACTGAGTTCATCAATATAGGAGGGTTTTTTGTCCTGTTTTCATGATTATTTCACTTTATTATATGATTCTCTGCCCTGACATTCCCACGAAGCGGTGTGTGGGAGGTGATCTGGGGTCTGGTGTAACAGTTTGTTTCTGAGGCTCTCCCAAACCTGCTGATCTTTGTAGAATCCCAGAGTGGTTTGGGTTGGAAGGGACCTTAAACTCAACTCATTCCACCCCCTGCCATGGGCAGAGACACCTTGCACTATCCCAGGTTGCTCCAAGCCCCGTCCAAAGTGGCCTTGGACACTTCCAGGAATGGGGCAACCCATATACCAAAGCTGTTCCGCTCAGTCACGTGCCCTGTGCCACCATGGAAAATCCTGGGTGTTAACTGTGTTCCTGGTATTTATTTGGCACTAATGCCTGGAAAAACAAGGAAGACATTGGGATTTCAGGATTCCTGAACGAAGTCCAAAATCAGGACTTCAGGAAGGGAAATGCTGACTTTCCATGGCCTACTCTGGTCCAACTCCCAACCTCCTGCTCCAGCTGCCTTCCCGTCCTCAAATCCATTCTCAGCCCTTTAAAGGATTCTTTTCATTACATCTGATTACTGAAAAGGCACTTTAATTTCAGCGAGTCCTTTTAGTTACTGAAATTTCTAAGATCATGCGAAAAGTTTTCAAGGAATGAAAACAAACCACTCCTGGGTTACTGAGTCAGCTCTTCCCACGTGGGATGTCATTTTGGTTACAGTTGCTTGGAATATGGGATTTTTGTGTACAATCTCAATCTGATTAAGTTTAGGTTGATTTTTTTTCTCAGCCTGAGGCTGTTTGTCTGTGGCTGAAGGAGGAGGAGGTGTAGGAGCTCCGTGGCTGTGCAGGGTGTCCTGCACAGCCTTCGTCTCTCCAGCGGTGACGGCTGAGGTGTGATGAGAAATAATTCCCCTTTGAGGAAGTTTACCAAAAAAAAAAAAGGTAAAAATAGCCTGTAATGATGACCCTGATGCACTGGCAGAACGAGTTTTTCTGCAATGTCCCTCTGCTTGGGAAGGACCAGTAGCAAGGCAGGACTTTGCTTACAAAAGCTCGAGTGCTATTTCTGGTGGTGCCTTGGAGTCCTCGGTGGGGCTGGGGGTGTGTTGGGACTGTAAAGTACTGAGAAAATAGCTGCAATGGTGGCCTCCAGGTTCCTCCTCATATCAGGTCACACAACAACTTCTTCTGCTACTAAGTAACTTATTAACTGATTTATGTCCTGGGATCCCTGTGAAAACATGGCCTGGACGGTTGCTCAGTTCGTGGTGTTGATACAACAGATTCTGGATGCACAAAGGTGGAGGAAAACTCCTTTTTGTCACCTTGGACCCTTCCAACTTGGCTGCCTGCTGGCTCTGAACTTCTGCACAGCTCTGTGGTGGGCTCAGGATTGCTCTGAAAGCCCCTTTCAGTGGGGGTGATTTCCATGTCTCTCTTGTCATCCTCTCCACAGGGAGAACCACAGCCTTGTTTTCTGGAAGAGAGAGTGGTTTCTTTCTTTCCTTTTCTCTATTGATCTGTCACAAATGCCATTTTCTAACCACCCTGCCCAAATCCAAAGGCTGTGACTGAAATCTTTTTAGGAGGATGATGTTGGGAGCCACATGACTCCACAGTTGAGAGTTGGGGAAAATTGCTAACGAGATTTGCGTTGGTTCCCTTTGCTCTTCACTGTGACTTGGGGGCTGGCTGTGAAAAGCGTAACCACAGCAGATCACAGACAGTCAGCTGCAGCAGGACAATGTTAGAGACTTCAGATCAGCTCTAAACATAACTAGGAGGCTCTGCTATGCTCTGGGATGGGGTTGGGGTCTGCCATCTGTCCCTTTCCAAACCCGCCCTGCCACTGGTGAGACACAACAAGTGTGTCTTCAACACACCCACATAAGACGTTCTCCCTTGAGGTTTTACACTTTATTTACCTAATTTCCACCCATGTAATGACAGGAGGATGAGTTAGGAGAGGGCAGTTGCAGGAGCACACTGACACTTCCCATATTATTCATACCTCTGAGCAATGGAGAGGGAACTCTGTCCAAGCAGGTGAGTGTAAAGATACCGGGAAATCGGTCCCAGGCAGGTGGTCATGGACGGCACTGGGAAGTGGGTCCTGGGGAAGGGAGAGCACAAGAAGGTGTTCGATACGTAAAGTTGGAAACTGGTACCAAAACCCCCCTGTGAATCTGAGAACTTCGTAACTGATGCAGTGACAGAATTCATGTTTCAGTGTCGTGTTGGGGCACGATGCAGCATCGTATGGGAGTGACATTCCAGGCTATTTTTTCTCATTGGGAAATCCACCCATAAGTTCTGGAAAACATCATTGCCACTTGCATCTCTTGAATGAAATCAGTTGGCAGGACTCCCCTGCTGCCTCACGGCTCCACGGGGAGAGGGGAAGGTTTGTGCCAGGATGTGGCAGGAGCCAGGGATAATGCAGGGCTTTGGGGTTTTGTTGGTATTTAAAATCTGCAGGTACATTTATAGAAGTAAAGCATAAAAATGAGCCTTTGCAGGAAAATTTGTACTGTTTTTAAATTACCTTTTCCTCTTTTTTCTGTGATTAGAAATTAAAACCTGCATTTTTTACTCCTCTTCTTTCACTGATGCTTTCAAAGCTATTTTTCCTCCTCCTTTAATTGAGTGTAGAAATCATTAAAGAACCTTTTTGCAGGCTGAAGTCAATGTGGTGCGTTAAGGGTTGGATCTCTCTTAGGAAAAGCACCCAGGGGAATGACAGGATTTGAATATGATGTGAAGATAAAATTCGAGTGTGGAAAATGACATCACCCTTCTCCAGCCCGAGCATGATATAACACTCCTGGATGCCAAGACAGGGATTAAGCCAGAGTCTGATATCCTGCAAGAGCACTCTCCTCTGGGTGTTAAGCCTCTGTTTAAAAAAAAAAAACAAAAACCCTAATCCTGCTTGTGTCAGCCCATGTCCCGTGAGCCAGAGGGGAACCACGAAAGCTACTCAATCCATTGCTGTGGATCAAACCAAACGTGCGACACATTCAGGCACAGGTGGGAAGGCAGTGGGGCAGCAGGAAGCCACAGTTCTCCGTGTGCACATACGTGGGGCACTTGGGACCCATTGGATGGAGTGAACCTGGTGGGAGATCAGTTTTGGTTGATGAAAAAGTCACCATGATCCATCCATGGGCGCTCACAGCCCCGAAACCAACCACACCCTGGGCCGGTCCCACAGCGTGGGCAAGGGGCAATGGCTTCCCACTGCTGGAGGGCAGGGTTAAATGGGATATTGGGAAGGAATTGTTGGCTGTGAGGGTGGTGAGGCTCTGGCCCAGGTTGGCCAGAGAAGCTGTGGCTGCCCCATCCCTGGAAGTGTTTCAGGCCAGGTTGGACAGGGCTTGGAGCAACCTGGGATAGTGGAAGGTGTTCCTGCCCATGGCAGGGGGTGGAACAGGATGAGCTGTAACATCCCTTCCCATCCAAATCCCTCTGATTCTGTAAGTAAGGCACTAAAACCTGCATTAGGACCAGAAGATGGATTTAGACCTTGCCTAATTCAAGCCACGCAATTTTTTGTCTCTTTTTTTTTGACAACCCAGCAGTGTTCTCTCAGCTTTAGTGATGAGCCGTAGATGTGGTGGCAGGTTTTGTTTGTGGTGCTACTCTCCTTCCTCACCATCCTCCTCATTTTCTGCTCCTTCCCTAATTTAGCTCTCACAGTTGTCTCTCCCTTCCTTAGACGCTGCTCCATCTCAGAAGAGCAGTGACAGTCCCAGCAAACCACCCTCAGCACTGTTCCTCTCCCTACAACTGCAAAGGCAAGCTGGAATCACCTTCCATATGTGGTTTATTCCAGCCCTTGTGGAGCAATAACAGCCTCAGAGAGAAAAATGGGATTTTTGTAGTATTTTAGCCCACGTGATCACCACTCCTCTGACACAAGCCCTTCAGTAGTATCTGGCACCCCTAAACCCTACTCAAATCAAAGTGTATTTTGAGTCTGCTTTATTTAATCCCTTAATTAATGATGATCATTATCACCAACGTGCCTTGGTGGACTGTTTCCAATTGACTGCACTTCCAAGGCTTACTGGGAATGGGGGGTTTGGCTTCTCTTACTGGTCATTAGATTCCTTTAGGAGATCCAAGAGCTTGAATTGCTCTTGGTTTTGCTTGTTCTGATCTCAGATAATTCCTCTTCACACTTGCCAAGCACTGCTAATACCTCTATCTTTAAAAAAAGGCGTAAATGTGGATTTTTTTAAAATAAAAACTGATTTCTTTCATTTTTTACTCCTACATGCAGCATAATTTTTAGAGAATGGATAGTTTGAGGCAAAGAAAAAAACAAATACACTCTTTTCCTGATTTTTTTCTCCTATTTGGAAATTAAATATAGCACTTAAACCCACAGAAGTGATGGAAGGAGGGAGATTTTCAGCTGAAAATCTTAGGTATGTACCGTGGCAAAATTCAGTAGGTATTAAAATATGGTTTTGTCCTCTGAGTCATCTTGGAATGAGACATTTGTATTCCAGTAAGTACAGATGTAATTATGCAGCTAAATTTCACCTCCAAGATTAAATGGGGGGAACAATGGGAATGGCTGATAAGGATTTTAAAGCAGCCATCAAATGGTAAGGAAAATCAAACCCTGTGTGTGAGGATAACTCCCTAAATTATTTCTGTGGTAGGGTATCAACAGATTCCTGGGATTTAGTGCCAAGTCCCTTGGAGCAGAAATGCCAAATGATTCCTGGAGGAACGCATTAAAAATGTATTTCATGTATTAAAAGGAAAGCAAACAAATAAAGCTGCCAGAGAGCCACTAAAAATCCATATCCAGGTTGGGATTTTGGAGGGATTTCCTGAAGAGTAAGAATTCCTAGTGCTGCTTTTTTTAACCTGAATGTTTCATTGGAAGCACCTTTCATCCTTGTATAGAAATTCTAGGAAGCCCATCGAAGGCCCTACAGGAAAAGGGGGTATTTCCTCTCTTCCTGTGCTCAGATCTGATTTCCTGGAGGGAAGAGTGATCTCTGTTTCTGCTTCACAGAAGCAGAAGAGGTTAAGACCACTCCTCATTATCCGAGGCTGTGCTCATGACGTGGGGTCTAAACCCACCTCCCAAGCTGTATTTTCTACAGTAGTGACCCCAGATGGCTTGTGGTCTCCAATATGTGAGTGTTAAAGGGCATTTTTTTTCCATGCAAAATGGGCTTTGGGTTTTCCTGCCTCGCTCTCCTAGAGGAGCGTGCGGTGCCGCCTGTGCTGGGGAGGCAGCAGGGGAGGGATGCTCAGAAACCCTCCTGAGCAAACTCAAATGTATAAATGGCTGCTCAAATGTAATATTAATGGGTTTTTTGATGAACTGGTCATTAGAACTGCCCATACCCCAAATATCCATCCCCCCACCTTGCTGCATTGTATCTCATCCCTCACATTAGCCATGAGGGGAAATGGGCAAACCTCTCGACCAGCTGAGATGTTTGAAGCCTTTAGGGACCTGGAGCTGTCTCATAAATCCCCCTTTGGAATTATTCTTACCCGGAATTGATCAGTGCATCACTTTAATTCCTAAGGCATACAAAAGGGATGAGCTTTGCTTTGCTTTTGCTTTCTTCTGATTTTCAGAGTCTCTGTGTCGAGCGATGCCCTGCACAGAAACAGTGATTTATTTCAGGCAGGCTCTTTTTAAACAAAATATTAGGGGGATTGTTTATGCTGGTTAAAAGAGCCCTTCATCCCATGGTTTTGTTTGGGTCAAAAGTGTTTAAAGCTGAACGTCAGAGGCCGGTTGTTGTTCCAGATTTGCTCCAAGGTTGGGTTGGTTGGATGGAATAATTGAGGAATTGATGAAATAATCTGGCTCTTGTGTTTCGGTATCATTCTAGGGAGTTGAACCCACACTCTAGGGAATGTTCCTCTTGGCTATGGAAGTGTGTGACTAAAACCAGTGTCATCTTGATGAGTTTTACCTCAGAAAATATCCTGAGTTGGAAGGGCCCCACAAAGATCATCAAGTCCAACTCAGCAGGATCTGTTTGCCTTGTTCTACCTGGGGCGTGCAGGCACTGGGATATTGCTGCAATTATGTGCTCTTTGCCTTTCCAAGCCCTTCAGCATTTGTTCCCACCCATCCTCTATTCTCCAGGCTTTATTTACTCTCCGTAGTCTGAAAAATTTACAAGTATTTTAATTTTGTACTCAGATTTGAACTATTGCTCTTGCTTGTGTGCTGGGTTAGTCAGCAATATAAACACTGAATCCAGTAGGGATCACGGGGGAACTAAATATTCCAGCAGATCATGTGAAAATGGCCGTCAAAGGTTAGCTGGGCATCTTTGAATCATGGAATCCTTTGGTTTTGAAAAGCCCTCTCAGATCATTGAGTCCAACCATTGCCGCAGCCCTGCCACAGCCACCACTGACCCATGTCCCCAAGTGCAACATCCACGGGGCTTTTAAATCCCTCCAGGGACTCAAGGACTGCCCTGGGCACCCTGTTCCAATGCCTGACCATCCTTTCCATGAAAAAAATTTCCCTAAAATCCAACCTGAACCTCCCCTGGCACAACTTGAGGCCGTTCTCTCTCTTTCTATCCCTTGTTCCCTGGGAGCAGAGCCCAACCCCCACCTGGCTCCCTCTCCTGTCAGGGAGTTGCAGAGAGTGAGAAGGTCCCCCCTGAGCCTCCTTTTCTCCAGGCTGAGCCCCTCCAGCTCCCTCAGCCGCTCCTGGCACTCCTGACCCTTCCCCAGCTCCATTCCCTTCCCTGGACATGCTCCAGCCCCTCAATATCTTGTAGTTTTCTGTGTATAAGCTTGGTGAAGATTTTAACCCTTCTTCTTTCCCTGGATTTTCTGTGTACCGCCAAATATTTTGAAAAATTCCAGCAGAAGCAGACCTTAAGTCGGAGTTTCAAACCTCAGCTGAGTGTTCAGGATGGCAGGAGCAGGGAATGCTGCCCTGGGATGGGGCTGGGGATGCTGTGGGGGCAGCAGCAGACAGAGGATGTGCTCCTGCATTTAGTGACTTTGTAATCTCAATTGTTGTGAATCTACTGAACACGTACAAATGTGTTTTACAGAGGCTTTTAATTTGAGCAGATTTGAGGTTCTGAGATTATATCTTCTCCCGCCTGTAAAACACAGGCTGTCGCTGCTGGAACTGTGAGTCCTTGTTCCAAAACACTTCAAAGAGACATTTTAATTCTAAAGTCTGTCTTTCCCTTGTTCCTTTTGGCAGAAGATGTTTCCAGAAGTTGGTCTGTTTTTAAGGTGGCCTGAATCCGATGCCGATCATGACAACTTTAGACCATTTAGTCCAGGGATGAGGACTCCACCACTGCCCTGGGCAGCCCCTTCCGATGCCTGACAACCCTTTCTGGGAATAAATTGTCCCAGAATGTGTAAAGTTGGAAGGAACCCATGAGGATCATCAAGTCCAACCCTTGCCCTGCACAGGACACCCCAACAACCCCAGGATGTGCCTGAGAAGAGTGTTGAGACTGCAGGGCCCCAGTGTTGAGGAATGTTGGGGGGTGACTGCCAGTGAATGTCGGGAATGGTCAGACTGGGAAGCTCCCTTAACACAAGCATCCCAGCCCAGCAATTATCTGGATTTGTCAATACAATAGAGAAAAGAAATTGGCTTTTGAAGAGCCAGCAGATTTGCCAGTGAGACCCATGTGTAGGTGAGCTCTACCCACCTTGGATTCTCCATACGTTGCTTTGCCAGGAGTTCCCTCTCAGCTCTTCCCATTCACCCATTGCTTCAAAAAGCAACGGTTGAAAGATTTGAGATCTGGGTTGTTGATTATGGGTTCCCTAATATCCAACTTAAACCTCACCTGGCATGGACTGTGTTACTCCCTTCTCCTGTTCCAGCTGTAGGGGGAGAGGAATGGAGACCACACACTGGGTTCATTGCATGTTAAGAGAAAACACTGACAGAACAGCTTGTGGTCACACTAAATGATGCCACCTCCAAAAATCCAGGGAAAAAGAGGTGGGAATAAGCTGATAGAAGATAAATGATGTTACATGAGCTTTATGGCGTCGTTTGGGGTCAGTGAAATGAGGTCACTCAGCTGATGTTCCTCGAAGGGAGGGGTTAGTGAGAGGGATTTCAAGGCAATGTGTGACAAGCACCTATTTGTTACAGTTCAGGCTTTAATTGAAATAATTATGTGTGAACCTTCTGTTTCCTTTTTTATTCTTCTACAGTGGCTAAAACAAACCAAAATTTAACAGTCATGGTACTGTAAGTTTTTAGGGGATTAATATGTACCAAGGCTCTACTCTGGGTAATCTTTTAAACCAGGGAAGAATCAGAAACAGCAAGAACAAAGATAATCTTTAAATATGTATTCCTGCTTTCTAGTTCTGTCTGGAGGTGCCTGTCCCAAAGCCCAAGGACCCTCCTTTGATCTTGGCTTTCGTCCCATCACGTGAAATCTCTTTGATCATGGCTGGGAGCACCGTGGTGGGGATGTTATTCCTCTTTCTGGGAGAGCTGCTGGAGGAGCAGTGAACCTGCTCCCTGTGATTTGTAGCTCCCGTTGGCAGGACCTGGAAAACTTCACATTTTCAGGAACAGTCAGATTTCCTAGAGGGATTTTAGCCTCCCCCTTTGTGACCCTTCTGCTGGTACCAGGCACTACCTGGCCTGGTGGGTGCATTCCCATTGCTGGCTGTTGTTGCTGTGTGATATCAGCCTTCCTCTTTCCTTCTTCCCCAGGGAACTTTTCAAAGATCTTGGTGAAGTTATTATATATATATTATATATTTTATGTATATCACAGAATCCCAGAATATGCTGAACTGGAAGGGACCCACGAGGATCAGCCAGTCCAACTCCTGGCCCTGCACAGGACCATCCCCAAGACTCACACCAGGTGCCCCAGAGGATCATCCAAATGCTCCTTGAGCTCTGGCAGCCTTGGTGCTGTGCCCACTGCCCTGGGGAGCCTGGTCAGTGCCCAACCACCCTCTGGGGGAAGAACCTTTTCCTGAGATCCGAACCTGCCCTGACACAGCTTCAGGCCATTCCCTGGGGTCCTGTCACTGGTCACCACAGAATATGTATTTATTTTCTTTGCTTTTGCCACCAGTGTTGGGATTTATGATGTGATCTTGTGTATCATCCCCTTGAACGCATCAAAAGAACCCAAACCAAAGTCAGGGCCACATCTCCCAGCCCTGGGATTGCACCCAGCTCCTGTTGACACACGCAGCGTAGACTTAAACAGTGAACAAAAGCTTTGGCAAGGGAGAAATAGGAATGTTGGACGTGGGAACTTGAGAAGGAAAAGCCGTTTTAAGAGCAGGGCAGGAATCCTTTGCAATGACCTTTTCTTCTTTTCCCCCTCAGGCTGTGACTGTGAGGAACTCCATGGCCAAGTCGTTGTACAGCGCCCTGTTCGACTGGATCGTGTTCCGGATCAACCACGCGCTCCTCAACTCCAAGGACATGGAGGAAAGCACCAAGGTAATGTCCCAGCAGCTCTCTGGGCTGTGCTCTTGTGGTTTTAAAATAGATGAAACATGACTCAAGCTCTGGCAGCACTTGCTAAACATAAAGTTAACTTTCCCTTGGTTAATAAATGAGGACATTGTTATTTTAAGTGGCGTTTGCTGAGCTGAGGAGAGCGAAGCCCCTCAAATATTATGTCCTCAAAGCAACCAGGGAAGAGATTTTGTTGTAGCAACAACAACCTGTTTCCCCACCCCCTCCAGGAGTGATGGCAACTAATTTTCCTCCTTATGTGTAAAACTGGAGGACTGTATGTAAGTGAGGGGAAAAGGAGAATTCTTGCTAACGTGGGGTGTTGTGATGAAATTGCTCTGTAAAAATAATGGGAAATGGTGAAGGAGCTGTGGTGTCTGTAGGTGGCACATCTATTAGGAATAGAAAACTGAAGTTATGGGGAAAAAAAGGGCTGGATGGGAAGACCGAAGTCGGTGCGGTGCTGTACCACCTTCCCAAGGAATTGATGGAAGGACGGCAGGAGGTTTCCTGTGATAGCAGGGGCTGGATGCCAGGACCCAGGACATCCTTTCCCAAACCTCTTGTGTATCAATCCACCCTTGTCATGCCAGGGGGACACCAACCCCAAAATTCCCAGGGGTATGGATGTGTCTGTGCACACATGCGCTTGCAGCTCCCAACTACCCCTGGCTTGGGAATCCTGGGCTTGTTTTTTTGGGGGTGGTTGTGCATCCAAACTAAAGCCACAGCTGCCAAAAGGGGGACTGTTGTGCTGGGCACTAACACTCCATGTGGATTGTGCCGCAGGAGCGGAGCTGCAGAGGTTTCCAACGCAGTCACTCCTTGATTTAACTCCCTAGAAATCCTTGTGGAGCCTAATGATGGCCTGGAAATAAATCCATGCCTGTAAAATTTGGTTCTCTGCTTTTCTGACAAGAAGAGGTTGTTAAAGTGATAACACCCAGTGAGTCTTCTGACTGCACGTTGCCTCTCCCTCTGTTTAATATTTTACCAAAAATGTTGTATTCTTCCCTGATTTTTTCTCCAAGTTATCACAAGTTTTGTCTGGACTGTCAGGAAAAAAACACTGTTTGTGTATTCAGTGAAGCAGGAAAGACGGATTTGTTTTGATAAGGAGATGAATCTCAAATGCTAATTAATTTTTTTATTACCAATCCAGTTATTTTTAAAAATTATTATTTAAATTTATTTAAATTAATTTTTAAATACAAAGGCAGACTAGGACACCCTTGCCTGCTCAGTCAGCAGGTCTGTGAGGGCAGGGCACCACAGTGGGTGTTTATGGGCCATTAAACTTTGGTTCCTGATCTCAAATCTCAGCAGGTAAGAGCCAGAACAGCCCAAATTCGTGCTGTTTTCCAGCACCACCGCTGCACATTAACCCTCTGCTTCCTGCAGCCAAGACTCCTGTGGAGTGTAACCAACTTCCCCTGGCCTGTCTCCCTGTGTTGTCTCATGAATTACCAGTTCCCAGGTATCTGACCCCTTTTTTTGCCCCACATCACGTGCTGTATCTGTAAGGTCCAGGTCAGGCAGCGAGTGCCAGGAGCGGCGTTGCCCTTGTTCCGGAGTAGATCCAACCCCACTGGCACACACACAGCACCCAGAGCTGCAGGAACGTGCCGAGATCCAGCCAGGCCATCCTGGGCTGTGCCCGTGCCAGGTTTTCTGAAGCAGGAAGGCAGTGCACAAAATCCCAGGAAATGTCTACTCCTCAGGCAGGACTGTGGTTCTGTGTATCTTCAGAGTTGTCTGTGAATGTTGATTCACAGATTCTGCTGAGCTGGAAGGGACCCACGAGGATCACCCAGTCCAACTCCTGGCCCTGCACAGGACCATCCCCAAGAGTCACACCAGGTGCCCCAGAGGATCATCCAAATGCTCCTTGAGCTCTGGCAGCCTTGGGGCTGTGCCCACTGCCCTGGGGAGCCTGTTCAGTGCCCAACCACCCTCTGGGGGAAGAACCTTTTCCTGATATCCAGCCTAAACCTGCCCTGACACAGCTTCAGGCCATTCCCTTGGGTCCTGACACTGGTCCCCACAGAGCAGAGCTCGGTGCCTGTCCCTCCTCTTCCCCTCATGAGGGTTTCCACAAGTCCAGAAATCATGAAGAATCCCAAATCCTCCCCGTTTTCTGGCCAGAGGATGAAGGAGAGGTTTATGTGCCTTGCACAGAGCAGCTTCGTTAAACATTGACCAGCCAATTTTCCCTCAAGTCCTTCTGCCACGTCAGCTCCTTGGCCCTTGTTTTAGCCCCCGACTTGAGTCCTCCCAGCACAGAGGGAGGAGACATCTCTCTCTGGCCTGGGCAGGGCCTGGAATAGCTGCTCCTTTGCCCTGAAGGAATAATGTGGCTGCCAGACCAAGGACATCCCTGGCTCTGCGGCTGAGACACCAACCAACAATCACCACCCTGGAGGGATGGAGCCAATGCCCATTAATTTGAACTTTCCTACCACTTCACAATCCTCTTGAAATCCTTTTCAGCCAATCCTTGGGGAAGCCCCAGCTGAGGATAGAGGTTCTTTACCTCCCATGTGTGGTCATGAGGTTGGGCAACACCAGTGAGGAGCTGGGAGATGGATTGGGAGCGGTGGCATCTCCAAACCCTGGAAAGAGGACTTGGGTGACATCTACGTGCTGGCATCTACCGGCTCCCTCAAAAAATCTTGTAAACACACCAAATCTCTTATTTCTGAAACAAAAACACAACCTTGTAACTCAGCAACTCCTGAGTGGGCAGTGGGTGGACAAGATGCGACTCACCCTGCAGCAAATGTCCTGGATTGATCCCAGCCCACACTTGCCACTGATATTCCTCTGACTTTTAAGAGGTGTTTTGAAATAATCCTGTAGGTTGGGAAGGTTCAGAAGGTGTCAGTTGATGGATTTGGGGCAGAGGACTTTCTTAGATGAAAACCACGTTATACACAGGTAAAATAAGGCTCAAAACCATCTGAATTCAGAGTGTGTGTGGGAGAAGTTGATGAGAAAAATTAACATGAAAGTTTATCTTTGTGAGCGTAGATTTTGATTTGAGTGGGACAATGGGAATGGAGACAATTTTCAGATCCCAGTATGTGTTTATTTGATGTCAGCAGTAAGGAGAAGATCAAAAGATGAAGCTGGGTAGAAAAAAATAAACATTTGGCCATCGCTCTTCCCTATTTTCAAGCAAGTATTTGGGAGATGTAAATCAGACCTTTGATATCCAAATTTAGTTAAATGTACAGTGAATTATTTTGGGAAAACACAGTGGAATTTGGCTTATCTTGCTTGCTGACAGGATTTGTAGCATATTATTCCCGAGCAGAGTTGTGAATAAGTTATTTGATAGTTCGTAGTAATTGCAGCTGCGGATCAGCTTCACTTCAACTCCCTTTTCCTTGGTCTTCTCTCCCTCAATTTCAGCTTCTTTTATGTTCTCATGATCCCCTACAAACTGTCTGAAATTTGACCTTTATTAATGAGGTCGGAGCCTTTTCCTCCTCTGGAGAATGAGATTACTCAGCCTCAGAGAGTCTCTTATTGAATTCTCCTTCCATAAATCAGGTTAGGAATTGTTAGAAGTCCATCTCGTTGCTCCAAACAATGATATAGTGGAGATTGTGGTGGATCAAAAGGCATTTCTGAGGGGTTTGTTAAAGCTTTTCCCATTTGGTTCTTGTGAAGTGTCTTAATTTCTTCCTAAATCACCCTGCTGCTGTTTTCGGGTAATGTGCTGCCTACGTGGGGATGATGGTGAACCCATGGCCACAAAGAAAATTAAAATTAATGGCCATGGCAAAAAATTCATGGTTGGATTCATGAAGAATTCATGGCTATGAAGAAAAGTCATTAAAATTAATGGCTGTGAAGAAAATTCATGGTTGGATTCATGAAGAATTTGTGGCCGTGAAGAAAAGTCATTAAAATTAATGGCTATGAAGAAAATTCATGGTCGGATTCATGAAGAAAGTTCGTTAAAATTAATGGCCATAAAGAAAATTCATGGTTGGATTCATGAAGAATTCATAGCCATGAAGAAAAATAATTTGAATTTAATCAACTAATTAATTCTTGGTGATTTGACCTGAAACAGAAGAAGAATTGCTGAACACACAACGTGTTTAATGTGCAGCAGTTCATTAATTTTGGGGTCCAGCTTCCAAATTTGTAGCAAATCACTGCCTCTTGCTTTATATCAAAGTCATTTTGTGTATTGGGGTGATGCAGGTTGCAGTTGTCCTTTTAGACTTAGTGGTGATGGGCTTTGGGGTTGTTTTGGGTTTTGAGGGAGATTTTTTCCAGTATTGGCTTTGGAATATTTTAAAACAAAGAAATTTTAAAATTTCAAAGAGATAAAAAAATGTAAAAAATGGTAATAAATGAGATTTCCTCCCTGAATTTGAAACAGACCTCTTTGTGATTGCCAAAGCACACCTCCATGGTGGGGTGACATCACCAACGTGCATTTGGGGCTCCATAAATCACCTCCAACATTCACTATTTATTGGCATTTTGGGAGCTGGGGAGCACAAACCTTCCAGAGCTCTGCCAAAAGCCCTTAAAACACGTGCTGGGTTTCAGTGTCCTGGCTGGGCCAGCTTTAGTGAAGCAGGAGCCCTTTTTTTTATCCTCTCAAGCAGAAAGGCTCCCTGACCGGGGTCTGCCCAGATTTTAAAGCTCCTTATAAAAGTACACTTTTAATCGCAATAATTTTGCTGTAGATTTGATATGCTAATTAATGCAGCCCACACTTTTGAATTTGAAATGTTAGTTTTGATAAAGAAACAACATTAACACATAAACTAGACTTGGCAAGTTGAGGTCTAAATTCTGTTTCATCTTCGTGTGATTTCCTCGTGGTTCCTGTTCAAAGGGTGGGTTTGAAACTCAAGAATTAAAAGGTTTGTAAAGAAAACTCCTTTGATTCTTTTCTTTAAATACTGGGCTGCAAATTTAGTCTTAAAACCAGTCAGATCACAGGTTTTTAACACACAGTTTAACAAAATAATGTCATTTACTCAGACATCAATGGAAATCATTTTTTTGCACCTTGAGGCAAGAATTGGCTCTGTACTGGTAGATTTGTGCTGCTTTATCATGGAAAAACTGATATAATCCTTTTTGCCAAGGTGCCATGAGATTTTTTGGGCCATAGAGCAGAAAAATAGCCATGAATTCCAAATTTCTCAATTTGAAAAGCTTTACCAAGTGCCATCCACTGACCTGTTTCTTTTGGAAACTCCACAACAAATGACCTGATTCTCAGCAGAGTCTGCCAGGATTTGTCTGGCATGAAAGTCTGCAAAAACCCCTTCACAGCATCTGAAACTTGGTATTCTGGGGTGGTTTGGGACTTACACGAACAGTGAGGTGAGAAAAATGCTGATTCGCTCTGTGTAACAACCAGGGCAGAATGAACCACCCTCGCCTTGTTTGATACCTGCAGGGATTTTGTTAAATACAGATTATTTTTACAGTTCTGGGCATGTTTAATTGTGGATGCCCGCAAAAAAAATATAAAAAGAGAGCTTTAATATATAATATTTTAATAGGATTCTTTTATAACTGAAATAGCTGTTTTCTACTCTATGTGTTTTGCCTGATAAATGGATTTCCACGCCCACATTGAAATATATTTGGTAGCAGTTTCAATGCAATAAATGAACCAGGACTGGAAAAAAAGGGAAAGGTTTTTGTGTGCTCAGTTATTTCATATGAAATCAAGTCCGTGGGAGCTTAAAAAACTTGTTCAGCTTAAAGTCTTCACTCATGGCAGAGCCTTAACTATTCCCACAGAACATCAGCCCGGTGCTTGGGAAAGCTGGTGTTGGGAAATCATAAGGATTTGGGAATGTGAGCATTTCATCTTCTAAGTCTTAGTTTTATGTGGTGGAATAGAGACTTTTATCTAGGGAAGTTGCAGGGGTGGGGTGGTTGGGGTCAGGATTTGTTTACACAGGGACGATGCAAAGGGAGCATTGGATGAGAAAAAGTCACTTTGTCCTGTTTCCATTATCACTTTTTCCATGTATAATGCGGATAAAGTAGGAGCTGCTGATTATACAGAGAGTTTAAGGAGAATTCTCCCTGAAATGTAGTTAAAACAAAGATGAGGCAGAAGCTTTCTGCTCGTTAGGCTGTCAGCTAATGAATGGCTGGGAACAAAAGGGTTCGTTGGGACGAGCAGGAGAAGGATCAACCCTCGGGAAGCAGCGAGTGGGAGCGAATTCCTCTGCCAGGTTCAGTCCTTGCTCTGGTGGTTCCCAATTCCCATCCTCTGGTCAAACGGCTGTTTCTCATGGGCCTCTCTCCAAGTGATGCAAACTCTGGGAAGCTGGCCAAAGGCCTTCATCCCTGGCATGGCACGGGCGACAGGCAGAGTCTGCCTGGCCCTGGGATAGGGAGAAAGGCCTGGCCGAAGGATAAAGTAACAATAGAACTCTTGGGAAAACAGGTTAGAGCCTTATGCTTGTGCTTAAATGCCTTTTTCCTTGTGTTTGCACTTGTTCCAGCAGCCCAAGTCCGTGTCACACAAAGCTCCAGCTCACAAACCGTGGCCGCTCCGCCCACGGTCGCTGTGTCGGTTCAGCTGGAGGTGGTTCCCTGGGCAGGAGGTGGGCACAGAAGGGATATTTTCCTCCCAACTGGTGTGTTCTGTTGAAAACGGACGTAGCGTGGAGAGACTCATGGGTAGTCTGGTTTATATTCCTGGCAGTGGAGTTAAGCTGGTTTTAGGAAGGAAGTCTTACAAAATCCGGAGTGCAGATAACGCCAATCAGATGAAAGCCGGGGCTCCTGACGTCTCTTGGTTCTTCTGAGATGCGGAGGAGAGAGGGAGTTTCTCCTCCCTATTTGAGCTTTAGTTCATTTGCTGTTGCTTTTAGCTCTCTCATTAATTCTATTTAGTTAATTTTAATGGGTGAATGGAGCCTTTGTGTGAGTGAGAGGTCTTTCGTTGGACCCCAGGGCGTGGTGCACTAAGGAGCCACTGGTGGAGTTCTCCATGCACGTGTCCTTCAGACTCTTCACTCATCCTCTGATGACAACAGGCTTGCTTGGTGGACAGTTTTATTTGTAACTATTTGTTATTAATTAGATATTTAACAGAACAGCCATGTACAGGCTTGGAAGCTGCAGCAGAAATTGTGCCACCTTGAGCTTGTTTTTCCCCCTGTGTGGATGAGATTTATCTGCTGTCACATCCCCATGTCCCTCTTGCCATGCCTTTGCCAAATCCACCTGATGGGCAGCAGGCTCAATTTTATGAAAACCAACACCTACATAAAGGAGAAAGATCCACAATTCTACTCCCGTGAAGGGTAGGAAGGATAGTTTGAGCTGGGAAGGGGTGGGTTCTACTTGCTTGTGGGCCAACATACGCCTGGCCAGGGGTCCACAGCTTCCCCTTGCCTGAAGGGGATCAGGATTGATTTGGGAGAAAGAAGGGGGCCAGGAGGATGCAAAGCAAGCTGTGAATTCACAGCAGTGTTGGCCTTTTTTTGCCGACACAGGAAACCTTGGTGCACCCACGTCTTGAGGAGCATCTCAGGAGGTCATTGTAGGAGAGAAGAGAGACCAAACAGGCTTTGGCTTTTCAGCTTGGAGAAAAGGCTGGGGTGGGATACGGCTGAGGTTCACAAAGTGATCAGCGTGATAGAAAAAAGGCAGTTTAGATCTGTAACTCACCAAATCCTGCAATTTCTGTTATGGAATATGGACTTAGAGAAAGAAAAGCCTTCCCCCTGGTGAACCACTAGAAGTTGGCTTGAGAGGCTGTGAGGGATCATAGTGCCAATGAGTAAAAAAACCCCAAACATTGGATGAGTACCTCTTCACAATTCTCTTCCCCACAGAGGGGCCTCTCCATCCACCTCATCCCAAAACTATGGGTGCTGGTAGGAGTTTCTACCCAAGGTTTGCAGTTGGAGTGGGTTTGCTTGGACACTGTTCACCTTGCAAGGGTGTTTTGGTGGGCTGTCTTCATGCTGCAAGCATTTGTTTCCCAACCCTGTCTCCATTCTTGCCCTCAAAAGATCAGTGTTTTAAATCCAAGAGAATAACTTGGAACTGGATTCAGCTTTCTTCAAAGATGGCGATTTGTCTATAAATTAAAAAAAACCCCACCTCTCAAAGGACTTTTCTCTTAGAACAAATCCATCTGTCCAGATATCTCAAGTTACATGTTGTCTCTCTGATTGGGTGAATTCTTCCAGATGGCACCATATCAACGATTCCAGGAAAATTCCTGCTATTAACTCAATTTAATTCTGTCTGTATTCTTTGGAATATGTTCTCCCTACAAACAATCCACTGACTTCATGTGCTTTTGTTCTAATCCTTGACTCTTATTTTCCTTGCAGACTTTATCCATTGGAGTCCTTGATATTTTTGGGTTTGAAGACTATGAAAACAACAGTTTTGAACAATTCTGCATCAACTTTGCCAACGAGCGCCTGCAGCACTACTTCAACCAGCACATCTTCAAACTGGAACAGGTAAGGCTGGCAGTATTTACTCTCTGATGCCACTGAGTGTTGACAGTTTGTGGCACTGACAAAGTTCTTAAATTGTCCCTTTAGTTCTCTTTTGTTAATGAGTGTCCACTGAATTATTCAGATTTAACCTCTCATTTCCCATATGGTTCAGTGCCTCCTGTGAAATAAAATCCAGCCAGAGATTTGCTGGTTTTAAATAAACATTTTGGGTTGCAAAAACATCGTGAAGACCTTACCCATTGCTCCTTTGTGTCCTTGATCTGTGCTCAGAGGCTCACCCATGAGCAATTCCTTCCTTGCCTTTACCTGAACTTGCTACTGTGTCATTTAATATCCCAGAGAAGTTGTTTTTTGGCATCTGCTGAAGATGCCACCCCAATCTTCTGCTGGTTTTTTGCTTTGCAGTGTTGACTTGTGTGGAGAGAGGGGAAATGTCGCTTCACACATGTTCTCCAAGGTCAGGCTCGAGAGCTTTAAGACCTTTGATGGCCCTGGCAGATCAGGAAAGGTTGAACTTTAAGCTTTGCTTTAAATTTGTTCAGACTGGGTGTCTCTTTCCAGCCTCGGCTTACCAGATAACAAAAATCCAGGCTGTAATTCAGCAGGTAACAGGTACAGGATGGTTTAATCTGTTAATTAGGAGTGGAGGAGGCTTCTCCAAACGTCCAACAACAAGCAGGACAAGAGAACTGATGGTACATGTTGCAGTATAAGGATGATCAAAACTGAGCAGTATAGCTCTGAGTAAATCTTTTGGGGAATGTTTGCTCTTCAGTTGGATGGCTTCTGCTAACTTTCTGTATTTTTGGTCAATAAAGTGGAGCAGAGCTGCTCAAATGCATTTAATTTCAGTTTTTTAGTGGCTGGTGCACTTGACTCAATAGATGCTTTGAGAAAGGAATGGGAAACCCTATGTGTATTTCTAGGACCAGCTCTATTTTCCCATTATCCACCATAAAAATGCCAACTTTAATACCAGCTGGGGTTTTTTTGTAAACCTCAGTGATACACTTCCTAGAAGAGATTCAGGGATAGAAGAGATACGCTTCCTTAAAGCTGGAGAGAGGTAACACCTGAGTGAGATGAGATTTCAGGGCACAGATTTCTGCAGCCTCCCCAGAGATGGTGTAATCCCTAAGGGGATTCCTGTGATTGGGCTGGGGTTGGATCCTGGCAGGAGCCCTGCAAGCTCTGCTGGTGGGAAACAGGGGCATCTTGGCATCGTTTGTGTTCTGCAAATACAAATAAGCACCAGTTCCTGGGTGAATGAATCGCAGGGTTAAACCATTTATTTTCCTCTTCCTGGAGTTCTGTGCTGTGTGTGGAGGAGTGGGTTTGATGGGAAGAAAACCTGAGGAGGAGACTGAGGGGAGACCTCATGGCTGTTACAACTTCCTCATGATGGGAAGAGGAGGGACAGGCCCTGAGCTCTGCTCTGTGGGGATCAGGGACAGGACCCGAGGGAATGGCCTTGGAGTTGTGTCAGGGCAGGTTTAGGTTGGATCTCAGGAAAAGGTTCTTCCCCCAGAGGGTGGTTGGGCACTGAACAGGCTCCCCAGGGCAGTGGGCACAGCCCCAAGGCTGCCAGAGCTCAAGGAGCATTTGGATGATCCTCTGGGGCACCTGGTGTGAGTCTTGGGGATGGTCGTGTGCAGGGCCAGGAGTTGGACTGGGTGATCCCTTCCAACTGGGCATACTCTGGGATATTCAGATCTTGGGTCTCCCAGGTGTCCTTCTTTCCTTGCTTGGCCCAGAGATTAACCAGCACTTTAGTGATAGTCTCCAGCCTACAGATGAAGAGCAGGGAGTTAATATTGTGTTTCAAGACAGAAAAATAGTTCTATTACTTCAAAATGTGAATTTATCTGAGGTATCTGGGGCTTTTTAAGAGTTTAATTAATGTCTTGGTGTCATGGTGATGGGGACCTGAAGTGGGTAGATCCTGCTCTGAATCCCTCCTGGATCTCCAAAGCTTGCAGGAGGCTGAAGAGATTGCTGAGGTACTCGGACACTTCTGCTAAAAAAGAAATGACAAAGAATAGTCACTAAGGATTTTTCTTAAAATCCCAGTAGAATTTGTCTGCAAGAACAGCATTTAGCCATGATGGAATTGTTGCTGTGGCATCTGCTGATGTTATGGAAACCAAAATACCCTCCACGAAGTCATCTGACAGAACCATGGGATTATTTTAACCTTTATTTCCCTTTTTTTTTTCCTGGTGATATCTAATACAATGAGCCTTGTGAATCTTTTTTTAAACCTTCTGTCTGAAGGCGACTCTATTTACAGTGGTTTGGGAACAATCCTTGGGCTCCAGCCTGGAGCCTCCTATAAATACAGGCCTTTTGCAGCAGCAACCTCCTCCCTTGGAGCTAACCATGGGAATAAGGTAAAGACCAGAAATCCTGGTCTACCCAGACAGGCAAACTCTTGGGTTGGGATGGATAACTATATATTAATCTAGAAAGGTTTCTACTGCGGGAGTCATGACCTTGTGCTGTCATAGCAAGCGGGGGGGGAAAGTCTCCAAGATCATCAAATCCAACTTTCAGCCAAGTACTACCGTGGTTTAATCTGGACTGTCAGATTTCTCCACACAGGACCAGTAAACCTCCTGTGTGTCTCCCAGGTTCCTGGGGTGGAGGTTGAGTGAGGGGCTGTACTGGTTTAAAACAGCCCAAATTACAGTAAATTACATCTTAGGCTGCCTACGTACAACAGGTGGGAGGTTTTCAGTGGTTGAAGCATCAGCCTCAAAATAAAACCACATTTTCCTGCCATTTGCTGAGGAGCTGCTGAAATAGTCACCTCAAAGGAGAAGACCATCCCAAGGAGGACCTTGGCTTCAAGGGAAGGCTGCTTGGACCCCCTGCACTGCCAGAGTGTATCACTGACAGAGGGTGCCTTCAGAACCTGTTTATAGGCTCTGTATTTATGGAGAATGGATCAGTATTTAGATTTATTGTGTCTGTGTTGTGTTATATATTTTTATATATATATATATGTATGTAGGTATGTATGTATATGGCTGCATCTACAAATTCCTTTTCTACTTTAATTGAGGCCAAACATAAAAGTCCTAGTTCCTAAATGAAAACATCGGATTGTCAGCCTTGGAATCTTCTGGAGGGATGTCAGGAACTCGAGGCATCTGCCTCGTCTGCGGCACCGGCACTGACCCAGACACTGGGCTTGTTCATTCAGGAACTTCCTAATAATAAAATGTTTTCCCATCTCATGGATTTCTCATGAACTTCCTAATAATAAGGTTCTCTTATCCCATGGATTTATAATATCAAGCCCATTTTAATTATCATAAGTGATTCTGCTCATGACGCCCAACCTGCAGGTGCTGAACGAGCAATTAATCCTCCATGGGATGGAGTCATTCCTGGATGGATGAATCCTGGGTGGACACATTTCCGCACACCTTGCTGCCATTTCCAGTGGTGAACAACATTCCCAAGCTGCCCAGAATAAATTTTAAGATGCAGATGTATGGAGACATATCTTGAAAGGAGCTTTTACAAGGTTTAACTCCTTTCATTTCTCATATAACAACGGCCCATTTGAACATATTAGATGATAGAAGAATATTTGGGGATTATTTTAAGCTGGGGAAGTCAGCTGGGAATGGAGAGAGAGGGGGAAGGGGGTTAATTCCTAGTTTCTCACTTTGCAAACACCGCCTGAAGCTGAAGCAGATGGTGTTGGAGGCAAGAAGGGAGGAATTTCACACCCTGCTGTTTAGTCGGGAATTTTTATACCAAATATATGCATTTAGACATCCCAAGTAACTGTTTATTGTATGGCTCTGCGCTACACGAGTTTGTATGACAGGAGCATGATGGGAAGTGTTCCCACGTGGAGTTATGCTGGGAAAAGGGATTTTTCAGTTGATTTCCCATTTTAATTTGGGAATTTTCCTTGTGTAAACAAGGTTTTCCTATGCCATGGTAAGGAAAGGCTTGGGGAGATGAACTCCTGGGGCTGGGCTGTCTCTTTCTGGGAGAACAGGGATGAGCTGGTGGGGTTTTCTGCTGCTCCTGGAGTTTTAAATGTCATTTTGGGGGCTGCTTCTCAGCTCTCACTTCAGCTAATGGCGATATTTCTATAGGATATATTATATTATCCTATGGAGTAAGGCTTTTAGATAGATGGAAAACTTAGGATGGGGTTTATTTTTTATTTTTATCACATTTCCTCTTTCATTTCTTCTCTGCGTTTCCTCTTCTCTGGTTTTTCAAGCTCGTGGTCGCTCCCTCCAACCACTTCTGAATTTTACCACAGGATTTTGGGGAGCAATACTCCCAGTTCCCCAGGGAACACCACGCTTTAGATAGGTGTGAGCTTAAAAATCGTATTTAATGCTTTGCCTCTGATTTTTTTTTAATTTACTTGGTTTTATTTAATTGGTTTTATTCACTGTTGACTGTGACTAGATATGGAGTCATTGATAATCGAGAATGTGTGGATGTGGAAAGACATTTTCCAGCATCTCCAAGATTCTGTTGGGCTCGTGGGTGGTTTCAGCCACTCAAAATCTGTAAATCTTTAATCCCAGCCTGGATTAGGGTGTGTTTGGGTTTGTCTTAGCACCTGAGTAACGTCCTGATAACAGAACTGGGCCGACGCTCCCGGAAAGATAACGGGACTTTGTTCTCAACACCTTCAGCTTTTAAATGATGAGATTTTCTGTTCCTAGCAGGAGGATTTCCACCAGGCCTAGTGGTCCAGTTGGGAACGTTTTCCTGCTGCTCAGCATGTGTATTTTGGTCTTAAATTCCTTGTACTGTGGGCCATAAGCAGCGTTCGTGCTCTGGGTTGGTGGAGGCAGGTGGGGTTTATCTTTAATATTGCTTTGCTCTCTCTTTCCTACAGTTCCTGTAATTTTCATATTTAAAAATGTTGCCTATTTTGCCCCAACCTGTTTATTTGGCACCCCAGATCTTACATGCCGCTATGCTTCAGGTAATGCTGTCAGGTATACTGAGATTCAGTAATGATTTGCGCTCATATTCAATGTGCATTTCAAAGTCTGGATCTCCATTTCATATCTTTTTTTTTTAATATATATTTGAGCATCACAACCTGTGTTTTATTCAGATCACTCTGTGCATTTGAAGCTCTAAAAAGCATCGGTTTGAAACAACAAAAACTCAGATTAATGCTGCCTATTCTCCTGAGCCACCTCCCCACTCAGCCACATCTTCCTGAATATCGAGTGCGGTAATTAAGTAATAAACACCTCATGTTGTTTGGATTGAATTCCTCGATATAATAAATATATACATGGGTTTTTTCCTCTGAAGAGAGGCGAGATGAAGTCACTGCCAGCCTTCTCTCCTGAGCTGCAGCTGAGTCAGAGAGGCCAAATGCACATTGTGAAGTTTTGCTGAGCTGGCAGCGAGTGCGGCCCCGCAGCCCCGCTCTGCTCGGGACACAGCGCAGGCCCAGAGCCCTTCAGGCTGGAAAAGCCCTTGGAGACCATGGGGTCAGATGTGCGGACAGACTGGGAATGAGATGCTAGGAAGCAGTGCCGGTAAAGGGACCTTGAAAGGCCATGAGTCAGCAGTGCCTTGGTAGCCAGGAGGGCCGACCGTGCCCTGGGGGCATCAGGCATCGCCGGCTTGGCCAGGGAGGGGATTGTCCCGCTCTGCTCTGACCTGGGGCAGCCTCACCTGGAATATTAGAAAGATATTAAACCATTAGAGAGAGTCCAAAGGATGGCAACAAAGACGGTGAAGGGCCTTGAGGGGCGGCTGAGCCTTGAGGGAGTGGCTTTTTTTAGTTCTTCGCTCCATTTCTTTTGCAAAGTCTGGGAGCTCAGTGCTGTCCTTTCCAGGGAACTTGCATCGCTCGTGTTTCAGTTGTGCAGGGATGGGAGGAATAAATCCCCACATTTATACTGGGAGCAAGGATGCCAAAACCAGGGCTCTGTGGACTTCACTGCACTGGAAACTTCTGTAGATAGTGGTGATTTCAGGAATTTTGGTTTTTATGTAAAGATGGTCTTCTAGGAATAGGACATTTGAATTGGCCCCTGAACAAATGCCCCTGAACATATCTTAGTTTGAAGTCAAATTATAAATTTAAGCTGATTTTTAATTAACCTCCAGTTTGAGGTTTTTTGGTTTGAATGGACTGAAAGTGTTTCATGTTGTCTTTGTCTTGTCAAATGAAAACCTCATGTTGTTTGGATGGAATTCCTTAATATTCCAGTGTTCTGGAATGCGAGGACCCTGCATCCATCCAAGGATGCAGAGGCTTTATTGTTGTACTCAGAAGTGAAGGAATGTTTTGGAGGATGTTTTAAGGATTTAAAAATTCCTGAATTCCTGAATTCTGCAGGAAGACAGTCAGGAGAATATGAATGTAGAAATTATATAGAGTATGAATAACTGCAATTTCATTCAGTTTAACATATATATGATTTTACCCTAAAGCTTCTGCCTTTATGTGGACGATCTCCAGGGTGTTCTGAGACCAGGAAACACCCCAGGAATTACATTGGTCAATCCCAAAGCCGTAGTTACATCTCCTGAGCTGTGATCCTGAAGGCAACGAAACCAATAACCAGAAAAATACTAGGAAAAAAGAAATAAGGGGAATTTTTTTTCCATTTAAGCTTTGGAATGGTTCCTGCTGCTGTGTATGCGCCTGCCTTGAAATGAGAGCACATGTCTGAGTTATTGTGGAAAAGGTTGCTAGTTGAGGACTTTAATCCCTCTTCACATTTGGCCAAGGCAGCAAGAGGTTGCAGTGGGGATGGAAGGGAGGGAGCAACCCCAGGGCCTGAGTGTTTCTGACCCAGCCCAGAGGAAAAAGAAGTGCTGAAGAGGGGAAAATTAGCCAAAATCCTGCAGCTGAAGGAACCGAGGCCAGGAGGGACGTGACGGCTGACCTGAAGGCTGTGGAAGAGCCCAAAATGAGCCTGGAGAAGTAGAGACCTTGAACACTGGTTTTTATGAACATTTACTGGAGTATAGTTAAAAAACCTCAACATCTGGCATTGCCAATTGGTGATTTTGCACTGCTTTGAGGAGCGGGAGAAGTTTTTAGTGTGGAGCCCCCTTCAATGTGCAGCTGCCCCACATGGATGGGTGTCTAGAGGCTTCTAGAGCAGGGTGATGGTTTGTGCCTGGTTTGGACATGTGGAGACTTAAAGCTCTGCGTAATTTGAGGTTTGGGGGGGAACAAAAATGGAAGGCCCCCATAGAAGTAGTTCAAAGAGGAGTCACGGTAATAAATAGGTGAGTCCAGTAACCTCCACCAGCCACCCATGAGCACTGAAGTAACGCTGCTCTGGGATCAGCTCCACAATTTATTGCTCTCTGGGTGCTCCCGGCCAGGCTTGAGCTGGCAAAGCTGGGACTAATGGACCCTGCACTCAATTAAGGGGCTGTCAGAGGCAGGGGGTTGATGGATGATGCCGACTCCCATTACCACCATCCCTCTCCTGAATCACTCAGGAGAAGCTCCGGAATGTGCAGCCCATGCAGGAACTTTTTTCCTGCCTTACGCTGAAAATGAGATTTAGGTTGTTCCAACAGTTTTCTATCCTTTTCTTTGCCATCACATTGATGGCACATCAACAGAAGAGACGATCGTTTTGGTAAATTGTGCATCAGTTTCCACAAACCCGTTTGAATTTTGCCTTTAATTTTTGCTTGCACCAAACATTATGTCATCTGTTGGGCTTTTTTAGGAGGAATATAGAGCAGAAGGAATTAGCTGGCACAACATCGACTACATAGACAACTCCAGCTGCATCAACCTGATCAGCAAGAAGCCAACGGGGCTGCTCCATCTGCTGGATGAGGAAAGCAAGTGAGTAGGAAAGTACTGGCTTTGCCAATGACACTTTGTTTTTCACTTCAAATGTGTTTATCCTTCAGTTTTACCTCTTGTGATTCTTCCCAGAAAGGTGCTAATTGTCTCATTGGGCTGATTTGTGTCTCTGGTTTTGTTTTCGAGGTGGTAATGCAAGCGGTGGACAACCACCAAGCTGAGCAAAAAGCCTTAACAAATAATCATTCAAATCGGTTTTTCCAGAATTTCTTCCATTAAAAAGAAGGGAGAAGGTTTGTCTTGCTTCTCTCCTCATTTTTCTCCCTGTCCCTTACGGTGCAACAACAGGAAGATGCTTGAGGCTGAGCTTTGTGAAGCGAGAAGCTGAGTGCAGGTTGTGTGGGTGCTGTTAGTGGGGTATAAGATGGATTTATCAATTTATTGTAAAAATGAAGCCAGGATGAGCTTAGGGCACTCCTGTTTAGGGGCTGCACTTCCCCAGGGTTTCCTGGGCATCAGGGATGCAGCTCAGATGTGCACCCTTGGTTCATCCACTCAGCTCATCTTGGTGGAGGCTCCCAGAGGAGCATGTAGCTCTGGGGCTGCCTTTGGGTGGAAACTTTGGAGCAAAATGGTTCTTCCATCAGATACTCCTGTCAATTCTCTCCATGTGAAGTCCAGGGAAAGGCATTTTTGCTGAGGTCACCTCAGTTCCACATGGCTATGGCCCAGGACATGAGGTCTCCTCCCACCATTTCCTTGGAGGTTTCTGCTCTGCTTCTTGTCCCATTGAGCAGAGTGATGCTGTCTCAGCGATTCTGTGCTGGGCTGAAACACCTCAAATTTGGGAAAGTTGTGGAATACACCCCCAAGCTGCAGATTTACATGAAGCTGGAGGATGGAGGATTGCCTTGCTCCTACCCAGAGGCTCTGCCCGAGCAGGCACAGAAGTGGAAGCTCAGGGTATCTTTGTTTTCCCTTTTGTGGTCGAGAAAGAAGAGGTAAAAGTTTTTCCCTTGTGTTTACAGCTCTCTTCTGTTTAATTCTTCCCACTCAGTTTTCCTCAAGCCACAAACCAGACACTGCTGGACAAATTTAAGCGTCAACATGAAGGGAATTCCTACATCGAGTTTCCAGCGGTCATGGAGCCGGCTTTCATCATCAAACACTACGCTGGCAAAGTGAAGTACGGAGTCAAGGTCTGTCCCCCAGCTGTTCCCTGCGAGTTGTTTCCATTTAAATCTGGGATGGGGAAGGGGAGGCTCCACAGACGTGTTTTAGAGAGGTTTTGGCTCAAGAAGAGACGCGTGGGTTGGGAGAAAAGTGTTTGGTGAAAAGCTTGGCTGGAATGAGAAGGTGGGAACTGGGGCTTCCTGTTCTGCTCCACATGGGCGTTTGGGGGAGGAATTTAGGTTAGTGCTGTGTCCCGATGACAGGTTGAAATTGTGTGTCTGGTGACCTTTCTGGGCTTGGTTTGTGTAGAAAACCCAGTGTTTTACTCATCAGTAGCCAGTTTTAAGGCAGGTCACGTGAGCTCAGGTCTCAGCATCCTGCTGCCACAGGTACTTCCTGAAATCCCACAGGAACAATTTCAAACTTGGCCGTATTTCTACTCATGTCAGTTATTAGCAGAGGGAATTCTGATGGGCAGGGGAGCCTCAAGATTTAATCATGTTTCTGATGCAATAAATGCCCATGATAAGCATCAGAGATGATGATCAGAAAGAGGCATCTAATATGGGAGCAGAAAAGGAAGGTGGAAGCAGGATTCAATAGTTGTGGAAGGCCTTACCCAGAATATCATGTGGATATTGTTTATTTTCCTTTTTTCTCCCCTTCCTTTTCCTCCTTCCCCAGGATTTCCGGGAGAAGAACACAGACCACATGCGGCCGGACATTGTGGCTCTGCTGCGGAGCAGCAGGAATGCCTTCATCTGCGGAATGATCGGGATCGACCCCGTGGCCGTTTTCCGCTGGGCTGTCCTGAGGGCCTTTTTCAGGGCCACGGTGGCCTTTAGGGAGGCTGGGAAACGATACGTGGAGAAGAAAACTGGTACGTGTGTCCCTCTCCTAATCCCAGTGCCTGTTTTGCAGCTGCAGTTGAGGTCTTAAGATATTATTATGCTGTTTTAAGTAACCTGACTTATTAAGAGATTAATCTGTTAAAAAATTTGTTCAAATAGCAGGTAGGTTTTTTGCAGAAGTTACGTTTAAAAGGGACATTTGGATTTTAACATATCACAAGGGAGTATTTTCACTTTAGTGCTGCTTGAATTTTTCCGGGATGCATGGATAGGAAAACCTGAACATTCAGGAGTGTAAAAATTATCCAGCAGAAAAGGCAAATTGGTTTTGTAAGAGTTCTTGAGCTGTTGCAACCAAAAAAAGGCAATAATTCTTCTTTGTCATTTTCCAAGCTGTTCACCCTTTCAGCTCCAAGAGAGCGTGTCTCTCGTGTAGCAAAATTCATGGCTTTGCAGTCACCCAGAACAGCCTCACAGGCATTAAATTAAAGAGAAGTGATGGTGCATCATCATGCTGGGGGAGGCAAGGCCTGGCTGTGCTTTCAGACCATTTCTCTGCATAAAGCAATTTGGGGCAGATGGGTACAAGCCATTACTATTCATTTCTGGGCACAAGAGGGCTTGAAATTCATGATGAAATTAGTGCCTCAGCGGGGAAAATGTCAGCTGAGTTAAAATGTAGCCCAGAGCTGCCCCATGAATTATTTTTTAATCAGAGAGGTGCATCATGGAGGAGTCTGGGACAAGGAGCATAGGGATGGAAACTGTGCAAGCAGAAAGAATCATTTTCTTGGGAGCGAATCCCAAGAAGAGCAGGAGGCAAAAAAATCAGTTTTCAGCTCTTCCTGGCAAAGTGCTCGGATGTGGTGGAAGGGAGAAGATGTTCCTTGTGAACCAGGATCTGTCTGGCACATCCAGGCATGTTTATGGACAGCGGGGCTTTGCGATGCCAAGAGGGAGATGGCAAAGACCTTTGGCTTCCAAAATTCGTCTTTGCATTTTCATCTTGCATAAAGCCCAGGCTGAACCAAAGTGAGCTGGCCCAGGAGATGATAAAAATACGTTCAGTCTTGCAAAGTAAGAGCTAATTTCAAGCCCTGCTTCACTTTCTGTGTCTCTGGCCACCAGTGGTGCTCATCTCCTCACTCCTCAGCTGCCCTTCTGCTCTTCAGTGTGGAGTTTGTAGCCAAAATTGCTTGTATCTATATTATATCAATATATAGATATAAATTAGAGTCCAGGAGGTTTTCAGGCAATTCTGAGACTCAATTCTTGCATTGCCTTCTCTTCCCGTGCCAAAACTAACTAATCATAGTGATGGCTGAGTTTCTAAACCCTTTCTATCACGTGGTGCTGCTCTTTTGTCTGTCTGGTGTCCTTTGGCTTGTTTTCAAATGCCTTTCTTTGTGACCTCTGTTTTTTGAGTCAAAGGAAAAGAAAAAACATTCAAACACTCAGAAAGCTGTATAAGGTTTGTCTTCAACTTCCTGACAGCCCTCAGATCATTTATACCCTGAATTTCTCTGGACATTAAGTTGGGGGAAAGTCATCAGAACTAGTGGGAGGAGGTTACATAAATCTAATTCCTATGCTGAAGTCACCTTATCCATGGGTAAAGCCCTACAAATGATGATGGAGCTGGCACTTTAAGATGCCCCAGCCCTCTTTGGAGGAGGTACCCACCACCTCCTGGCATGACCGTCCAGGTTGGATGGGGCTTGGAGCAACCTGGTCTAGTGGAAGGCGTCCCTGCCCATGGCAGGGCATGGAACTGGATGATCTTTAACATCCCTCCCAACGCAAATCATCCTGGGATTCTGACTTCTGCCCAGGTCACCCTGAGCAAGGTTAGATCTTAAGCAATGTTTTCATCCACTTTTGCTGTGACCTCATGCCCATCTCCCACTCAGTTGTCCTCCTCCAAAATCCCATCAATCTTGCCAAAGCCGTGGGGGAGGTGGACCTGGCAGAAGGCTTGGCCAGTGTCTGGCCGGTGGGATGGGCTAGTGTAGTGTGATACATCCACTGCCAGATGCTGGAAGTCCCTCCTCCCTCAAACAATGCAGAAAAGCCCCAAACTGATATTTTGCACTTATGGCAGAAAGCATTTGAGAGTGATTAAAGTATCACTAAAATAACCCCATCTCCAAAGTAAAAAGCAGAGAATCAAAGACAGCACATGTTTGAGGTTTATTTTAGGTTTTATCAAATCTTGGTGGTATTAATGAGCCAAATTTGACCATTTGACTGTCCACAGCCGTGGAGCTTTTGATACAATGGTGGTAGATCAGTGAGAATAACCTCTCTCACACGTGTTCATCCATATGTGCACATTTAATATCTGTATAGAATTTTTTTTCAAGGCAGGTGTGGTGAGGAAGCAGGGAAATATCTGCAGCAGGCTTCTTTCATTTAGGACTCTGCACTCTTTTGTCTCAACCCCAGCAGGATCTCTCTTGCTTTTCCTCATCTAAGTCACCCTTGCAACACCCAATGGGGATTTTCCTGAAAAATCCCTGGCTTAGGCATAAGCAGCTCTGCAAAATTTTGCTCTGCTTTCTCTTTGTGTCAACCTCTTGGTTATCTCCTCCATGCCAGCAGTGCCCACCAGTGCTGCAGATGCTCCTGGAAGGATAATCAACATTTTTTCCTGCTGGCTTTGGGGACTCTCCTTTTTTTTGTGCTCCTGATAGTGCAGCTCTTGGTAACTGTGTGATTGTCCTCGTGAACCTGGAGGTGAAGAGCAGCAAAGTGGTGTCACTGTGAAGTTTGTTGGCTATCTTTCTCTTCTGCCCAAGTGGTGCCAACTCTCCCTGGATGGAACACAACCTGCAGTTGGCTGAAGGGTGGAATTCTACAATGATTTGATTTTTAATTATTTTTATCAGTGAGTTTATCAGTGAGGGTTGAAATGGTCCGATAGAACTATGTGTTTGAACTAGATTTGTTCATGAACTTTGATTGAAGGAACATGATCAAGCTTTTTAGGGAAGAAATTTGGCTGATTGACTTTTTTTGCTGTATCATTGCTGTGAATTTATTACACAAAAGAAACCCCTAATCCTTTGGGGGAAAAAATGGTGCTGTTCATATAAGCCTGACTGCGGAGAGTCCCAGCTTTCTCATCCTGGTTTTGCTGGACCCAGATCCTCTCTCTGACAAAGGTTTCGTGGTCCTGGGCCTGTGCGCCCCCTCAATGGGCTCTGCAGCTGGATTTGGCCACCAAGGGTTGGTTGGTGGGTCAGTGCCTGATATGGACCTCCACAATAACACCTCATCAAAAACAATCCCAGTGGCTTCTGCAGATTTATCCCTGAAGCTGGGCAGCAAAAAAACCAACTTCCTGTGAAATAATTAAAAAAAACCACCTGTATTTGCCAAGTAAAGGTGACAGCAATCAAAAACTTGATCCTTGAGGTCTCACTGGTGTTAATGTGAGGAAGAGGCCTCTTGAGAGTGTTCCTTTGGAAGTTCCTGCGGGTCCTTTCTGATGATTCGATGTGTTGGTATGAAATGCTTCCGTACGTGCCGGCACAAGGTAACTCCTCGGTGACCTCATCGCACTTCACGGGAGCGTCACATGTCCCTTGACACGGCCAAGGGTGACAGAGAGGTTGTCACAGTGTCACCTGTGTGACCTCTCCTCCACCCCACGGTCAGAGCTGGGCTACCAAAACTCCTCTTGGCGGTGCAATGGTGGCTCCTTCCAACTCTGGGCCTCAAACCTATCGTGCCAAACTCCAATCCGCCCTCCAGGAGCATGGAACCCTTGTTTAATGCAAAGAATTTACATTTTTCCTTTTAACTGCCGTTGCCTGAGCAGAGCTGGGATGCAAGGTGAGAATTCCAGCTGGCCCTGTCAGGGAGCATCTGCACCGGGAATTCCAGGAAGCTCCTGGCAGAGGCACAGGAAGGGTTTTAAAAGAAATTAATAAAAGTAAATTTATGTAATAATCTAATTTTTGCCCAAAGAATCTTGAAGTGATTATAAAGTGATTATGCTCTGGCTAAGAAGGATTATAATTGGGATTGGGATGTGGTCCAGCTCTTGTGCCACAGCACCGTGTCCGGAGGAAACCGAAGTTAAATTGTGTTGACATGACCCTCGAGCTCTCGCGTCCCTGGGGCTTGTTCTTGCCCCTCTCCTGATTTCTGCTCATGTAATCTCTCTCTTCTCTCCATTTTTTTTTTTGTTTGTTTTTATTTTGCTTCCCAAGGGCATGATGATGCAGTGCCATGTGCGGTTTTGAAAAGTGTGGATAGTTTTAGCTTTCTCCACCACCCAGTCCATCAGAGGAGCTTAGAGATCCTGCAGAGGTGCAAGGAGGAGAAGTACAGTAAGGCTCCCCCGCTCACTCTCCCCTCTGGTACAACACTCACACCAGAAATGGAAACCAGGTGCATTCTGTGTCCAAAGGAGCCCCAGGAGCCTTCCAGCATCAAGCCAGTGCCTTAGAGCAATTTGGAGCTTATTGGGAAATCATTAGGCACAGTTGGAAGAGAAAAATCAAAAGCAAAGTCACCTCTCTGGAGGTATCGCATCATTGGTGGTTTCCCCATTGATGTTAATAAGGAATATTCGTGATACAAGGCATGGGGCTGGTACAGCTGAAATTTGATTTCATTTAGGTTTCATTGGACTTCAAAACTAACTTCAGCTTGTGAAAACATTGTCTCCAAGGGCATTTACTTAAAGCAGAGGCGTTTGGCAATGTTACTTTACAGAATGAATCGAGTAAAGATGCGCTTGGTCTCCATTTCTTCCTCCTCACTCATCCTCTGTCACGTAACAAACTCATCCTGCATGACAACATGGACACTCCTGCCTGGACTACTCTGTTTTATTTACACATATAAAGAGAGATTTGGTGCTCTCATGTTTAGCTATCTCATTTTCCTGCCATTATCCTCTCCCTTCATGTTGCACCTTGAAGCTGACAGCACTAGAGCTCTGCTGTGCTCAGTCTGCACAGGCAGAGCCTCAGCCCAAGGTGCTTAAACATGAAATTTAGGGGTAAATGCAAACCACCTTTTTTTTCTCTGCAGAGCTGAGCGTGGTAAGTGCAGTGGGTGCATTTTAAGTCCTCACAACTCTGGGTTTCCTTTCAGAAACTTTCGGTCTGGTGTCTGTGCTTCCTGCAACCTGTGGGGTTGGGGAGCAGAGGTGGTTTAGTTCTTAATTTAGGCTTTCATTCTTATTTTAACTACACTGTTTTTTCCTACAAGTTCCCACCACCGCTGTAAGAAAATATAAGGGAGTAATACAAAATTTGACTAGATTTTATATTTTATTACATGGTATTGTGCTAAGAAACCTCACTGATGCTACTAAGAAACTATTGAAAAGGGAGGTGATTAACAGTAATTTTACTTGTTACAATTAATTCATCAATTTAACTTTAATTTGCAAGTTAACTCAGCAATTTGGGAGGTTTGAGGAATTTGTTTGCAGTTTTTTAGTGGGAAGAAGGAAATTCATACAGCTCGAGGAGTGGGAAGCAGCAAAGTTGAGCTCAGCATCTTAAAACCTCACCTGTTATAGACCAGTCCACACAGTTTGGGCTTTCTCAGGATTAATGTAATGTGTGGATCCGGGATCACTGTAGTTTGTGAATTGGCCAAGAACATCTGCCCAGACCAACAAGTAATTCCTGTTCCGCATTCAGAAATCATTCCCATCTTCCCACGGGGTGTTCTGCTCTCCCAGGCTCCCCAGCTTTGTCTCAACCGGGCTTGGAGCGTGTGTTTTTTCCATTCCGAATTCAGCAGGTTCGTGGGCCCCGCGGGCGAAGCTCTTTGGGCTGAGGTTGCCCTGGGGACTCAGCTTTTCCCAGAAATCGTATGAGGTCACATCCGTGTCATCCTTGAGAGAGAGGAACCAAGATCATCTCCTTGTCTTGAATTGTGCAATTAGTTCTGCCACAAAAAAAGAGAGAAGACTAATTGATTTAATGAGTTTATTGAGATTCCCTTTAGGTCCCTCTGTATTCAGCTTCTGTAGCCAACTGATTGCCCTTCCCTGGCCACCTCAGCTGCTTCCCTGGCACCGTTGGGTCCATCAATTAATAACCTTCCTGCAGCGCAAGGTGCTGGGTTTAGACATCCCTGAACTCAAGACCAAAGGTCTGCTGGTTGGTGTTCCTCAGTAGGGAATAGAATGGGATAATCCAAGGCTCCTCTCAGTGAGGACAAAGACCTGTGGGGCAAATCAGGCCATCTTTGTGAAACACTCCAGCTGAAGAAAAGGGAATGTGCTTGAAAAATCAGAATAATTTCCTGCCTGAAATGTAAAACAGATCAGGCTGTGTCTGGGCTGGGTGAAGGGAGGGAGTAGTTGCCCTCACACCACTGTCCTTTCATGCAGAGCATTAATATTTACAATATCCTATATTCATTATACAGAAGTCTCAAAGCCACACATGACTCATCAGCTTAAATCAAAGACCTGTTTCCCTTCTGTTTATAAAATCCCCCTCTGTATTTCCCAGAAAAGGGGCTACATCAGCATGGCAGCTTTTATTTGGCTGTGGCACTGCTGAATTTCTGCTTTAAAGAACCAAGTGATGGCACAATATAGAAAAGTCTGCATTTTTGATCTGGCTAAAGCAATATTTGAAGCAGATTCCTGCTTATTCCCATTTTTTCCCTCTTTACAACTGGGTTTCTGTGCTGGGTTTCTATAAACCAGCAACTTGGGCACAGAAATGCCAGTCTTGGAAGAGGTAAGAGAACACTCCTAGGACAAGAAATATAACCCAAAAATGGCTTAAATGGCAAAAAGAGGGATTGAAAAGAGTTTTGAGCTCAAGGCACTCCCATGGGTTATCTGCCTGACTTCACAAAAACCTCTGGAGTTGGAGGTTGCCAAACATTCTCAGCAGACGGAATTTGGTCCTGCCTTGAAGCACAGGAGGGATCAGAGATGGCCTGTGGCATCATGTTCCCAAATTTCCTTTTGCCCACATTTCTAGGACATTTGACCACCTTTAGATCCAATTGCTTCACCGACTGGACCTTTCCAGGCACCTCCTGTCCAATGCTCAGCTTCAAGACAAGCTGTTGCAACATCTCACCAGGTCCAGGAGGACGGGAGATGGCCCGTTAAAGGGATGTCACCTGTGAAGGTTTGGTAGGAATTCATCTTCTCCTCAGGGATTTCAGGCTCTCAGGAATGGCAGAGCAGCCAGATGAGCTCAGGTTTTGGCGTATCTGCTTTGTGTTCATCTTTGAGAACAAAAAGATCCTCAGGACACCTTTTAGCTCAGCACCTGGGCTGTATTAAATAGGAATGTGATAAATGTGGGGTCCACTGAACCGGAGTTTAAACTTCTTTCTTTTTAGAGAGGGTTTTTTTCTAGCAATTTTTTTCCACTTCAGATGTCTCAGGGTAAAATAAAACCCATTTTCCCCGCATCCAGGTGAGCACTGAGATGTTTCCTGTCTCACAGCAGCGATTTCCAGACAGTTAGAAAATTGCTCAGCTGTTTTCATGTCAAACTCCAGATTATCAGATCTTTAAATTTTGGTGGTTTAATGGCTTGAAAAGTGTTTTGTTGTCTACGAAAATTGTCTCCTGTCTTCCTGAAATGCTTGGTTACAAAACATTTCCACTTGGGGGAAGATAACAGCTTGAAACAGCTGCTTCTGTAACCATGTGTGGCAGCTTCCTTGACTGAATATAAAATAGATCTTTTATTTAGTATCTTATTTTATTAGAGATATTTTATTACATATGAATTACTCTAAAACTAGATATCAAAGGAGAGAGGTTCAATGGGCAATCAAGCCTATAAAAAGTAGTATATAAAGTCTTTTCTACTGTGTTCATATGTTTGGAGGGAGGGAGGGAGGGAAGAAGTGTCTAAGGAATAAATGACCATTTTTCCAAGCACCCTATTTTTATCCAGGTGTTTTGCCCATGCAACTGGATTGTCCCATGCATGGGGGAAGCTTGGGAATGTCTTGGCCGTGCAGCACATGGGTCGCTGGTCCTCCCCATCTACTTCTTCCTTCATGTTTGCTGGGACATGGTACATGTGTGGGAGGGCAATTAGAGGGCTTGAACAGTGTTAATTACTCCCAAGGGTGACGACTCTGGCAGAGGTGGGAGCGATGGGCATGTCAGCATCCTTGGCACCCGGGAATGCCCAGCATGTGCCAGGACACGCCCACGCTCCTCCTCAGGGCTGAGCTGTGACTCTGCTAATTGGCTGCTGGGGCCGAGCCAGGGAGAAACACCTTCCTTCATGTGCTGCTCCAGGTATCACTCGGAAGAGCCCACGGACACCGCTCTCCGACCTCCAGGGAGTCAACACCATCAACGAGAGGACCCAGCGGTAAGGCCCTTTCCACAGCAGGGGATGTGGGCTGGGAGAGCATTGCCTGGAGTTACAAATGACTGTATTGATGTTTCTCCCATCTTGATTCTCAGTTTTTGTCCTCTCTTCGTTCTTTCTGTGTGATCAGATCTAAACATCTTTCCCTGACTACACAGCAGGCGTGGGAAGCGACTTCCCTGCGACAAAGAGCAGCAGTTGTGGGTGGGGTGGTGGCCTAGGTGCTGAGAAGCTTTAAAAAAATGAGTGGATATGCCAGTATCAAGGAAATAATCGTTTAATGAGGATGGGTTTGGGGCCGAACTGCCCTCACACAGTGTGTGGTGGCTCAAGACGTCCCAGAGTGGGGAGCACCTGGAAGTTGTGGGGTTTGAGGTGGTACCTTGCCAAATACTTGCTCATTTTTAAGGCAAAAAAGCACATTAACCTCAGAACTGCTTGACTTTTACAGATTTTAGGCACAGATTTAGTTTTCAATCCTTCCTTGAAGGTTCTGGCCATTTGATCATCTACTTAATGAGCCTTTCTTGTTCTCAGAGTCAGTTCTACACTTGGAGATGCAGATCTGAGCCTCCTGTGCAAAAGCTTTGCCATATTCAGTTCAGAATTAAGTTGCTTGTGAAGCCAAAATCTTCATTTCCATGCCCATATCTGGGCACTGCTCCTCCTCCTTTTCCCCAGCTACTCTTGTGCTATCCCTCAGCAGACCCCAGGAATTATAATTATCCCAATCCCACCTCTGAAGGGTCATGAGGCCTCTCTGCTTCCCTCTGAGCAGGTGTGTGTGTGTGTGTGTGTGTGTGTGTGTTGGGGAAAGATACGAAATCAGAGCATTCTCAGCTCCTAAAAACGCTGCTTGGAGCTACAGACCTCCAGCTGTGACTTCATGGCTGCTCTGAGTTTTGAGAGGAGCCCAGAACAAGTCAGGAGGAGTCTGAGGCTGTCTCCTGAAATGTGTCCACCAAATCTTATGTCTCGGAGGATTCCCTTCCACACAAAATAAAATATCCTCCAAATACATTGTTAAAACCTAATTTTTAATGGCTTTAATCCTAAACAGCCATGACAGAAATTAGATACATGTTGTTCCTTCTTTTCTAGGGGAAGAAAAGTGTCTTCTTTTGCCTGGCTTTGTTCACCATGTGCCTTCTGAGTGTCATCAAGACCAGAATGTCCCTCTTGCTCTGAATTCCCTCCCTTTGGGAGTGCTGGTGGCACCCTACTGAAGGAGAACTGAATGTTCTCACATCTTTACAAGTCAGCTTATTTGCAGTGGTCAGAGAGGATGGAATTTTTATGAAATTGATGGATTGAATTCATAAATCTGTGCCACTTACTGAGTTTTAGCAGAAATCCAGGTGGTGCGGGCAGTCCCACCCTGTCCTGGGAAGGTGAGGCAACCCTGGTTGTCCTCACATCCATCTTTCCCACCCCTCCTTGTCTTTCTCCTGCTTCTGCAGCTGCTGGGGCTCAGATCTCTTGGGCCTGTGGTGACATTCGAGGCAGGGCAGGTTGGTGTCTCCAGATGACGTTCACTCTTTCTGACAGCTCTGGTTGTGCAAGTTTCCCTCAACATAATGCAAGGTGAAACTTTGTCCTGTGGAGATCCCCACGTGTAGATAAGAGGAGTCCTGCAGTTTCTCCGGCAAGCCTTGGGTGCATGAGGAGCCTCTGTGAAGTGGGACAGGACCTTCCTTGCCTGCCCACCTCCAGCTTTGGAGACACCTTAGTTCAGGAGCTTGGGCTGCTGATGTTTTTATAGCTCAAAACACTTCAATTATCTCAGCAAGGGGCGATTGTAAAGGCAGGGAAAGTCCTCCTGACCCAGGCAACGAGGGGATGTGTTTATTTACTCTGGGGTTCAGTCTGCGATGTGCTCTGTTGACGTGGCTTAACCGACCCCAGCAGAGCAGACGAATTGCCTTAAACAGCCAGAACTGAGGGCAGCAACTACTGTGTCTCTTCATCCTCCTCAGCAGCTGTGTCCTGCCAACAGCCTCAATTTGATACTTTAACTGGTATATTTGCAGAAAATGTGCTTTAAAGCTGTCCTAACTCCTGTGTTCCTTCTGGTCTCGTGCCTCAGGAGCACGGTCCGGGATCTTTGCTTCCCTTGGGCACCAGCAGTGATGGGTCCCCGAATGTCACCTGTGCCCCTTCCCTCTGAAAGCATAAACTGGGTCTCTCACAGGATCTCTGAGCTCCATCCTGTGCTTTTGGAGTAGGCAGGTAATGGGTGATTTTGCTCTGAGGAGTCACATCACACTTGATAAATGCTGGTATTTCAGTTAAATTGCTCTCATTGAGCAAGAAGAGGTAAATATAGGTCTAGAAGAGAGATTTGCTTTACCAGCTTTCCAGCAGATAGACCGGCAAGGGATTTATGGCACTAAATTAAACAGGAATTTGCTTTCAAAGCCATCTCATGATCATGCGGTCGCTGATAAGGCTGTTGTACATCCAACCCACAGGATAGCCCGCGGCTTGTTTCTAAAAGCAATTTTGAGGCATGACATCACACAGGAAGTCATTGTGGAGGGTTTAGGGAGCCAAGAGCTCTCCTCTGATCTCAGAAGAAAGTGGATGGGTGGTTTGCAAATGCCGTGGCGGGGGATGAAACCAGCCTTCAGTGGAGCTGCATGCGGTGGAAGTGCCTTCACCAGCTGTGGAGTAATGAGAGCCATGCCATGGGTAACCCAAAGCACCCAGGCTGGCTGGGATCCTGCTGCTTTGGGTTCGCTGGTGACACTTTAATGTGCAGGGATGTCTGAGCAGGTGCTGCTCAGTCTGTCTGGAAGCAGCTGGTTGGGCTCAGTGAGATGATTGACCTCCCAAGTACCCAAAGTTTATGTCAGTCCCATATTTGTGTATCCATCCTAAATTGTCTGTAAAAAACAGAGCTGTCACTTTATTTCTTGGCTTTTTCAAAACCATGTGGGAATTCCTAGGGTTTTCCATTCTCTAGTCTTGTTCAGAGTCTGTATATCCACACCCGGTCTTCAGCAGAAGAGGACATTGAGGTCAGCCAGGATTAATGAGGGGTTGTTGATCCCAAAAGTGGCTGTTGAAGTTTAGTGGTGACCATCAACTAGTGGGTCTTTTTCCCACCTGCAAGTAGGAGTTTTTTGATGGATGGGAACCTTGCTGTAAAGAAAAATAAGGTGGACAGGAGGGATCACCTGGATATTCAAGCTTCTCACTAACCATCCTTGAATTGAACCTGCTTTAAAAAAGCAGGTCCTGGAGCGCTCAGCCAGGGGTTTTACTTTGCTGTGATTCATCCCTCCTTTTAATAGTGGTACATGTGAAAATGCTGATTTAATGAGGCCAGGAAGGAATTTGGGAAGCGCTGCAGCAAGGCAGGAAGGAGACTTCGCTCCGAGCCTCTGGCTCCAGGCTCTGAGCTGGCTGAAGGAGCAGCTTTACATCTTCTGTTTTTTAATTTCCATGTGACACTTGAGATCTGCCCTTCCTCCATACCACGGCTTTAAGGCAAAGGGCTGCCTTGTTGTCAGACCTCAGAAGTGGCCGATGCCAGAGGCCCCATTTAAACCACAGTGTCTTTCAGCATCCTCATGACCTGGTGCTGCTTGGAGTTTCCTCCTATTCCTTTTCCTCCTGGCTGAGACAGTTCTGGGGGTGATTGCAAACCCCACATCCTTCCTTAAATCACTTTTATTTCATGTGATAGTTTCTGCAAGGCTGATAAAAAATTGAAAATTTAAAAAAAAAACTACCAATAAACTACCAAAAACACACTACGAAACCAAAAGTCTGGCAGCAGGGTGCTGCCCATGAGAGGCTTCATGTAATCCCAGACACCATAGTAAGGCTCCTCAACTCTGGAAATTCTTTGCCCTGATGTGTATTTTGGTCAAGTATCTGTTTCCCTCCCTCCAGGAGAGGATTTTGGTTCCTCTCACTGTTTGCCTCAGCCTTCCTGCAGCCAGGTGAGCGTTTCTGGAGACTGCAACAGTTCTGCTCCACGGCAGAGAGAACCAAACTGGGGGGTTGGTCTGTGATCAGGTCCCAGTGAGGGATTCTGGGCTGACTCATCAGTCCAGCTGGGGCTGACATCCTTCTTGCTGGCAAATAATTAGTTTATTGCAAATTACATCTGCTTTTTTTTTTCCTAATGGAATAATTGTGGAAATTAGAAGAGACAGAGTCAGCACCAGCGATCATAGTTGAGAGGCCACATGACCAGAGGTCATGGCCTTGTGTCCTTCAGCCCACCAAAGGTATCTGGAGGTATCTGCAGACTCAAGGTTTCTATCTGGGAGAACCGGAAGCTCTTATTCTCCTGCTGGTAATTTGATGCTTTTATGAATATTTGATCTTTGAAAGGTGCTTAAGCATCTCAATCATGGGGTCTGGCACCAGGGACTGAGCCCGTGGAAATGAGTGAGCGGTGGAAAGAATAAAGCCCCAGCTCATTTTTTACCAGTGGATTACTTTGGGATCTCTTTTTTATTATATCACACAAGTGTGGGTTTTTCTCTCTTCCCAACGGTGTTGGGCGTTGCAGGGATGCCTACGCGGTCGGCTGGAATGGCCGGATGGGGATGAGGCACAGCAGGCTCGCCAGCCCCGGCGCCTTCCTGGACAAAGATGGGATCTTCGTCAATGCCACCAACAGCAAACTACTGGAGAGGGCCCACGGCATCCTCATGTCAGTACAGGAGGGGATCTGGGCTTTATTCCTGGGGCACAGTGAGCAGCAGGGGTGGTTAGAGCATGTGAATAGCCAGGATATCGAACTAGCAGGGTTTCAGGCAGACTTGGAGGTGTTTCCCAGTTGGGTCAAAGTGACCTCAGGACGTTTGACACATCTGATTTAACTCCTGTCAGTCATTTGTAATGCCAGACCCAGGGAAGACAGAAGGAACAAACCTGCTGGTCAGACCAGCGATGTGATGCACTCACAGTTTTTAATGTGATATCAAAGTTTCTGTTATAAATTAGGTGGGGAGATGCTGATTCGTGCTGCAGCCTCACAGAAGGTGCAGAGAACATCCCAGTATGGCTGCAGTTAACGTGGGGGATGAGAAACAGGAGTATGGTCAGTCCTTTCACGGTGCCACTCCCATGCTCTACCCAAATTACCGACATCCCATCATTCCCATTGGAACCATTCCCATTAATTGGATACCTCCTTCTCAAACCTGTGCCTCTGAAGTTACAAACCCACATGCAGCAGGCAGAGCAGTCCCGTTTCGGTGCAGGTTGGAGGCAGCAGCTGCTGTGGGGGGATCTGGAAGGGCTTGTTCATAAACTCTTCTGTTCCGCACACGTGGATTAATCTGAGCCATTTATTATCTCCTCAGGCGGAATAAGAACATCAAAGCCAAACCAAACCTCCCAAAGGTGAGTGAGAAGCAGCATTTCTCCCTTGGGTTAAGGCTGGAGGTACAATGATGGGATGCTGATGGGTTATGAAGACGACTGTGTCTACACCAAGACCTTGGTCTGCTCAGCTCTGTTCAGGGTTCTTTAATTTAAATAAACCCAAATGATTCAGCCCTGATTTGTGCTGGGAATGAGAGGTATGAGCACTTCCATCCTCCTTGGAGCTGCTCTGGCTCCTCTTTTCCTCCTACTGGGAAGGAGCACATATGTGCTGGTGCAATGGAATAATTAAATCTCTACACTGAAGTGAGACAGTAGGTGATGCAGGAGGGCTGGTACCTGACAGACAACAGACTTGGCTTATATTCCCTTTCCCTCCATCATGGCTGCATTTATTGTATTTTGAGAGATGCCAAGCGATCTGTTTTACTCAGAACAGTAACACTGATCCTTGGTAGTGCTGCATCAGTGGTCAGGATGGGACACCAGGAGGAGTAAACATTGTTTTACCCCTCTCTGCGTCCATGTTGGACCTGAAGAGTCAACAATGCAATTAATGAATTAAGAGAATCAGAGAATCATAGAATGATTTGGGGTGGAGGGGACCTTAAAGCTCATCTTGTTCCAACTCCCCTGCCATGGCCAAGGAAAACCTTCCACCAGACCAGGTTGCTCCAAGCCCTGTCCAGCCTGGCCTTGGACACTTCCAGGGATGGGGCAGCCACAGCTTCTCTGGGCAACCTGGGCCAGGGCCTCACCACCCTCACAGGGACTCTGTCCCTCTGTGTTTCCAGTTGAGGTTAAGTAGGGTGGTCACCTGAGGAAGTCCTGCAGAGGGTAAGGAGGGATATAAGATAGTAGGGTAATAACATCTAGATTTTCTATGGAGTCTCTCTCTCTTCACAGCACCTGCTGGATGTGAAATCCCTCAAGCACCTCACGAACCTGACGCTGCACGACCGCATCACCAAATCTCTCCTCCATCTCCATAAGAAGAAAAAACCACCCAGCATCAGTGCCCAGTTCCAGGTAAGCCTTTGATACAGAGCTGGATTAAAGCAAATACCTACTGGTGGTGCCCAGGGTGCCCAGGAGGACGCTGGCAGGCACACTCCTGCCTCACCCTCCCCACCGTTTAGGCCATGAATTCCACTGAGAACATGGCTTTAGGAAGCTGGGAGACACCCTGGAGCTATTTAAAGGGTGTAAATGGAGAGAAATAAGAGTGGTGATGGATATGGTGGGGGATGACGAGGTGGAACATGATGGGACACAAGGATCACAGAGTATTTTGAGTTGGAAGAGATCCGTGAGGATCTTCAAGTCCAACTCTGCAGTGAATGGCCCCTGCAGGGATTGAATCACAGCCTTGGCATTGTTAGCACCAGGCACTAACCAATCTAATGTCAGGATGAGCTGCAGAGTGGAGATGGTGGTGTATCCCCATCCTCTGGGACCTCCCTTTCCAAGCTGTTCTGGTGCTTTCTTCACTGAATCCAGAAACTGCAAAATCCCAAAACAATGGTTTTTGCAGTTTTTTTCCTTGCATCCATCATAATCTGTTCTCAGCCAGAAGGAGGATTTTAATAGGGGCAGAAAGGTCAAAATCATGCTGAATGATTCTCTGCCTCCAGACAGGCAGAGAATTCAGTGGAGGGACCCATCCAGCATTTGTTGTATGCCAGCCACCCATCTCTGGGAATCACTGCAGGGAAAATCATTCCCAAGGGCTTGATAGTGCCGGGCTCACAGTTGGACTCGAAGATCTTAAAGGTCTTTTCCAACTTGAATGATTCTGTGATGATTCTGTATGTGCAGCAGGGCTTGGAAACTGCTCCAAGACACATGCACAAGCAGGTGGTGATATTAGAAAGCAAGTTTTCAGGGAAAAATTGATTTCTAAGCAAGTCTGGGCTGGGTTTGACTTCTAATTTTGATTGGTTTGGGGTTTTCTTGGAGATACGGGTCATTTTTAGAAGTATCCTTGTGTAGGTATGGATAAGATTAAATAATTGAAAATATATGCACACACACACATATATAAATATATATATCATTTGCAGAATGTACATCTGTGTGTATATATTTGTGTATTTGTGTATTTATGTATTTGTATATTTATATACTTCAAGTAGACTTGGAGGCATTTCCCAGTTGGGTTAAAGTGACCCCAGGACATTTGACATGTCTGGTTTATGTATTTACATATTTATACATATATATACTTTTATTTATTTATGTGTATGTTTTTATATTTATAAATTAAGCTTTGTCTGGTCTGGTGGTGTTCTGCTCAAAATCCACTTCTGCAGAGTTTAATTCATACTCATGGAGGGGTTGAAACAGGGATGTCTTGGAGTGAAATGCCTTCCCCAAACCCTTTCACCCTTCCAACCAAACTTTGAAAAGCCTCAGGGGACACACCTGATATTTTTAGGTATGATTTTCCAGCACATCCAAATCAAAGACCACTGATTTCGTTGAACACTTGTTAGAGAGAAGCATTTGGAGGGAGAAAGCAGCAAGATGGCTTTTCCAATCAAGAGCAGAGTAATCAAATTGTGGTGCATGGAATTGGGTCACGGGCAGGAAACACAAATGGTTCCTCTCATAAGGTGGGGGTTGGTTTTTTGCGGATAAACTCTGCTTTGTGCCTAATGCCTCCACACCGGGCTCACAGCTGCTCCATCTCTGTGGATTTTGACTATCCCTATGCTTAGGGTAATCTAAAGGGGAAATAGCTGCCTTGGAGGGTGCTCTGGGAGCAGGAATGGCTTTCCTGGTAGAAAACTGAACCACTGGGACCTAAAAATGTAGAGCCTCCCCATTATCCTGTGGTGCCCCTGAGACAGGGATGAAACGATTCCTCACCCCCTGAAAGACTCGATACAGGTGGTGAAAGAGTGGGTGGCTGGAAAGTTTTGCAGGCACAGGGACAAAGGAACAGGGTATGGGGTTAATCCTTGACCTCGTGTGTCCTCTGCGGATTCCCGATGACCGGAGCTGGCGCCAGATGGCAGAGGCTGCCTGGACCATCTGCCATGCGCGGGGAGGCTCTGGCTGCTGAGGGAATGGAAACACTTGCTCCTGTGGGGCTGTTCCCGCAATTCCCAGTGACGGGAGCGCTCCACTTGCCGGGCTTTCACAGGGCTCTTCAGCAAAGGGGTTGCAGCCCCTAGAGAGCGTCCAACGGAGGCAACGGGGATGGGGAAGGGCCTGGAGAGGCAGCTGAGGGCACTCGGGCTGTTCAGCTGGAGAGGAGGAAACTGAGGGGAGACCTCATGGCAGTTACAACTTTCTCATGAGGGGCAGAGGAGGGGCAGGCACTGATCTCTGCTCTGTGGGGATCAGAGACAGGACCCGAGGGAATGTCCTGAAGCTGTGTCAGGGCAGGTTTAGGTTGGATCTCAGGAAAAGGTTCTTCCCCCAGAGGGTGGCTGGGCACTGAACAGACTCCTCAGGGCAGTGGGCACAGCACCAAGGCTGCCAGAGCTCAAGGAGCATTTGGATGATTCTCTGGGGCACCTGGTGTGAGTCTTGGGGATGGTCCCGTGCAGGGCCAGGAGTTGGACTGGGTGATCCTTGTGTGTCCCTTCCAACTCAGTATATTCTGGGATTCCCTCCCACCAGCCTATGTGGGTACAGTGGGATGCAGCAGCATTGTTGCTCATTGATAGTTCCCAATAGGCTTTTCTTGTTAAAAAAAAAAGAATAATTTCAGATTTTAAGAAAACCAGGATTGTGCTGGCAGAGCTCTGCCACGTCATGGCATTCCCGCTGATCCCTGGGACAGGAACAACAGGGATATTTTCATGAGGTGAACACATATAAAGCAGCTGCACTGCATGTGCCTGGGATCCAGCCCTTGCTCCTTCCCAAATCCTGGATGTGGATAAATTTTTCTAAACATGAAAGGCTTCTTATAAAGATGTCTTTGAAATGAGCAGAAGAGGGGGGAAAAAAAGGTTTCCTGTGAGCAGATTTGGAGGCAAAATGCTGCTTTCTAATATCACGCCAGTTGATTAACTCATATACTGAAAAATTTCTAATGTGGTTTATGACATACAACCAAATTTCCCTTACACCACTCCTATTGAAATCAAAAGTAATCAACTCTGGAGCACATTCCCAAAGCCATGTCAGTGATGAGCTCAGCAATGAGAGATATCCAAATGCGTCCAGACTCAACAGACTCCAGTTTTCAACATGGTTTTATCCAAAGAGCTTGTGCTTCATCCCAAAAAATTCCAATATTTGCGAGGTGGAGGGATAACATCCCACTGGAGCAGCTGGGTGTGGAGTGATGCCAATATGATTTCATTTTTATGGGATAGAACTTTTAGTCGTGATCAAGAAATAAGGGAAAATGGAAAAAGGGAACCTGGAAAAGCCTTGATCCTCAGTGATCCTTCAGCTAGGAACATGCCAACATGGAAGCTCCTCTCTAGAAACAACCTATAAAGTGTTTGAGGTTTCAAGCTTCAAAAAGTATTGCGAATTCCTCATCTTTCCTTTGTGAAGCTGTCATTAAGAGAATTCAGTTTTAGGCCAGAGGTAAAGTTATGACAAATAAAAATCAGGAATAAATGCTGGAGTCACTTTTGATAAAGGAAAGTTTGATCTATGTTTAAAAAGCATCTGTGGTTCTTTGGTGCCAGGTGTAAATTCCTGTCTGGGAGCTCACTTTCATGGCTGGAAGAGGCTTTTGGGATTGGAATTTGGGCTCCAGTGGAACTAGGGATCTCCTAGAATTCATCCCAGAATTGTATTTATCTCCTGCTGCTTTGTTGGAAGCAAAAACAAAACCAGCCAAGTTGTTTGGGCTGAAACACTCCTTTTGGGGGCAATAATTTCCCATCTACCTAGTTTACTCATCATTTATTCCAATTGTTGTTGGTTTATGATTGAAGCGTTTGGATTTTCATTATTCATGGAGGTCTCCTCTCCCTTTCTCTGTGTCCTCTCTGTCGCAGGCTTCACTCAACAAGCTGATGGAGACCCTTGGCCAAGCAGAGCCGTATTTTGTCAAGTGCATTCGATCCAACGCCGAAAAGGTAAATCCTGTCCTGGGAAAGCTGCTAAAAATCAGCTTGGGAACCAATTTTTACAGGGACTTGAAGGAAAAGAAAGCCTCAAATGGAGTTGGATTTAGAAGAAGTGAGCAATGGGTGTTCTCACCCGGGTGTTGTTCTTGCTAAACTGCACCAGCTTTATATTGTAATTATAAAAACATGTATGAAAATAAATCATTTTAGTTTACATGAAAAATGTATTGGCTTTGATAGGTGAATTTGACTACTTTGAAGCTTCTGCCACCCATAATAGAGATTGACAGAGCCTCAAATCCACTTGTGCTGGGTCTGAGCCATAAAGCTTCCTTAAAATAAAGTTTCTATGGGTAAAAGCAGATCCTTTTAAAACAAGATTCATTGATCAATCTGACTCCATAAGGCATCATATTTCTTGAATTTGGCTTTAGGTATTTGACTCATGGATTAAGGACCCTCAGTTTAAAATGCAGGTTACAGTAGAGATGATTTGAGGATTAATCCTTCGAAGCTTTTACCCAGGCATTTAAAACTGAAGCTTTATGCCTCGGAGATTGTTTAGTTGCTCAAAATCTTACCCATTAGCTGTGTCCTTGAGGGGTCTTATTCAATCCAGGGGATCCAAAAAATTTTCTTTATGGCTTTATTTATCCAGTTAGTGTTTGAAAGTCTCAGGAACAAACAGGATTGAATCCCAGCGGGATTAGTGCAGTTCCTGGGGACCTACTTTCCTTCCCTCCCAGCGTGCGTGTCATGCAGATGTGCTACATCTGCTGAACCCGTTTACCCCTCCACACACTTCAAAGCTTCAGGGAAAGGAAATATTTGCTCATCCTTGGCCTGGTTTTCCCCTTCCAGCTGCCCCTGCGGTTCAGCGACAGCCTGGTGCTCCGGCAGCTGCGGTACACAGGGATGCTGGAGACCGTCCGCATTCGCCAGTCGGGATACAGCTGCAAATACTCCTTCCAGGTTGAGTCAAAGGGCTTTTGTCTTTCACCATTGTTAGCAGAGTTGTCTGAGTGTTGCAGACTCATTTTTTGTCAGGGTAATTAATTTATAGCTCAGCAGGGCAGTGGGTGTAACGGTCTGATGTCCATGTGGGGCGGTTCTGGTCCCCACAAGCTGCTCCAGACCTCAGTGAGGGCTCTGATCCCTCCTGCATCCTAAGTTTTGAACAAAACCAGTGCATTTTGCAAAGTGGGCTCCCTTTTTGCAAGAACAGTGTCTAATTTGCACGTGCTCTTCTGTATCTGGAGTCCCTGGGAGCGGCGTTTGCTCTGTCGTGTCGATGTTGGCTACGTCCCATCGGGAGGGGGATCGGCATCCTCTGAACTGCTCAGGAGTTATCCAGCTTTTCCTGTTTTCTTCTTTTCCATGTGTTTGCCAGGTTTTGTGCACATGTCAGTCCTTTCATGCTTGGCTGGTGCCGATTTGTTTCCTGCTGGCGGCTGCTTTGTGGTGGGTGTCATGTCCTGCACAGCAGCTGCATGGGAAAGGAAAAACGCTCAATATTTTTTGCCAGGAGCAGGGATCCCAATCTTACTTGGAAGGAGCATTCCTCTCATATCACTTCTGTTCTTTGAGTCATCACAACAGTAACTGATGGAGCATCTCAGAAGTGCTTTGCAGATGCTGGTACCCACCTTCCACAATGGCCCTTGCTGAGGATTCAGAGCATTTTTTCTTGGGATGACCCCATAGCTCCTTCAGAACCTCCCCTCCCACGCTGCAAACTGCTTGAACATTGCTGGATCCCTGCTTTGATGTGTTTCCCATCAACCGACAAATGATGGATGAAACTGGTGTTCTCCAGTCTATAAAATGTTCTCTGTCCTTGTGCTCACTCCAGAGATCCCATTTCATGTGGCCAGTGGAGCAAATCTGTTATTTATGGGAGAAAGGGATGCAGCAGGACCCACCTAACCAAATCTTGGTGTTTCTTTTTTTCCTTCTCAGGATTTTGTGAACCATTTCCATGTCCTTCTGCCACAAGGAGTCAGCCCATCTAAGCACAATATCCATGATTTCTTCCGAAAGATAAAACTCAATCCAGACAATTACCAAGTTGGAAGAACAATGGTAAATGTTCACCCTCAGCTCAGCCTTTAAGAGATGCAGATACAACATTTGCCTGCATTTCTCTATGATAAATTATCATCTTTATATATGGTTCTGTTACTGCAGATATTTTTCTTCTGTTTGCCAGAAGCCAGTGGCTTAAATGAAACTTTGGATGTTATTAACATAAAATAATAAGGACTAATATTGTTTGTTGTTGCTGGTTGTAGCGAAGTCGCCTCCAAAAACTCTGTCTGTGTGTAGACACAGCTTGATTCGATGGTTCTCACCTCCTCTCTGTGGGGACCAGTGACAGGACCGGAGCGAATGTCCAGAAGTTGTATCAGAGCAGGCTTAGGTTGGATCTCAGGAAAAGGTTCTTCCCCCAGGGGGTGGTTGGGCACTGAACAGGCTCCCCAGGGCAGTGGGCACAGCACCAAGGCTGCCAGAGCTCAAGGAGCATTTGGATGATCCTCTGGGGCACCTGGTATGACCCTTGGGGATAGTCCTGTGCAGGGCTGAGGGTTGGACTGGATGATCCTTGTGGGTCCTTTCCAGCTCAACATATTCTGGGATTCTATGATTTTGCCTCCCCTGATGGGAAAACAGAGACTCCGTGATTCAGAGTTTGGATAGTCACAGGCTGTTGATGAAACTGCAGAAACCTGTTAGAAGTGGCTTCACAAAAATCAGCTCCCAGCTTTCCCTGGGGCATCCAGGACACAGAAGCCAGGAGGATTAAATCACTTGGCTCATGGACTGGGAAGCTTTCTGTGCTAGTGTGTTTTTTGGGTTTGTTTTGGCCAGGTTTTCATGAAGGAGCGGGAGCGGCAGCTTCTGCAGGACCTGCTCCACCAGGAGGTGCTGCGGCGGATCACCCTCCTGCAGCGCTGGTTCCGCAGCCTCATCTGCAGGAGGCAGTTCCTGAGCCTACGGAGCGCCGCCGTCACCATACAGGTGGGTCATGGTGCTGGGTTCTGTGGCAAGTTAAAACCCCCGAATCCTACAAATGGAACCAATGGGTAAAATCAGGTCTCCTCTCTGAGGAAGGAGCTTCCCATCAGGATTTGACTCCTAGTGCCATAATAAGTTGGGAATGGGGGAGACAGAGCTGGAAGGGTTACATGAAGGCAGGCAGTACAATACTGAATATGAGTCAGCAGTGCCCTGGCAGCCAGGAGGGCCAGCTGTGTCCTGGCATCATCAGGCCCAGCATCGCTGGCCAGGTGAGAAGGGGATTGTCCTGCTCTGCTCTTACCTGGAGCGGCCTCACCCGGAATATTGTGGCAGTTTTGGGCACCCCAATATAAGAAAGATACTGAGCTATTGGAGAGTGTCCAAAGGAGGGCAAGCAAAGATGGTGAAGGGCCTTGAGGGGAAGCCGTGTGAGGATACTGAGGGCACTTGCTCAGTTCAGCTTGAAGAAGAGGAGGCTGAGGGGAAACCTCACTGCAGTTACAACTTCCTTGTGAGAGGAAAAGCAGAGGCAGGCACTGATCTCTTCTCAGTGGTGACCAGTGACAGGACCTGAGGGAATGGCCTGAAGTTGTATCAGAGGAGGTTTAGGCTGGATACTAGAAAAAGGTTCTTCCCCCGGAGGGTGGCTGGACACTGAACAGGCTCCCCAGAGCAGTGATCGCAGCACTAAGGTTGCTAGAGCTCAAGAAGCTTTTGGATGATCCTCTGGCGCACCTGGTGTGACTCTTGGGGATGATCCTGTGCAGTGCCAGGGGTTGGACTGGATGATCCTTGTATGTCCCTTCCAACTCAGTGTATTTTGGGATTCCGCGAACACCTGTTACAAGGAACCACCCACTGTCTTTGCAGAGATTTTGGCGGAGCTACCAGAGCCGAAAACAAGGCGAACCATCCACGGACCCTCTGCTCCTCGACAAAGCCGCTGTCGTTCTGCAGACCCACTGGCGTGGCTTTGTGGAGCGGCGGCGGTTCCTGCAGATGCAGTTTGCGGCCCATCTCATCCAGAGCTGCTGGCGGGAGCACCGTCGGCGCCAGCACACCGCGGCCACCAGCATCCAGGCAGCCTGGCGAGGCCACCGCGCCCGGCGGGCATACGCAGCCAGCAGGACCAAAGCCGTCTGCTTGCAGGCAGCATGCCGGGGATATTTGGCACGGCAAAGGTAACGCCTCTATAAAGCAGGAATATGTTTTGTGGTGATGCTCACTGGCAAGGAAGGGGGTTGATGTGAATCAAGGCACTGCGGTGACTTGCAGAGCCAGTCCCTTCGTGGCGCCTGTGACCCTCTCCCGACCTGCACCAGCCCTTCGCTCCATGCTTTCTAACAAAGGAGTTTATTTAGCTGCACATCCTGCTCTTGGAATAAGCAGAGCCTATTTCAGGTTGGAGCACGTAGGCAGTGCAAAGCCAAGGCCATAAATACTCGTGAGGGGTTTTTTTTTTTCCCCTTGGCAGCAGCACCAGTTTAAGTAGCCTATTTTTAACTCAGATTGCCTCACCAATCTGGTTGCTGCGCTGGCTCAGAAGGACAAGGGATACCAGAGGGGACGGGGTTTCCAGCCATGCCTTGGCTCCCTAGCCATGGGACAGGTCACTGTTTGCTCTCTGAAGGTGCTGCCTGCAAGGTGTGGAACACCTTGACGTAGCGTGGAAGATTTGGTAGCTGCAAAGAGCTCTTGGCACTGAGTGCAAGTGCCTGCTGGTTGTTCCAGAGGCAGCCCAGGCAGGATGGCAAAGATGGAGAAGCCAAGGGGTTGCGCTGGGTTAAACTTCTGTGGCTTCGACAGCTTACGAAGGAGCTAGACCAGGGATGGAGGCTGGAGCTGCTGCCGTGGGCACGAGGGAAGCTTCCAGGTGCGTTGGGGCAGTCCTTGGGTACAGAGATGGCAGAAGAGGAGAAGGGTGAAAACCGAACGTGCCCTTGCATTGCCTCACACCACGTGTGTGAGGAGGGTTGTTTGAGGAGCCAATGGTGGCGGGGTGGTGATGGTGGTGGTGATGAGGTGCCAGCGGTGCAGTGCCTTGAAGGGTTGTAAGTGGGCACAGGGGTACAATGTCTTGTTTTTCTGCTTTCTTGCAGGTTTAGAGCTTTGAAAGAGCAGCGCTTAAAAGAGCTGCAGCTGGAGAACGGCCTGTCAGGGAGAGAAGAGGATGGACTGGAGGCAGATGATGTGTTGGAAATTAAGGGCTCTGACCCATCCAAGTGGGAGGACAGCTCGTTTGAAGAGCGAGTGAGAGCTATAGAGCAACATAAATCACTGATGGAGAATAATCAGGTGAATCACATGGACCCTTTGGATACTTCCCTGTACAAAAGGCATGAGAGAGCCAGTAGCCAGAGCGGGATGGACACCGAAGAGGAGGTCGTCGTGAGAGAGAGACCCAAGTCGCTGGAGGATCTCAACCAGAAAAAAGTGGTTCGTGCAAAGAGAGAAAGCCGGCGGATGCGTGAGCTGGAACAGGCAAAGTTTAGCTTGGAGCTGCTCAAGGTCCGCTCCACAGGCGGGCTGTCACCCTCGGAAGAGCGGCGCTGGTCCACTGAGCTTGTGTCTGAGGCACTTCATTCCCCTCAGGGAACCCCCGAGAGCGAGAGCTCTCAAGGGAGCTTTGAGCTGTTAAGCTGTGAAGATACCCCAAGTAATAAACTTGTTTCCTTAGTCTTAGATGAGCACGAAGTGCAGTCGTTTTCCACGGACTCCCTGCCCAGCAGTCCCCAGGCTCTCCTGCAGGAGAAGGCTTTCTGTGCAGCAGATGGGAACAGCAATTTGCCTAGCTGCAGACAGATGCCTTCAGACCTGGAGCTGCCTGATAACTTCCTTGTGAAAGAGCACGGGGCTGGTGACTCCCAGAATGTTCTAAAGGTGCACCCAAGAGAATCCCTCCTTTCCAGCAACCTCCCTACTTTCTACGTTCCGCCACAAGACAACATGAAGGTGAAGCTGATGGAGAATAACCTGAGGAATAAAGCAGTGGAAAGAGAGGAGAGGACAGTTAAGTTCTCTGAGGTCAGGAAGGACTCTGAGCCAGGCCAGGGCAGAGCCTTGGGAGAGAAGGAAGAGGAGAAGCCCTCTACCAGGAGAGAAGAACGTGGGATAGTGACAGCAACACAGGCTCTTTCTCCAGACTCTGTCATCAAGAGACTAGAAAAGCTCAATGTGGAGAAGGAGGAACGGCAGAAGCAGCTTCAGCTGCAAAACGAGAGGGAGATGATGGAGCAGATCCGTCAGCAGAAGGAAATTCTGGAGAGACAACGCAAAGCCTTCGAGCAGCAAGGGAGGGTGGAGGCTTTGCAGAGGACTGAGCAGAACAGAATGAAGGACCCCTTCCTCAAACCAACCAAAAAAGTGGACAGCCGGCCACAGTCAGTCCTCATCCTACACCCCCAGAGCAGAGGGGAGCACGGCCCTGCCCCCAGCGTGACTCCAACCTCTTCGGTGGACATCAAAGGCCTCACTGTTGGGACCAGGGGGAGCTCTCCAGCCCACAGTGCCCCCAAAGACCGGCCTGTCAGCATGTTCATAGAGCGCAGAGAAAGCCTGGAACCCCGAAGCCATTCCAAACCAGCTCTGGACCCCAAGGACCACCCGGGCAGCCACTTCTCTAGGACAGAGCGGCTCCGGCAACCTCGGCTGCCCAACCAGGCCACTGAGGAGACAAGATCAAGCCCCATGTTCTTCACACCAAAAGACAATCCCTTCGGCCTCCAGTGAGTAAAAAGAGAGTGGGCTTTCTCCTGGGCTTTCTCCATAGGCTTTTTCTTCTGCCAGGGACTTTTTTCTACAAATGGTCCAGAACTTTGTTTCTGGAGATTGTACAAAACCCGTAGTGAAACAAAGACAGGTTTGTTTAGCTCAGTTGGTTAGAGCACAGTGCTAATAATGCCAAGGCTGGGGGGCTGATCCCTGTAGGGGCCATTCACTTATGAGTTGGACTCAATGATCCTTGTGGGTCCTTTCCAACTCAGGATATTTGGTGATTCTTGGTCTTCTAGCAACAGGCAGGCAAAGGTCAGAGGAAAGGGAAAAAGAGCTGGAAATACAATTTCTCAGTCTCTTATGGGATTATGTAAGCCATGGAAGATAATTATGGACATCAGCAGGAGTAGGGAGTCAATAAAGAGGCCCAATACTTTTCCCTTTGCCCTGGATAAAGGGTGAGTGGAGTTCATTTCTCAAGGTAACAGATGATGAAAAAATTCCTAGGATTTTTTGAGCGGTCAGAGTAGAAATAACTCAATGAGGCAAAAACTTTCAGGGTTTTCCTCCTTTACCATATAATTAACACATCCAGCAAAGCCATTTGGCCAATCTGACCATTGCAGATTAAAAACCAGCAGCTTTCCGGAGAGAGTTTGGGATGCGAACGCGCTTTTGGGATAGTGGGGCTCACATATGTAGTTAATTACATGTGTAATGGGCTCAACAGTCACGTTGCTCAACAGTAGGCTGCTCCTGCACGGGATCTGGAGACCGGAGCAAGACCTTGGGACAACGTTACTCCCACTCTCTTGTGTTGCTTAAGGTGCCTTGCCTAATTTTGGGGTGGCTTTGGCCATTTAGCTCAAAAAAGATAAAACTTCCCCTCCTCCACCCAAATCCTGCTGCACCCTTTCCAAGGCCAAAGCTCCCAGTGAATAACTGGTGGGAACTCAAGGTTCCTCCAAGCATAGTGGTCTTACGGTTTCTGTGCAATTGCTCTGGGAGAAGATTCCTGTTTCAAATTTCTTTTCTGGGTTCGTGCGCAGAATGAGCAACTGGAAAAGAAATTCCTTCATTTTACTTTTTATTCTGTGACAGAACCATCACATTTGAGAATCCCAAAGTGCAAGGGTGTCACCCATAACCACCTTGATGGATAAAGGTGACAGGCAGAAAGTTGTATCTTCTTGTATTTTGGTATTAACTCAAATCTTGAAGAATTCCAAGTGATTCCAAAACCCCATGACCTCAGACTTGCACTTTGGTCTTGACTGCTTGGGCTGGGCACTTGGGGAAAGGCTTTTGGGAGCAGATGGAACATCTCTGTTCTGTTGTGTCTCAGCAGAGAAGCAAACCATCAATGCCTTTCCAAGGGGGAACTAGCACGGAAGCCATTTAAGATGCCGGGGTCTGGCAGAGGAGAGGTGAGTTGGTACTTGTTTATTTTCTCTTTTCATTGAAAAGGGGGAAAAATAAATTATTCTGCCAGTGTTCCCTCAAAAGCTTCAAAGAAGTGAACTCTGAAGCACAAGGCATAGGCAAGGAAGGGGGATATGGCAGCACGGCAACTTTCATACCTTCTCTTAAAATAAAAAGCCCTGGAGGATTAATTTGTAGCAGCTCTGGATGAAAGGATCCTGTGGTGCTGATGGCAAACACTGTCCAAGGCCGTCTTGTCTTGGTTTGGTTTAACATCCGTTTGAGTAACACCCGTGGTTGTCCATTTCCACTGTCCTGTCCTGGTTTTTGTTTTTCCTGGTCCTTCGCTTTTTTCCCCCAGATGTAATATCACGTCCCCTCCGCAGGGCGCGGTGTCACTCAGAGATGTCTTAAGGCGATGTGGGCAGAATCTCCTTTTTGTTTTAAAACCCTTTTTTCATTTTGTTTTGTTTTTATCATTTGGTCAAGCAGGTTCCCAGACCGAGCCATAAAAAGAAAGCCCGCATGGCGCGGACGCGCTCCGATTTCTTGACTAGAGGTACTTTTGCTGATGGGGAGGGGGACACGGAGGAAGATGATTACGATGGCAGTTATGAGTTCCTTCTCTCCTCTGAGCAACCTCCTGACCCCGAGGCGGTGCCTGCGGCCCGGCTGGGGCAGGCCTGGTACAGTGACTCCGAAATGGTAATTTTTCCAACGTGGTGGGGGAGATGAAACCCAGGGAACCAAGTGGAGCTGCGGGAGCCTCTCTTTGCTAACCTTAGCTGCACTGATCCCTCCACCGCTTCTTTTTCCACTCCCAAGGATGTTGTAGATGGCTAAACACAGCAGAAACAGAGGCAAAATCACGGAATCAAAGAATAGCATGGGTTGGAAGGGACTTTAAAGTCCATCTCATTCCAACCCCTTGCTGCGGGCAAGGACACCTTCCAGTGGACCAGGGTGCTCAGAGCTCTATCCAAGCTGTATTACTTGGCCCTGGGGATGTTTTCTGGCTTGATTTGATATTCCATAGGTTTTCTGGAGCATTACAACTTGTATTACACAACTGCCTGTTTCTGGGGGCTTTAACCTCAACAGCAAAGTTCCCCTTGGAACCTTTTGATCTAAAAATGGTCTACACATTTATACATCTCTAGAACAAATGAAAGTAAATATTGCCCAAAAAGCAAGAGACAATAAAGCCAATTACATAAATCCTGCACTACCTTTTTATTTTGGATTTTTTATCCAATGCTTATTCAGTTGTCAGTTGTTGGAGCGATGCTGACACACAGTATATTAGAGAAAGCAAAACCAAGGAACGTGGGCAATAAAAATAGAGTGAGGATGAAACAGGGGGTTTAAAACAAAACCAAACAATCTGAGTGTTTTTTTCAAGCACAGTGACAGTTGTCCCTTGGCAGGTCCTACACGAGCCTGCGCTGTGGAGCATTTGCATCTCAGGCTTAATCTCCCACCCGCATAAGCTGCTTTTGGAAAATCACAAACCGAGAGGCTTCAGGAGTAGAAGAGGCCAGTAGCCTGCAACCAACTGAGGGTTGTTTTTTTTCTGAGGTGCTGAAGATGTTTCCATAGAAGTGTGGATAAACACTGGGAATCATCTCCTGCTGTGAGAGCTTGGGGGGAGCGTTGGGTAGAGCTGCCTTGTTCCTCTGCTTCAGCTGCTCTGGCAAACATCCCATGCAATCCGAAAATCTGCTTTTCCAAGAAAGGCAGGTGGCCAAGGAGGGCTTTTCATAACTTTTCTTTCAGGAGTTTTTATTATAAAGGATAAGTTTTCCTAGGATAATTTCCTTGCTGGAAGAAGTCAGAGATTTGCAAATTCCATGGATTTTTTGATACGTTTCCAGGAGTTTTGATACAGGAGTACTCAAAACACGATTGAAAGACACAGGTCTATGAACTGAGATTGCTTAGTTGCATCTTTGTACATCTCCCTGCTTGTGGATTGGGAAAGGGAGGATTTTATGTAGCAAAATACATTTTTTTTTACATAGAATCACAGAATCGTTTAGGTTGGAAAAGATCTCTGAGATCATTGAGTCCAAACATTAACCCAGCACCAAACCATGTCCCCAGGTGCCGTAGCCCGGCAAGGGGCGGTGCTGTCCCCAGAGTACTGTGCTGTGCTCCTGGAGCTATCCATGTACAAAGAGGAATTTTAGCTGTAGGAGTCGTTCCCACTGGGATGCAGAAGGTGCTGGGCTGGTGCTTGGCAAGCTCCATCCTTGGGAGCATCCTGGCTCATTTGCACTCTTGGGAAGTGCTCCTTGGGACTCTGCTCACCTAGTTTAACAGCTCTCACTGCATGCGAGTAGTAGTAGGTGCCCTCTCTCTCTTGTCTCTCCTGTGTCCCTCTTCTCCACTACTCTCCATCTCTGGCTCTAACTGGTCGACAGCACTTTCCCCCCTTGTGTGGTTCAGTTCTGCTTTGTAGCCAACGCTGCCCGTGAAGTCGTGTACTCCTTGCTCCCCTCCATCTGTGTGTCCTGACAACGTGTCCAGTGTTTCCATCTGTCTTCTGTATTGCAGGTTTGGGACCAGCCCTTGGCCTTGTGGCTTTTCTGGGTCAGGATCATCACAAGTAGCAAAATTTAGGGACTGTTTATCTATATTTATCAGCAGAGCCCAGTGGGGTGTTGCAAATGGTGGGGCAGCCTGTGACATAGCAACACTGGGGCATGTTGGGTTGGGTACAAATGCAAGGAGGTCGATGTCTGTGCAGACGCATCTGCTGTGTCTTGTGATGGTCACATGAAGACAAGTCAGGCTGCCGTGTGTGGGCCCATTCCTGTGCGAGTCAATAGCTCCTTCAGACAGCTCCTGCCCCCAGCTACGACTTCCCAAAAAAGCCTCTTTAATGTCCTGCTCAGCGGCCGAGAGCTGCTGGAGGATGAGAGATTGCGTGCGACCTCGTGAAGCTGAGCATGTGATGGCTCACCAGCTGCACTGGCCTGAACTGCCTGTTTTGCCCATTTTTTTCTTGGCCAACGAGTCACTGATTGTGTGTCCCAGCTGGTGAGTAGAGTTCCACCAGAAACCGATGCTCCTGACCCATGTCTGAGGTATCCCAGAGCAGCAAACACCAAGAGCATCTGCAGCCAGAGCTGAAAGCCAAGGTGCACCAGTACATGAGGTGGCTACTGCAGATCCAGTTGATTCCAAGGTGCCTTTAAGACTTGAGGGGCTTCCTGATGACCAAAATCCAAAGGTTGCTCAAGTTTTTTGTCTGGTGAATAGCTGATGATTAACCTGCCTTGTGGTGAGACACGTCCGATTGGAAGGAGCAGCTCCTGGCTGTGGTCAGCACATGTTAATACCACTTGTGTTTGGCACCTGAGGCTGGAGAGCTTTCCTGCAGCAGATAAATGGAAAGCCTTGGCCAGAGGAACCACACCAGAAATACCCTCTGAAAACGTCCTCCTTTGGCAGAGGCTCTGAGAGTGGGGCCTGGATAACAAACTGGTCACTTTGCTCCACCCTCCACACTGAAGCCATGATTTGACAAACATCAGTCCAAGTATCTGTCACCACCTGATCCCAGGCACGGCCGAAGAGCCAGCAAGGAAAGAAGATCTCTTATCCCAAAGCCATCCAGAGGGATCATTGAGCTTCAGGAAGCTCTTCCATGTCTTCTGGGATGAGTCACTTGGCCACAGTTATCTCAGGGATGGGCAAAACACAGGTTGCTCTTTCAGAGGGAAAGTATTTGGTCCCCTCTTCATCCAGGAGTCAACTCCAGACCCCCAGTTACTGCCATTTGTCCTCCTGATGGTTTGTGGTGTTCTCCAGCTGGGGATTTTCTTGTGCAGAGGCTCATCTTGACATCTGAGAAGGTTTCCCGTCCAGGCAAAGTCCCTCAACCAGAAGGATCTCACACCAAAAATGCATTTTAGTCCTAGTTTTCTAAAGCTGGAAATTCAAAAGGTTGAAATTACTCAAGAGCAATGATGTATTGTGGGGGTAAATATTTTAATACGTAGTTTTTAAAACAAGTAGTAAGTTTGGGCTGGATGGAGATCACTTTTATGGGGTTTGAGGCGGTGTTTTTCCCAGCGTCCATCCAGAATTTATGTGTGATCATCATCTAAATGTAGGAATGACAGGAACAAAAATCCCTTTAATGGTTTAGGCAGTTTCTGACTTTCCCAGTGATTATTTTGCCTTATGTGCTGCCATCTCCTGGCTTGCAGAAAAGTTAGTCCGGGGGGGAAAATAAAACATTTAAGAGGAGTAAACATGGTAAATGTGACTCCCCTGCGGCCCCTTTTGTTATAGAATTCTATTTAAAATATTTTTAATAGAAAAAAAATGCTTTAAAGCACAGTGAGTTCAGCTGAAACATTGAGATGATGAGAAAACTACAGCACATATTTGACCATCATCTCCCAAATCCATCCATACAACCTGATTTCTTCCTTTCCTCATGCTGCAAGTCTCTCCTCCAGGAGTCCAGCTCTGAAATCACAGCTGCAATTGAAAAATAGAACAAAAATTTGTGTATATTTTAAATATGGCAAGGCTTTTTCTGGGCTACTTCAACCTTAGATTGAATTACTGCAAATTCATTCCACCCTTAAAAAATGATCCCAGGGCATTCTAAATGGTGACAAAAGTGAAGATATTTTCTATTAAATATGAAAAATTTCATCATTTAAAGGGTTAATTTTGACTGTCCTTGGCACAAAGACTTTGGTCTTCTTTTCTGTAAAGTACTCAATAAGAGTTAGAAGCTCTGCTGGGACAAATCCAGGTGGTTGAAGGTTCCTTTGGGGCTGGAAACACCACAAATCACTTCATCATGGCTTAACATGACCCCTCTGGAATGGAGAGCAGGGATGTCTGGATCAAGATGATGGAGCAGCTGTGCACACTGAGCAATAACAACCCATGGCTTGGTGTAAACTGATTTTCATCACTGATGGCTCACGAAGAAGGAAGGTTGGACCTCCATGTAGAGTTGGAGCAAGGGAAACACCTGTTTTTTTAGGAGTCAGCAAACTATTCAGTGGCAGCTGGCTCATCAGGACTGTAGGATTTCACCTGTGGGCAAATAGAAATAAAGATGTAACAGGTGAAATATCTAGTTTTTGCTAGGAAAAGAAGTCATCCCAAGAACTGTCATGTTTTTAAAGGCTTCATGCTTGCAATCGTTACAGACGGTGCAGCGATTCACCTCTGGGGAAGGCCAGACCAAACTGCACAAGACCATGTCCCAGGGGGAGATCGGGAAGCTGGCGGCCGCCCAGAAGAGCCTGACTCCGGATGGGAGGTAGGAAGCGTGGCTGCAGATGGCAGACAAGTCTGTCCCGTGTCCTTCCTGCTCGCCATGACCTTGTCAAACCATCCAGGCTCCTCTGGCCAAAGCCAGCTCAAGTTACTCATCCCACCTTTCCCCCATGACCATGGACATGCCCAGTTAAAAGAGGTGTCAGGCTCACATCACAAAGAAGTTTCAGTGACACGGGCCAGATGTCCCATCCCAAACCACTCAGATGCACACATGACACTGAAGTTTCTTGCCTTCACCAAGGACAAAGTAGCCAGCTTTCCGTGGTAGAAGTCATGTGGATTTAACCCCTCCTCAAACACCAGGAAGGTCCAGGAGATTGGGGTTGTTTTGGGTAGAAGGACTTTTTCCTAGTTAAGGCAGTTCCTCTTTCCACGACTTATTTGCAGGCCCCAGCGAGCCAAGATGAGGTTCTGGGTGAAGGGAAAACAGGGGGAGAAGAAGACCCCCCGGGAGAAGCTCGCTACCCAGTCAGAGCTGCTGGAGCTGTATGCGGAGCAGGAAGCCCCTGGCAGGGAGGTGTTTCCTGGCTTGCAGCTTGGAGAAGGTAAGTGGGGGCAGGACACGGTGCCAGTGTTGTAAGGAGCAGGGAAACTGGGTTGGGAAATTGGGAAATGGCCATGCTGGTCTCCGTCTCAATTCATGGATGGCAAGTAGGTTAGAGGGTGGGATCCATAATGGATCTCGAGGAATTCCATGTCACTAATCCTCCTGCCCGCCATCTGGACATGGACAGATGTTTCCTCTCCGGAGGGAGGAAATAACCAAGGGAGAAGTGACATTTAGTCTTCCTGTGAGTACCACCCAGGGCTGTTGTCCTCCGCAGATTTACCCAATGCTTGTCTCCCTCGTTTAGTGGCACAATTATTTTTCATCTGCTCCTCAATCTCTTTCTTTCCCTGTTTTCGTTTATCACCTGTAGAGTTGGGTCCTCACCACCTGACCCCCCCGCGGAGTCCAGAGCTGTCCGGGATCTACCGGCGGGAGTTTAAGGAGAACAAGGAACCCTCTCCCAAAGTGAAACGCAAGCGCAGCGTCAAGATCAGCAACGTGGCCCTGGAGCCTGTGCAGTGGCAGAACGACTCCCTGCAGATCATAACCAGTGCCAGTGACCTGAAGAGCATGGATGAGTTCCTCCTGAAAAAGGTAACTCCTGTCCCACACCAGCATAGAGCTCCAAGAGCAGACAAAGGCGACAAAGTCGTTACTATCCAGGGGGCAGCTGCAACAGTGCTAATAATTCATCTAAGGGTGCTTGGGAGAAGTTTCTGGTTAGCTCGCAGGAAAAACCACCTTGTAGTCGTGATTAACATCGTCTGCCCATGGTGGAGCAGCTGCTTGTTGGTGCTACTTCACCTCACACGGAGCTCTGCTACAGCAAAAGGGCTGTGGGTGCACAAACCCCTTTGTTTTCCCAGATGAATGAGCTGGACAACGAGGACAGCAAGAAGGACACGCTGGTGGATGTCGTTTTTAAGAAAGCACTGAAGGAATTCCGACAAAACATCTTCAGCTTTTACTCCTCAGCACTGGCGGTAAGTGACTGGATGAGAAATAAGAACTTCCAGGAGAAATGGGGTGCTCTTGGTCCTCCTGGTGATAAAGATTGTTGCCAAGCCTTCCATTCCTGATCTGCTTATCCTAAAGCACGGGTGTACTTCCTCTGTATTCAGCCCTGTGTAACTCTCCCTCCTTCACCAACTCTCAGGGTACGTTGAGTATAGATTCCTGATCCTTGTTACAGCTTTGCTCCCAGTCAAAGGGGAAATGAGAGAAAGGCAATAAACTCTATTTGCCACCCAAAGTGCCTGGAAATTCTCTGTTCCCTTTGTGAGTGGTGGAGGCGTCTGATCCTTTTTTCATTCTCTTAATCATACTTAGGCTTTCCCCAAGCAGCTGGCAGTCACTGAGGCTGAAATAATTGTCCGGAGCAGAAAAGGCTCTATAAAAATCTGGGCTGTATAAAAATCTGGGCTGTATAAAAATCACTTTTTTTTTTTTTTTTTGCTTCTGTTTCCTTAAAAGATGGATGATGGGAAAAGCATCCGCTACAAGGACCTCTACGCCTTATTCGAGCAGATTCTGGAGAAGACCATGAGACTTGAGCAGAGGGACTGGAGTGAGTCTCCTGTTAAAGTCTGGGTCAATACCTTCAAAGTCTTCCTGGATGAATATATGATGGAATACAAACCCCTGGATTACAGTGCGGGGAAGGTACTTGGTGCTTTTCTGAAGTCCCTTGAAGATTTGGGAACTGTCTTTCCATGGGGTTGTGCTCTCTGTAGGCACATAGGAATCCTTGTTTTCTTCTGTGCCTTAAGCTGAGCTGGACAGTGTGAGCCAGCATGAAGTGATCCATTGGTTATGTGTCACTGGGCTCAGCAAACCCCAGTTCACATCTGGGCTGAGGTGGGCCTTGGCAATGCCAACATGTAGATGTTGTCTCCAGGGCAAAGTTCCGACTAGCAGTGGATGGTTGGAAAGGCAGCTGTTGGTGCTTCTTTAGTTTGGGGGGTTTAGTTGAACCTTTGAGGGATGGTGAAAGAGATAAAGCTTCCCTGGTCTCCTGACCACTTCCCAAGTGACCACACATGTCACCAAGGGTTGGGTTGCAGAAGAAGGGGATGTGGGCAATGGCTGACCTCAAGCTTAGGTGCAGTTTTCTGAGCAGTCAGAGCTTGCATTGTTTCACAGGCCTGATCTCCTCACCTTCTGCTCTGTATTGTCTGTGAGGACACCCACAGGATCTCAGGCTGGGCTTGGGAGATGGTGTTTATTGTACAGATATCCCATTTTCTGGCCCTCCTGCTCTGAGTCCTCTCCAGGGTCTTCTCCAGGCAGGTTTTCTTCAAAGCAGTCTGGGCATCATGTTCTCCTTGGGTCTCTTACAGGAGAGCTTTAAGTCACTGCTACTGGCTTCAGAGGTGGAGCAGCAGCTATGCTTGGCTCTGAGCTGAAGATGGGGACAGTTGTCCAGGAAAATTCCAAAAATGGGATGATCCATATGAGAGTTTTCTAGAGTGACTCTTCTGGGGCTGCAGGTGCACTGGAGGATGGGGCTCCAAGCAGAGTTAGATACGAGCCCTCTGTCTTCTTTCCCTAGGGGAATTGCCTCTAAATACACTTAAATTTCTTTCTTGTACCAGGTGCCAAAAACAGAACGGAAAAAGAGAAGGAAAAAGGAAGCGGATGTGGTGAGTTGACCCCTCTGTGCCTGTGCATTAATAAATGAATGTTCTTAGGGCCAGAATGACAAGACCTTCTCATGGCACGTCTTGTGGTGAGATCTGAACATCAGCCATGAAAGGATGTGCTGGAAAGATGGATGAGGTGGATTTGGTTTGCTTTATCAAGGATGGATGTGGGTTGTTCTCTGAAAACATGTCCCACATCAGTCAAGACATAAATGTTGTGTCAAGGATTATTATGGGAGAGCTGAGAGCAAAACAAAGTGTTGTTCTGGGTTTCTGCATAAATTTACAGTGTGTTTTGCATCTCTAATATCGGCAATGGATGACATTGCAGCTCCTGTTCTCCTGAAGGATATGATAGTGCTGGGAAGGATGCAGGGGCAGAGACAAAAAAAAGGGCTGTGGATTCATTGAAGACCTTCTTAACATGAAGAAGTTGACCAGCAACCCTCAGTCACACACTTTCTAACCTGCTTCCATGAGGGTTCGGTTCCCATACAGGCTGGATGTTCGTTTGGGTTGTCTGGGGTACTGGGCTGAAAACGAATCAAACATAGCAAATAAAAGCAAATACCAGCTCAAAGTTGGAGAGCTGACTTTGTCCATCTCCCCATTTTGCAGCAGACTGAGCATCCAGGTCCTTTTCTCACCACCCAACCTTTGTCCTCACAGGTGGAAGAGCACAATGGTCACATTTTCAAGGCGACCCAGTACAGCATCCCCACATACTGTGAATATTGTTCCTCCTTGATCTGGATCATGGACAGGGCTTCTGTTTGTAAATGTAAGCACCCCCTCTTTGGTCCTTCTCATGTGCTTGTATCACAGAGATGAGTTTCGGGATTCGCAACCCCCCTCTCAATTAATTTGGGTTTTTTTCCCATCTGAAGAGCTTTTGGGACAGTTCTTAAGGGTTTCTGAAGTCAACTAATGAGTCCATCCCAGCAGTCCTTGTTGGCACAGTTAATTTTGTGCTTTGTGTTACACATCTTACCCCACCAGGTCATGTGGTGACCCCATAAGGCCAAACCTTATTTAAGTGTCACGGTCAGAAGGACGGGAGAGTCAGGTATGGAAATGGGTCCTCAGGATGCCTGTGGGGATCCTGACCATGGCAAACCCATTTGGCTTCGCCTGTTTGACCTCCAGGCACATGAATTTTTGGGGAGAGCAGGAAAATGGAGGAGGGACAACGGGAAAGGTTGATCCATTGCTTTGGTTTCTCTAACCTTTCTATGTGACTGGGTTGGCAGCATCAACCTTAGGGTGGTACAGGCCCAGTGGAGGAAGAATGCAGATCAGGTGCTATTTCCAACCTCTTTGAGGGCATCCATGTCTAATACCTCAGAGTTACTCATGGATTATCTTCCAGGTGGATATGTCAGGGAGGGCTTTAATGTTTCAGGGACTTAAATATGAGGCCTTTCATTTTAAAGCTTCATTGTTTTAGTTTGAGTGGATCTAATATAGACTTGGCCCCTGGAAGCTGCAAATTCAACGTGCTTTTAACCTGCTGGTCCTGAGAGGAGCTACTTCATCTGTGTGAATTCATATTTCTCCAATTGTGTGACTTTTGGGATGATTAAATACTCATTTTCTCTTTTGCAGTGTGTAAATATGCTTGTCACAAGAAGTGCTGTCTTAAAACCACGACCAAGTGCTCCAAAAAGGTAAAAGTCTCTTTTCTTCCACTAAATAGCTTCCAGCTGGTGATCCCAAGTTTGTATAAAAATCTTTGGAGCCACAGAGCTTGGATCTAATGGTGGCAGTAACCCTCCTTTGAGCAGGAGCTCAGACCAGAGATCCCCAGAGGTCTCCCCAAGCAGTGTTTGGATGTATTTTGGGAATTATGCAGTGATGAGTCACTGTGGATCTGCCCAGTCATGCAGGAGACGTTGCAGTGTCGTCCCCTGCCTTGGAACCACACTGAATAACAGGAATTTGCCTCATTTTATGGCTTTTAAGGAGTTGGAAATAGAGGGGTATTCTTGGAAACATGGGTTGTTCTTCACCCTGCTGGTCCCTGCTCAGGTCATGGCGTGGTCCCCAAACTGGCCTGAGCCAGGAAGGGGAGTGGAGGATGTTCAGTCACTCCCTGTCCCCCTTAGAGGGGAATTAAATATTCTTTCCCAGATTCAAGGGTACGGATAACAGGGAATGAACGCAGCAGGTTGTCCTGGGTAATGATGAATCATCAAGATTTGGTGGGTTTTCTTTTAACAATCACTTATTTTGTGCCCAAAAGAAGGATAATAGAGGCAGGAGAATAATGTGTACAAAGCTTTGTCAGCTCCCTGGGAGGAGAACAACCTCCATAATGCACAGCCCCCAGAAAGCTGCAGGAGTACATTTTTCCCAAGAAATAATCTGAATATATACATTGAATATATATATATATATGAATATATTTGTACTTCGAATACAGAGTATTTTTACCACACTGTTTCCCTTTCTGCAGTATTTCTGCAAGAGCTGGGAACGCCTCTGATGAGTTTCTGCTCTAAAATCTGGGAAGTTCAATGAGATTTTTTTTCAGAGGAGCCCAGAGATTCCTGGAGCCTTCTCATTTCTTGAGGTTTCTCTGCACAAGAAAGTTTTTGTGCTGCACCCATGGAAGAAAGTTTACCATGTCTTTAACTTGGGCAGCTGGAAGTTCTTCTCTCGGAAGGTTCCAGCTTCTCTGTGCTTGGTGGGCTCATGTTTTTAGGGGTTTTTTCAGTGACAGGGAGCCCCAAACCATCAATTATGAGAAAGAATGAAACAGTATGGGGACCTGCCACTCATCTTCTCATGAAGTTGACAGGATCAATGAAAAGGGTGGCATCAAGTGGGAAAAATAAACATGCAGGAGTGATCGTCAGGGGAGCTGGGACCTGGGTCATGGGCACCACCATTTTGCCAATGGCTTTCACCTAATGTTCCCTTTGCTGGGGCTGAGAGTTTGTGTCAATATGCTCTTAGGTCTTTTGACTTTTCCCACCCAGAATCTCCCATGCAGAAGGGCTTTATTCACATTTGAATTTGCCAGGTATCAACTGTCTGGTGAGTGTTTGCAGCCAGCAAAAGAGTCCTTCCTGACAGATGGAGATGGGTTCTTTTAGCTCCTATTTTGGCATCTTATTTGTTCACAGATATTTTGTAATTGTCAATGGTGTGTGAGTTGATCTCAGAAGCCAAGATTCATATTTACCTGTTCTGCTTTGTGCATCATCTTCGGGGGGTGAAATCATCCCTCTAGATGGTGCCAGAGGGACAGGAGGTGGAGGAGGACCATGCCCAGGTGTGTTGGCTCTGCCAGCCTGAGGATATAACCGCAGTGGTCTGGTTAAAGAAAGAAAACCCAAACTTTTTTGACTTCAGGTGCATGTCCAGAGACCAATTTAGCACTGCAAGACCTGTGTCCTGTCCTGTCCTCCAACACACAGGTTGCCTTGATCAGCCGAAGGAGTCTGGACAGCAGCTGGATCCAAGCACTGCACCAATCCTAGAAGGATTTAACCCCTTTTTGTCCTTTCCCTGTGCAGTATGACCCCGAGCTCTCTCCCCGGCAGTTCGGGGTGGAGCTCTCCCGCCTGACCAGTGAGGAGCGGGCGGTGCCACTGCTGGTGGAGAAGCTCATCAACTACATCGAGATGCACGGGCTGTACACAGAGGGCATCTACAGGAAGTCAGGCTCCACCAACAAGATCAAGGAGCTGCGGCAAGGCCTCGATACAGGTAAAAGGAGGGGGAAGAACCTCCTGGGGAGGAAAGTCTCTGCAGCAGAAAGATTGGATGGAAGGAAGGACTGCAGGCTATGCAAGGGATGCTTTCACGTCACCGATCAAAACTCAAGTCATCAACTTGTGCTTTTTTGGGTGCAATCTATGAAAAGAGTCATTCTAGCTGAGGGAAAATTCTACCTTACACCATAGCTATCAATGCCAGCCAGGAAAGAAATCCTGGTCCCCCTTGACATTATTCGCCCTGGAAAATGCATTTCTCTCCAATTTTACCTCATGGAGCTGAAATGAGGTGCTGGATTTCTTGCTGTTAAACACAGTGTGGTTCTGGAGTGGTATGTATGCATTTTCTGTCGTGGAGTAGCTTATCATGGAATGATTTGGGTGGGAAGGGCCCTTTAAAGGTCATCTTGTCCAACCCCATGGCTTCACTAATGGTTCATACTAATAGTTGCCTCTTGGTTTTTGACTTTCCCCTCCATCTGCTGTCAAACCCAGACATTGATAATGTGAATTTAGACGACTACAACATCCACGTCATCGCCAGCGTGTTCAAGCAGTGGCTCCGAGACCTCCCCAACCCTCTCATGACCTTCGAGCTCTATGAGGAGTTTCTGCGGGCGATGGGTGAGGAACCTCCTTCACCATCCCCTGCCCTAGGCGGGGGGGCCACTTTTAGTGGCCAACTTTTTATTTACTCATGGGGCCCAAACCAGCTGGTTTTAATAAATTGTATTTTGCCTGGTTTCAAAGTCTGATTTTTGGTTTTTTGGTCTCAACTTTGGTGGCTTTCCCATCACATTTCAACAGATTTCTGCCCCAGAAGTTCTATCTTTTGAGTAGTAAAATTAAATAAGCATTAAGAAGTATCATTCTAAATAAGAGGAGGAAGTAGAAACTGCCCCTAAATGGTGGTGCTTTCTCCACAGGCCTCCAGGAGAGGAAGGAGACAGTGCGGGGAGTGTACTCAGTCATCGACCAGCTCTCCCGCACCCACCTCAGCACCTTGGAGCGTCTCATCTTCCATCTGGTGAGGTACGTTGGGTCTGGGCAGCTTTAGGCAAGGAGAGGAAATAGATGAGGCCAAAAGCAGGTGGGCAGGAGACAGAGAGGAGCTTTCAAGTCCGTCCTGTCTCCCAGGAGATGGCCCCAGAGCTGTTTCTCCAAGTGATGGCTGTGTATTGATGAGCTCGTGGTTCCTACTGGTCCCTGGTGCCTCCCAGCACCGTAGGGCTCTTACCACAAGTTTTTGGGTAGAATATGGTGGTTGTTCGGAAACACTTGAGACATCTTGAGGTTTCTCCACCAAACAGAGCAAAGCAAGACTGCACCGTAGAAATGTCGTCTCTGTTCATCCATGACTGTGTGGAAGAGGTGCTGTGGAGGTGCCTTCATCTCTGACTTCTCTCTTAATCCCTGTTTTGTTTTTTTTAGGATTGCCCTCCAAGAAGAGACCAATCGCATGTCAGCCAATGCCTTGGCCATTGTCTTTGCTCCCTGTATCCTGCGCAGCCCTGACACGACGGACCCCCTGCAGAGCGTCCAGGACATCAGCAAAACCACCACGTAAGAGTGCGGTGCTGGACGATCCACCACTCACAGCTTGGTAGCCCTTAAGGGTGGTCAAATGGCTCAAAAAGTGACAGCTTTAGCACGGAAATGATAAACACATAGAAAATGCGTCTTCACAAATTTATTTCATATCCTCTCAATCCTCAAGAGGTTGTTAAATGGGGATTTTTAAGTGATGAAGGATCCCCAAGAGCAGATCAACTTCTGCTCTCCTGCCCAGCACATCTCAGTAGGGAAAGGTGGAGCTTGTGCTGATGTGGTTTTATAGTTAATTTTCTGGCAAGCACATCTTGGTTCCGACTTAATTTTGGCTTTTTTATGGGAAGAGGTGAGTTGTTTGGTCTGCAACAATATTAATATTAATAAACTTATTTATTTGTGGCATTTGCCATAATTGCAAAGGTTTTACAGAGAAAAAGTGAAACACTTGCCCAAATTCAGTTTGGGTCATACTAAATAGATTTAAAAATAGATACTGGAGTCAATTATAATAATGGAAACCCTCCAGTAAAGGGCTGGGCTTCCGAAAGAAGTGGTTTTACCTCCAGGAAATATTAAAATTGTTGAAGACCAGAAAGTGCTTGGAGACCCGGCTGGCAGGAGCACTTGGCCTTCAACAGGATTTTGTTGTAGCTTCTCCCTTAGGCTTTAGCTCCAGCAAATCCCTTCATTTTATTATGAGGAAAGGATCTTTTTTTTTCCCCAAACACTCTCCTGACACCATTAAAGTTGTCTCAGCTGAACAGCATCACTGTGAGTTGTCTTCTCCAGGTGTGTATTTCCTCGGTCCCTCTTCCAAGGGGGGAAATTTCTATGGTGGGATTCCTGGTGATTTTTAATTTCTGTAGTCTGTGTTCCTCAATCCATCTGTAGCCTGCTATCACTCTTTATAGAGGAATTTCCACTGCCCTCTGGCTTCCAGCTGGAGCTTTCTCCCTCTGCTTTTCCATGAGGGCAGATCTTCAAAATAACCCTTTCCTTGTAATAAAAACAGAGGATGTGCTGGAGCCAAAGTCTTAAGGGAGAAGCTACAAAGAAATCCTGTTGAAGGACAAGACAGCTCAGATCACACCACTTCCTCCTCCCATTTTGTCTTCTTTTGGATGTTTTCCCCCCTTAGTTGTGTAGAATTGATCGTCATCGAGCAGATGAACAAATACAAGGCTCGTCTCAAGGACATCAACAGCCTGGAGTTCGCAGAGAACAAGGCCAAGAGCCGCCTCTCCTTGATCCGCAGATCCATGGTGAGGATCAAAAGCCCTCTCTGTCCACTCCTGTCCTCTCCTTGCCCCTGAAGCCACTCTACCTTATCTTCTCCTGCTTATTCCAGCCTCCCAAACCCCTTGCAACCTCCCACACCATCTCCCCCAGGACAGGGACCCTCAGGCCCGTGGTGGGTCCTCACTTTTGCAGGGAGTCATACCAAAGCACAAGGAGGTGGGAACGGTCCATGGAGACGGGATCGCTCCAGCTCAGATGTTCCTGATCAACGTTTCCACCTTCATTTGAGCTTGTTTGGTCCTGAGTTGAGTCAAGCCTTTCATCCACTGGCTCAATGTGGCCTCGTGGGAGACTTGAACCATCATTTTTCGTGCTTAGTCGCATTATCTGAACCCGAAAGGAGCTTCCCAAAAGCTGTCCCTGCTCCTGCATTGCCTTTTTGGGAGCCTCAAACCCATCTCATTGAGCTTCCATGCTTCCTGGGGGGCCTGCGGATGCACGCTGAGCTTGGCTAGTTGGGCTGTGGGAGAAGGACGGACTCGGTGCAGCACCGATGCCCCACACTTGGGCTGAGCACAGAGCAGCCCCTCTGCTTGGACTTGCCCACTGTGGTCCTCAGGGACACTTTGCTTCTGCTGTTTGGGGATGGAATCCAAGCAGGGTCTGCCCAAGGTTGTGGAGCTGGTGCTGCAGAGCTGCCCCGCTCACCCAGTGGACAAAAGAAATAAAAACTAAAAGAGGAGCAAAGCGGGTTTTTGGAAGGGGCGACAGCATGTGCACTCTAACCTTCTGCTTTCCTTTTCATCTCCTCTCGAATGCAGAAGCCCGTACTAATTGCAGTTAGATTTATGAGCATAACCCGCAGTTCAATCCCGGTATGTATGACTGCAGCGCGCCCGCGTCCCTCCATGTGTGTCACCGCCGCTCATTCCAGCTCTGTCCCACTGGCCATTGTCCGTGATGTTGCCGCCTGGGCCCCGGGCGCGTGCTGCTCCTCAGGGCCTCTGTTTCTCCCGCAGGTGCCCCGGGCGCAGGAGTTGGGGACAGCCATGCTTGGCCATCCCTGCACGCAGCTCCTCGGAAAAACACTTCCCACCCCTCTTCCCTTCCTCCTTACTTTATTTTCTATTTTATTTTCTTTCTCCATCCTGTGCTTCCCTCTTTTTTACTTTGCTTGATTCATCCCTTCCCTTCCTACCCCAATTTCTCCTCGCTCAGGATGCGTTTCAGCATCACGTTGCTTTCACAGTGCTGCTGTTTCTGGGAGATGGGGGATAAAGCCCCCAGCTCAGATGTCTCGGAGAGCACGAGGCATCCAAAAGTCTCCTCCAACTTCTTGGAGGAGGAGCACCACCACCTTGATCACAAGGTCAGGAAACCCATGTTTGAATTAGGAGCGCTCCAGCAACCCCTGTATTCCCCAACTCCATCCCAGTTTGACTTTGAGTTCCCAGTGAGACCACGACGGATGAGAAAAGTGCCTGCAGGATTCTGGGAGCTGTTTCCCTCCCTACCAGGCTCGGCCCATGATGCTTCCCCCCCATCCTTCATCATCCACGAGGGTCAGGAGACAGAGAAGAGCAAAACTCGAGCTCTGCTGCCCTAATGCTGAGCACGGCATTTCACAGGGGCTTAAGTCCATGAGCCAGTGGGATCTTTGGGATCTCAGGAGTCTTGACTAATAGGATTCAGGGAGCTGTGCCTCAGCTCAGGAACCCACGTGAAAGGTGTCGTCAGAGGAACGCCAGGGCATGGGAGAGGCTTTGCTGACAGAGAAGGATCTCTGAGATGTGGCGTCAAAAGATGAAAGGGGCAAAATGGAAAGGAAAAAAGGGAGGCTCCTTTATCCTGAAAACCTGCTCTGGGCACGTGGGTTATCAGGAAGAGCCAAGGATGCCACAAATGCAGGGGAGGAAAGTTATGTTGCAACGAACTCTTCAACCTCAAGGAGGTGCAGGTTCACCCCGGGTGATGGTTGTCAAGGGAGGGCAGGAAGTAATGGACATCTCCAAGGTCCTGGTCACTTCAGGATCTGGAATTTAGAAGATGAGATGTCTGGTCATGATAACAGTTAAAGTAAAAGCTGTATAGTATCTGTTGTGTCCCTCATCTCCAAAAATCCACATTTTTCTTCTGCTCTTTGGAGCAGATCTGTAGAACTGGTCCTCAGAAGATTCAAACAGCTGCATATATCCCTCCATGTGTACCACCCCCGTATGAGTCCTTATTTTAATATTAGAAAAATCAGATGGTTCTTCAGACCTTTATTAAATATCCCCATTTAACCATGGGTCTAAAAATCTGGATTTATTGCCTTATAACAGATCACTAGAGGTGGTCCTGGTTTCTGGATCTCCTGTACATGAGATCAGAGCATGGACAACACGATTCTAAGTTTCTGTTTGCTGAAGGGCTCAGTAGAGACCTTTGTGATGCTCAGGAAATACCAAGGGTGGATGAGGGAAGGATATGAGTCTTGATCTAAGGATAAAGCAGGAGCCAGCTGCCCTGAAATCAGAGCCTTGGCGATGCTCCCACCCAAAGCCAACTCAGCCACCATCAACCTTCCCCTGGCATGGTCTGTGGGCTTTGTGGGAACCCACCCTGCCACTGGCCAGGCTTGCTCAGAAGTCCAGGTTGAACTTGGTCTGTCAGTGTCATCCTCACCACATCCGTCCTCACCACCTCCATCCTCAACCCCTCCAACATGTTGAGTCCTGGTACCTCTCCCAGGCTGAAGAGAGGTCTTGGAGGGTCTGGGGTCTGTCCGCCGGCAGCGCACTGAGGACTGATGGCCGGGGCCATCTTCTTCGCTCCTTGAGAGAGCAGTGTGGTTGGCACCTGAGTGTTTGCCAGATCACCTTGGCTGGTGGTGGTGACACTGGTGTCTCTCTTCAGGGCAAAGGACGTGTGCGGCGTGGCGCCTATCCCAGCCCAGCATCTCCCGTCACTGGGCGCTTGCCCTCGGTGACAGATGTCCCCGAGGAGACCATGAGCAGCGAGGAGGCCATGGAGATGGAGGTGACAGAGCAGCAGCAAGTTGCCATGCAGCAGGAGGAGAAGGTGCTGACCGAGCAGATCGAGAACCTGCAGAAGGAAAAGTGAGTCTGGCCAAGGGTTCAAAGCCACGTCCCCAACCTATGGACTTCGCTTGGCATCATGGAAGCTCCACCCCTCCATGATCTCTGGCCCTGCAACCCCTTTCTTCTCCTCCCCACCTTTTTGGTCCCGTTGGGTCAGTAGAACTGGGTTGCTTTTGGCAGGGAGGAGCTGACGTTTGAGATGTTGGCACTGGAGCCCCGCGCCTCCGACGATGAAACCCTCGAGTCCGAAGCCTCCATTGGCACCGCCGACAGCTCCGAAAATCTGAACTTTGACTCCGAAGGAGCCATCTCCGATCGCTCGGGTAAATCTAGGTGTCCTTGGGTTTATCAGGGAATGGTTTCACCCCCCTGCCATGGGCATCTTCCAACCATTCAAGTTTCTCAGGTTTTTCTGTCACTTTGGGAAAGGTAATTTGGGGATTTTTAATTTATTTAAAGCCCACAGTTTAAATGGGTGCAGAGAGGAGGGTTAAGGGTTAAACCACGTGGCTCTGAGGAGTTAGGTGGTGGCAGCCAGGGTCTGGTGGGGAGGTGACCACTCCTCCAGTGCCGGTGATGCTGCCTCCAGTGAGATGCTGGGAACATTGTCCTAGCTTCACGGCACGTGTCCCTGGGGAGAAGCATCGAGATGCTGGGTGGTCTCAGGGTGTTAATCCTCCCATGGTCCTTCTGCCCCTCCAGAAAGAAGTGTAGCACTTATCTCCCTGCGCCCCGCCAAGGCTGAGGGGCCCAGCCGGCTGCGAAGGCACCCGAGGATGCGGCTGGACCCTGCGGACCTGGCCGATGCCTCCATCTCCTCCTCATCCTCCTCCCAATCGTCCACCTCTTGCTTGCCCCACCTACCCCGGAAGCGCTTCCAGATGTACTCCAAATCGCCTTTCTACCGAGCAGGGGGACATGGAGAGCCCCCTGAGACCCGGGCGAGCCCCGAGGGCTCGGCAGGACCCTTCCGTTACCCTGAGGACCGGCCTCAGTTCACCACCCGTGGGACGTTCAACCCGGAGAAAGGCAAACAGAAACTGAAGAGTGTGAAAACTTCCCCCCCCAAAACCAAAGAGCCCCCAGACGGGGGGACGATGGGGGGACGCAAGAGGAATCCCGAGGCCGATTGCACCGCCTCCCAACCCCTCGTCCTCCTGGGGAGCAACGAGTTCATGGTCTGAGATGCTTCACCCGGGGCTGCGTCGTGTGCCGGGGCTTCCCCCCCATCAGCAGCGCTCCCACAGCGTCCTCCTTAAGGCCAGGAGGATGAATTCTTAAGTAAAAAGGCCGGGGGAGGGAGGTGGTTTAATGGTGGCCTTAATGGTTTGGGGAGTTGAGACCTTTGGGGGCAGGGGGTGGACGGGGATGGAGGGGCACTGGCCGGCTCCTGTGCCCTTCCCCTCGGAGCACCCACGGCTCGGAGCATCACGCTGCCAAACCCTCGAACCGAGTCACCCATCGGTAGGAGAAAACCAAGCCTAAAAATCCCATGGGTAGGAGAAAGCCAAGCCTAAAAATCCCATGAGAAGGAGAAAACCAAGCCTAAATATCCCATGGGATCATCCTGAGCCAGCGCTGGCTCTGCTGCAGCCAAGCCCTCCGTGCTTTCACCACCTCATCCACGCCAACGCCGAGCGCATGGAAAAGCGTTAAAATCTGCCAAAAATCACCATTTTCCTTTGGGTTTTGATTTTTTTAACGTGACCTAACCCCCTTTCCACCTTTTTTTTTTTTTGGCGACCATCAGTATTAAAAATAATAATAATAATAATAATAATAATAATAATACTCGAGGACTACTTGAAGCGATATTTGTTTATATGCTTGTTCCTGGAGTTGAGTGTAAATATATATATTTTTTATTTTTTTTTAATATTTTTCCCCAGACAGAACAGTTTTTTTTCTTTTTTCCTTTTTTTTTTTTTTTTTTTAGTTATTATTATTATTTTTGGGCCGGGGAGGAGGGAAACAACGGGCTGAGCCGTCCTTGGTGTCACCACTGGTGTCACCAACTATCACTCAATAAAACAGTGAGTTTTGTTGTCAGCAAGAAATCCCTGGAGGTGTAATTAGCCCATCATAGGACTAATTAATGATGCTAACTAATGACTCGGCTCTTAATCCCTCCCATGTGTCGTCATTGTCACCCTTGGTGGCACCTGGAGAAGCTCCAGGTACTGGAAGACCTCTGGAAAGGCAAAATGAGGAGCCCTGGGGTGCTAATTAGATTAATTAAGGCTGGATCCGTCCTTCCAGGTGGGCTGGGCATCACATCTTTCCCACAACACCATAGAAATTTGGAAAAGAGCAAAAAATGGAGTTTTCCTGAGTATTTGGTGTCTTCCCAGCATCTCTGGGCTCAGTCGAGCCCTTGGTCCCTCTCCCCCTGCCCAAAGGGCTGTTTCTTTCCAGGGATGGTTTATTTATTGGGGTTATTTTTTACTTGACATTTGAAATTCCGCTTTTTTTTTTTTAATTTTATCTTTCTTTGTTTTCCACTGGGGGAAGGGACAGACGCTGGGGCCGCGGGAGCAGCGTCCACCTTGGCGCTGCATCCCGGGAGTGCAGCAACACCAACTCAATCATTCCCCCATCCAAGGGGGAAAATGAGATTTTCCCATGCCTAGAGGGGGGAAAAAAGGGAATTTGGGGTCTGACCAGGATGCACTGGGAAGGGGGGTGTGCCCACAACAGTGAAGGCTCCTGGGGAGCCACCCCAAACTCACCGGGAGCTGGAATGAGCAGGAGAATCCAAGTGCTCGGGGCCAAACCAGCCATTTGGGAGTCTCTGGAGCTAAAAACCCTGGAATTGCCTTGTAAAAGATCCCTGGGAGGCTGCAGCTTATCCACAGGTTTCTCATCCCAGTGGGATGAGAGCAGGGAAGGCAGATCTGCCTTGGGTAAATATACATATATATATATATGTATCTATATTTCTTTTGGGCTATACATATACTTCCATTATATATTTATGTATAAGGAAAATATATTAGAAAGAATATATTATATATATAAAGAACATCTACAACAATATATATATTCTATATATGAAGAAAATATCCATACAAAAGAGGAATTATTCTCTGTGCAATTAAAAAATACACAAAGGAAGATATATCACGATTAAATACTTTGCATTTTCTATTTCTTTTATATATAATCCATATTTACATATAAAGAAATATATGAGATATATGCTATATATAAAGAATATATATTTCTTTATGTATATATGTTTATATATTTATATATATAAAGAAGTATATAAAGAAAATTAAGTGTGCAGTCCCTTATGTATATATTTTATATATTTCTATATATAAAGAAGTATATATAAAAGAAAAGTGTGCTATATATAAAGAATATTTATTACTTTATATATATTTGAATGTATTTCTTCTATATGTAGAAACATATTTAATTTATGTTATGTAATTTAAACATTATTTTTAACATATATTTATATATGTTTCTTCATATTGTATTGATGTATTTCTTTAGCTAGAGAGTGTATTTCTCTATAAAGAAATATATAAAGGAAATATATATATATAAAGAATATATATTTTCTCTCTCTTTATATATATATAAATGTATGGAATATAGAGAGAAAATACATTTCTTTATATAGAGAAATGTATGGGATATATATAGAATATATAGAAAATGTATTTCTTTATATATATAATGTATTTGTAGTTATATATAGAGAAAGATAGAAATAAAAGAACTATATACATACATACATATATATATATATATATATATATAAAATCCTGGCAGGAGCTGATTAGGAGTTGAGGGATAATGGGATGTTCCAGGGTGTCCATTCCCGGGATCTCCCACCGTTCCTTTGGATGGATTTGGGGCCTGAAGGGCTTTTCCAGAGGGGAATGTGCTGACACTGGAAAGGAGAAGGGGCTGCAAGGGGGAATTATTGTTATTTTTCATGGGACGTTTTCTAAGTAATTTATAATTCTGTAAATTAAACAAAGTCTGTATTGTCAGAGGATTTATGATCCCGCGTCACCCGCGCTCGGAATCGTGTAAAAAAGGACAAAACCAGAGAAATAAAAGTGTCGTTCTCTAAAGGCGAAGACTTCCCGGTGGGACGTGGACACTGTCCCAAAATTCCAAGGGGCTGGGGGTTCCTCCTTCCATCAGCCCAGGGGGTGTATAAAGGGCAGTTTGTGGATTTTCCTGATCCTCTGACCTCGCAGGGACGGAAGATCTGGAATGAGGGGCTGGGCCTGGGGATACTCCCATTCCCATGGGATTATTTAATGCTGATTATTCACATTCAGATTATTTATGGTCAGAGGATTTCTTTCTCTTGTTTGATATTCACATTATTTATTTATATACAGATTATTTCTATTCGTATTAATTTAATCAGATTATTTATATTTAATTTATATTCAGATAATTTATTTTCAATTGATCTGTATTCAGATTATTTCAGATTATTTCATTTTATTTCTATTGACATTATTTAATTCAGGTTATTTCCAATCTGATTATTTAGATTTATCTCATTTATATTCCAATAGTTTATTTTCAATTTATTTCTATTCAGATTATTTCAGACTAGTTTCATTTTATTTCTATTCAGTTTATTTCTTTTAATTCTGATTAATTATTATTCATTATTAATTATTTGTATTTAATTTTTATTTTATCCAGTCAGGTTATTTATATTTATTTATATTCAGATAGTTTATTTTCAATTTATTGCTATTCAGATTATTTCAGATTATGTAGCTTCATTTTATTTCTCTTCACATTACTTCTATTAATCTAATTTATATTCTAATTATCCAATTCCCATCATTTCAATCAGACTATTTATATCCATTTTATATATATTTAGTTTATTCCTATTCAGATAATTTATTTTCAACGTGTTTGTATTCAGATTATTGATTTTTATTGATTTCTGTTAAGGTTATTTCTATCCAGCTGGTGCTCCCCCTCCTGTCCCCCTGTCCAGGGGGACCCCAGATCAGTGTCATAGGATTGTAGCTGGAAAGATCCTCTTTATTCCAAGTAGTAAAAGGGGGGACATAAATGGGAGCCCCCCGGGACATGGCGAGGAGTGAAGTGGTGGCAGGAGGGCCCTGCAGCTCAGGATGGTGTCACCCCCAGACCAGTGTCACCCCCGGGCTGGGGTCACCTCTGGGCCGGGGTCACCCCAGGACTGGGGTCACCCCCAGGATGTCCATCACCCCTGGCCAGTGTCACCCCAGGCTGGCGTTGCGCTGGGCTGGGGTGACCCCTGGCCAGTGTCACCTCCGGACTGGGGTCATGCTGCTTTGGTGTCACCCCAGTCTCGTATCCATGCCAGGATGTCCATCATCCCCAGCCCTTTTCACCCCCGGACTGGGGTCACACCGAGGATGTCCATCACCCCTGTGGCCAGTGTCACCTCTAAGCTGCCATCATCCCCCGCCAGTGGCACCGTTGGTCTTGTGTCACCTCCAGGTTGGCACCACCCTTGGTCCTGTGTCACTCCCAGGCTGGTATCACCCCTGGCCAGTGTCACCCCTGGCTGTTGTCACCCCCAAGTTGGCTTCACCCCTGGGCGAGTGTCCCCCAGGCCAGTGATACCCTCAGGTGGCAGTGGTCCCCATCGTGCTGGAGTGCCTTGCCTGGGTTCTTCCAGCATTTGGGACAGTGGCACCATCAAGCCCCCACCCCTGTGAGGTGCTCCCAGTGCGTTGGGCACTCGGGGACATTTCCCTGCCACCAGCTGTCCCCAGTGAAGCTGGTCCCACCTCCCAGCTACTGGGGGCATCCCACAGTCCTGGACACCTGCCTGGAGATGGGACCAGGGGCCCCTTCACACCCCAGGTGAGGACATCGAGGGTGGAGGGTGAGAGGGTGCCAGCGCAAGGGGACAAACAAGCCAGGTTACACTGGGGTGAGAGGGTCAGTTCTTGAACATGTCACACAGCAGCTTCTCCATGGGGGTGTTGCCAATGGTCCGACGGAAGAAGAGCAGCTCCACACGCTCCGAGGAGATGAAGCGCAGCGCTGGGAGGAGCAGCAGCAGCTTCCCGAACCTGGAGACAGAGTGGTGGCCGTGGGTGGGTGTCCCTCCCCTGGCGTCACCTGTGGGGATCTGGGGACAGCGGTACCTGACAGGTTGCCCGGGATAGTGGGAACGGTTGTGCTGGCCCAGCATCACCTGCGACTGGTCCTGCAGGTTCTCCACCTGCTCGGGGTCCTTCAGGCCACGGGTCTCTGGGGACAGCGGGGTGAGATGGTGGGGTGGGGGCAGGGGGACAGCCAGCAGCAGGTGCTGGTGGGTGCCCTCACCTGGTTTGAAGAGCACCACGGCCTTCATGCAGGCAAACTCGGTGGGGTCGACGGCCAGGGCCTTGAAGCGGCCAAGGGTCTCCTGCAGTGCCCGGACGTCCAGGGCAGCCGGCAGCAGCTTCCCAGGGGCCGGCTCAGGGACAGCCAGCAGCGGGCAGCTCTCCAGGGGCATGGACCACTGGATGGCGCAGAGCAGGAACAGCTCACTCCATGCTTCCTCCAGCAGGATCACCTGGTGAGAGTGGGGAGAGCCCCAAAACCACCGTAACGCTCAAGGCCTCCAGCACCTCCAGCCCCCTCCATTGGGCTGAAGAGCATCTTCTCTGGGGATGCCCCAAGAATATTATGGAGATGCTCCAGCCATCCACAGCCCACTGGCTGCCTACATATTTTGGAGTCCCTGTTGCCCCAAGGATGGATCCCCAGTTCCCCATGGGGATCCCTCAATCCCACCTGGTCGCGGAAGGGCAGGTTGGAGAAGACGGGCAGGTTCTTGGCCCACTTCACAGCCATGAAGAGGAGCCGTGCAGAGGTCTCATAGATGTTCTCGGGGCTGGCTGCCGGGTACGGTGCCACCTGGTACTCGCCAGTTGCCCGATCCGGCTCACTGCCCGTTACATCCACTGTCTCATCAGCTAAAGGGATGGAAGGGGACACTGGTTGTCACCACACCCTGGAGACAACACTCTCACCCATCCCCTCCCCACTGGCAGCCACTCACCGTCCTCGGGCTCCAGCTTGGCGCAGGTCTCGGCCGTCATCAGGCTGGCCATGAAGCGATGGTTGGTGGGTGGTGTGGGCGCCCGGGGACCCGGGGTGACAGCAACAGTGGCACTGGGACCACGAGGAGCAGGACAGGGCGATGGGGGCACCTCACGTGTGGTGGCCACGTGCTCTGGGGGCAGCTCAGTGTCCAGCTCGATGCTGTCCAGCCGGACCTGGGCCGTGCTGCGAGGCTGGCGCTCGTTCTGCACGGCTGCGGGGACAAGGTGACATCAGCACTGGCCACTCGCTGCCACCCCCTGCCATCTGTCACCATGCGTGTGTCCCCCATCTCACCATCCTTGTTCATGCCAGCCTGCAGGCACTTCTTGAGCCGGCAGGCCTGGCACTGGTTCCGGTGTGCCTTGTCCACTGGGCACAGCCCCGTCCCTGCCTGGCACCTATGGGGAGAGGTGGCACCTGGCTGCAGCCCCTGGAGTGGCCCTTGTCCCCGTGGAGGGTCCTGCCTCCATATGTGCCATGTCCTCGGGGTGCTTTGTCCCTGTTGGGTGTCTTGTTCCACCCACCATGGGGTTACTCCAAGGAGTGCCCCACCACGGTGGGTACCCTGTCCCCAACAGGTGTCCTGTCCCCAGTGGGTGCCCTGTCCTGGTGCATACCCACCTTGATGGGTGTCCTTGGCCCCATGAGGATGCCCCAGACACCCCCCCAACACCTGGTGTCTCCCCAACTGGTTGCCTGTCCCCTGGTTCCTGCCCTGCTTGGGTTCAAGTCTCCCTGGGTCCCTGCCCCAACCATTACCCATGTCCTGGGGTCCCTGCTCTGCTGGCTGTCCATGCTGTGGGACCTTACCCCACTGGGTTCCTGTCTCCAAAGTCCCTGTCCCACTGGGTGTCCATCTCCCTGTGTCCCTTCTCTGGGGTACCGCACCCCCTGACTCCCTATCCTAGTGGATTCATGTCCACCTGGTCCCCATCCCACTGGTTGCCCATCCCCTGGGGCCCTTGCTCAGCTGGGTGCCTCTACCCTGCTGGTTGCCTGTCCCCACCATTCCTGCCCCACTGTCCATCCTCTGCATCCCTGCCCCTCTGGGTGCCCCTCCTTGGGGTCCCTGCTCTGCTGGGCATCCTTTCCCCCATGGTGCCAATCCCCAGGGTCTCTGCCCCACTGGGTTCATGTCCCCCTGGTTCCTGCTCCCCTAGCTGCCCGTGCCACCATTCCCTGCCCCGTGGGGGCCCCCGCCCCCATTCCCACCTGTAGATGAGCTTCCTGCGGACGCTGCGCTTGAAGAAGCCGCTGCAGCCGTTGCAGGCGTAGATGCCATAGTGCTTCCCACTGCTGGTGTCCCCGCACACCTTGCACAGCAGCACCGGGCTCAGCGCCTTGCCCGGGGCCGGGCTCAGCCCTGCGGGAGCAGAGCCGGCACGCTCGGAGTGACTTCAGACGTCCCTATGTCCCTTGTCCCTCCCTCCAGTCCCTGCTGCCTCCCAGCATCCTGGCAATGGGGTGACTCCCATTGCCATCGGTCCAGCCCAGGGACATGGGTGGGGACTCTCCGCATCTTTCCACATCCCAGCACCCAGGGTGATGCAGGATATGATCCCATGTGACTTTTAAAAAACTAAAACGGGATGAAAGGGTGTCCCTAGGGATGGGGACTCCAAGTGTGCCAGTGAGGGGACTCCGAACATCCCAGGGAAAGGTTGCCATCAGGGATGGGAGGTGTCCTGCAGAAGGGACACCTCTGGGGGCATGGGGCATCCCAGGGAAGGGTCATAGCAGGAGACAGTGGAGACCCTGGAGAAGGGCTCACGTCCAAGGGGATCCAGGAGAGGGTTGTGGCTGGGGACTGCAGGCATCCTGGAGAAGGGGCGTAACAGGGGACCCCAGGGATTCTGGAGGAGGAACACAATGAGGACCATGGACATCATGTAGAAGGTTGGGAACTGCAGGCATCTCAGGCTAGAGAAGAACCATGATGGGAACCCTCAGCATCTTGGAGAAGTGTGGTAGCTGAGGACCCCAGGCATTCCAATGGACCCTGATGGGGATGCTGGGCAGCCAGGAGAAGCATCAGGATGAGAACCCCAGCCACTCTGGAGAAGGTTGACGATGGAGAACCCAAACACCCCAGAGAAGAACCATGATGGGGACACTGAGTGTCTTGGAGATGGACCATGATGGAAATCGAAGGCATCCAGGTGGCTGTGCTGGGGACCCCAGGCATCTTGGAGCTGGACCACAACGGGGACGCCAATTATCCCAGAGGGAGAACCATGAAGAGGACTCCCAGAAAGACCACAGCAGAGGCCCAGCTATCTCAAAGCTCCCCCCGCCCGGTGCCCGCGATCCCTCCGTGTCGCTCCCGCTCCAGCAGAACGTTCTACCTCTTACCCGTGGGGCTTTCGTCCAGCCCGGCGCTCACCACTGACCCCGCCGGGGACGCAGCCATCCCCGACCCGGCGTTCCCAACCTCTCCCTGTCCTGTCCCTCTGGATCCAGCGCGGTGGGTCTGGCGAGGCGGTGGGTGCTCGGGCAGCTCTGCGGGCAGCGGGGCTCTTGCCTTGCTCTCTTCAAGGCGGCTTAGGCGGGCGCTGTGTAAGCAGCCGCCTCTTTGTCACCCTCTTAATCTTTAGTGTCTGCGCGGGGCGGGGGGGGATCAATCAGCCACGCGATGAAGAATTAAAAAGGTGCTGAGCCCCAGCCCTGTAACCCTAAACCCCGCGACACCCAAGCCGCCCCCCCCGCGCCGCCGCGGGCCACCGTGGGGGTGTTACCCTGTCACCGCGTGTCCACCCCCCCAGCACTGCGAGGCTGAGATTGCGGCAGAGGTGGGAGATGGGGATCGGGGTGGGGAACCCCCATATGTGTGTCCCCCCCCTTGGGACCCACTGGGTCCTGTAAGCGCATAAGCCCTTCACTAAGGCGGTTAGAGGGGAATAACGAAAAGTGGTAATTAAGGGGGTAATTTCCCTGCCCCCAAGCAATTAATTACCGGCCCTGATGGCAAGGGGAGGGGCGATGCTCGGTGGGGGTCCCCCTGTGCCTCAGCTTCCCCTCCCGGGGGGCGAGAGCGGGCCCCGGGGGTGTTAAGGCTGCTGACACCGCAGCGGGTGGGGGCCAGGTGGCCCCCGGGGTTACGCAACCACCGCTAAACCCTCGCGGTGACAGGGCAGCACAATTTGGGATTTGAGGGCTTTAGCCGCTAACCCCCC
>VZRE01003682.1:179350-192059 GCA_013396775.1 Cephalopterus ornatus
CTGACCCCAGTGTCCCCTGCCTAGAAGTGTCTCCCTCCCTCTACCCCTCCCTGATGCCACAGTGTGCCCCCCCTCTGGATGTGTTCCTCCTCCCTCATTCCCTGGCGGTGTCCTCAAGCATGACAGCGTCACCCCAATCCTAGCCCTCTGAAAGTGTCCCCCTTTCCTGAACCTCTGTCAGTGTTCTCCCCTCCCCAATGGCCTGGCTGTGTCCCCCAGTATGACAGTGTCCCCCAGCCCTAATCCATTGGCAGTGCCCTCCAGTCTGGCAGTGACAACCCAGTTCTGGCCTGCTGGCAGTGTCCCCGAAGCTGGATATGTCCCCTCACCCTGCCTTGCTGGCAGTCCCCCTGACTGGCAGTGTTCCCCATCTGGCAGTGCCCCCCATCCATGACGTACTAGCAGTGTCCCCATCTCAGAGTGTTGTGTCCCTTCCCTGAGCCCCTGGCAGTGTCCCTCAGTTTGGCCAAGTCCCTCCCTCTCTCACCCCTGGCAATGTCCCCTGGCCTGGCCGTGTGTCCCAGCAGTGTTCCTCTGCCCCCAAGTCTGGCAGTGTCCGCAAACCCCCTCTGGCAGTGTCCCCCAGCCCTGGCCACCCTGGCTGTGTCCTGCAGTCTGTCCTGTTCCCCTCAGTGATCTGCCATCAGTGTCCCCCATTTTGGCAGTCTCCCATCTGGCCAGGTCCCCCCATCTCTGAACCCGCTGGCAGTGCCCCTTGATCCCTGACATCCTGGCAGTGTCCCCCACTCTGGCAGTGTCCCCATAACCTGTTTGCTGCCCTTCGCTGGAGGTCTGTCACCATCCCTGTGAGACATCCATGGCACATGGAACAAGACAAATGCACCAAGTGTCACCCCATCACCCAGGCAGGACATCCACAGGTGTCCCATTGTGCCACCCACCACCCAGGTGGGTGTCCCACCATGGTGTGGGTTCCTTGCACAGGACTGAGCCTCTCAGCACCCATGGAAGGAGCTCCCTGCAATGTCCCCAAGCCCCAGCTGCAGGTCAGATGTCACTTGGGACATGACATCCCAGGGTGGCCTCACCCACCAGGAAGGGCGTTGCAATCAAGGCTGCAATCCAACCCCAACCCCAGCATCAGGTTTCAGCTGGCTGTGCTGGGTGCCGGAGCGGGGCCACAGCCCTGCCACCGTTCCCAGAGCCACCACTCCTGGCCGAAGCCATGCTGTCCCTGCCGCCAGTGCAGAAGCTGCTGCAGCAGCTACCAGTGAGACCAGCCAGCCGGCCAAAACCACCGGAGGGTGGTGATGTGGCTGAGGAGGTGACGAGCCCGGTGCTGGCCACTGAGGCTGGACAACCAGCCTGCTACAGCGCCCTGCGAGCTGATGAGCTGCGGCCACTCGCCGGCACCGAGCCCACAGTGGCCACTGGCACTGGGCCACCATCACGGTAAGACTCCCCCAAGGAGCCCCCCCAGCCCTCCAGTGATGGTGGCTCTGGACAAGCATTGTCCCTTGGGTGCCACCCCCAACTGATGCAGCCTTGCAGGTGCCCCCAGTTTGGGGAAGACAGATGTCCCTTATAGAAGAGGACAGTGGTGACAACCAGCCTTACAAAAGGCTGGTGGCATTTCACCAGTCCAGGGATGGGACTGGGGAACAGCTTTGCATTAGGGAGCACTGACACATCCATGCCACCATGTCCATGAGGGGACAAGCGACACCCAACCAAACCAGGATGGAGCTGGTGATGGGCACCTGTGATTTGGGAACATCGTAGGGTAACAACCATGGCCAGGATGGGATGGGGTCCTTGTCCCAGTGCCTGGGATGGGGACAGCACTGGGTGCCAGCACCATGCCAGTACCTCCAGCTCTTCTTTCACCTGGCTGTAACCCAACTCCTGTCCCCATAAATATTGCATGGCAAAGGGTTTGGATTGCCAGCCTGATGATGGGCTGGGAGCAGAAAAACAAGACTAAATATGGTTAAAAATGGGGAAAAATGGGAATTTTTCCCTCTGATGTGGTGCAGGCATGATGACCTCAAGGAGATGCTTGACAGCAACAAGGATTCACTCAAGCTGGAGGCCATGAAGAGGATTGTGGCGGTGGGTGTTGTTGTCACTGTTGGGGACCACTGCCAGTGCTGAGGCCTGCTGTGCCAGCCACCCAGTGTCACACTGCTCCTTTACCCCCTAGATGATCGCCCGGGGTAAAAATGCCTCTGACCTCTTCCCAGCTGTGGTGAAAAATGTTGCCTGCAAGAACATCGAGGTGAGGAAGGTCTTGGGTGGCCCTGGTGGCATCCATGGGTATCCCCAGGGTCTGGCACCTTCCCTGCAGGAGAGTTTTGGGGATGGGCTGGGTTTTGAGGGGCTCTGAAGTGACACCTTCACCCCGCAGGTGAAAAAGCTGGTGTATGTCTACCTGGTGCGCTACGCAGAGGAACAGCAAGATCTGGCCCTGCTCTCCATATCCACCTTCCAGCGAGGACTCAAGGTGGGCTGGTTTGGGGATCCAGGGGGCAGTCTGGGGGATCAGAGAGCCCCCACTGCAGCCCTCCACATATCCCCATAGGACCCCAACCAGCTGATCCGTGCCAGCGCCCTGCGCGTCCTGTCCAGCATCCGCGTGCCCATCATTGTGCCCATCATGATGCTGGCCATCAAGGAGGCTGCCTCCGACATGTCCCCGTACGTGCGCAAGACGGCTGCCCACGCCATTCCCAAGCTGTACAGGTAACAGGAGCATCAGCTGCTAAATTCCAAGGGTACCAAGAAGGGTGTCAGTTGCTTGGTGCAGGCAGGAACAGGCAGGGATGAGGAGCAGTTTGGTCCAGCCACACCTGCCCTTCTTCTCCCTTGCAGCCTTGACTCAGACCAGAAGGACCAGCTCATCGAAGTGATTGAGAAGCTGCTGGCGGACAAGACCACGGTAAGCAGGGCACTGTGTCTCCCGTGCCCCTAAAACTGGGGACATCACTGGCCTAATGTCCTTGTGAGAATGGAAATGTCCCCACTAAACTGATATCCTTGTGGGGATGCAGCCAGCCCCGCAGGGCTGGCATCCTCCTGGGGATGCCACTGTCCCCACTGATCCAGCATTCACACAGGGATGCAGATATCCTCACCAAACTGGTGTCCTCGTGGAGATGCAGTCACCCCTGCAGAACTGGCATTCTGGTGGGAATGCTGCTGTCCCCAATGGGCCAGCATTCTCAGGGGCAATCCATTATCTCCACTGAGCTGGCATCACTACAAGGAAGCCACTGTCCCCACCAAACTGGCATCCTCACAGAGATGTCACCATTCCCACCAAACCAGCATCCTCATGGAGGTGCCACCATCCTCACCAAACAGCCTCATGATGACAATGCCACCATCCCCACCAAACCACTACCCCAGTGAGTCACCCTGGGCTTTCCCTTGGCAGCTGGTGGCCGGCAGTGTGGTGATGGCATTTGAGGAGGTGTGCCCAGAGCGCATCGACCTCATCCACAAGAACTACCGCAAGCTCTGCAACCTGCTCATTGACGTGGAGGAGTGGGGGCAGGTGGTCATCATCAACATGCTGACCCGCTACGCACGTACACAGTTCCTCAGCCCCAACCAGAACGTGAGTTCAGGAGTCCAAGGTGCCCTGGGAGCCTCGAAGTGTCCTGGGAGCCCCCAGGGAAGTGAGGTGAAGGGAGGGTGCTCTTGGGGGGTGCAAGATGTCCCACCTCCCAGCAGGAGTCCTTGCTGGAGGAGAACGCCGAGAAGGCTTTCTACGGCTCCGAGGAGGAGGATGCCAAGGATGCCAAGGCAGAGGCAGCCTCGTTGGCCAAGCGCAAGCCCTATGTCATGGACCCCGACCACCGCTTGCTCCTGCGCAACACCAAGCCCCTGCTGCAGAGCCGCAACGCCGCGGTGAGACCCCCACTCCAACCCTGTCCATTCTCTGAGGCCACTGGTGGTGTCCATCAGCCTGGGCTCATGATGTCCCCACAGGCCGAGGAGACACTGGGGTGCTTGAGGGACACCCAGGGATGGGCGTCCCCAGGGTCAGGCTTCCTCCAGGTGCTTCCAGGTGGGACTCTGGGGGACAGAGCCATCCCTCAGGGTGTCCTCATGCCCACTGGTGATGCCTGGGTGTGTCCCTGCAGGTGGTGATGGCTGTGGCACAACTCTACTTCCACCTGGCACCCAAGGCAGAGGTTGGAGTCATCGCCAAGGCACTGGTGCGGCTCCTGCGGAGTCACAGGTCTGTGGTGCCTGCGTTTTGGTGGTCTCTACCCCTTCACCCCAGTTGATGGGACCCATGGGGAGCTCCAAACCCTGGGAGAGATGCCCAAAAAGCCCATCCCTAGAGGGACATCATGTTGGAGAGCTTTTTGGGCAGGCCCAGCCCAGACACAGGGTGGCAGCATCATGGTGGCACTACTTGTGGTGGGACCTGCCCCCTATTGACAGGGACTTGCCAGGGAGTTCTGGCCCTGCCCCACTGATGGTGGCCCCCTCTCTGTCCCCACAGCGAGGTGCAGTACGTTGTGCTGCAGAACGTGGCCACCATGTCCATCAAACGGCGGGTGAGTCTTGGACTTAGTGTGGGATGAGTTGTCCCTGTTGACTCTGGAGCAGAATGAGGCCAGCAGAGTCACCAGAGCCTGCAGATGGCCTCAGCATGGGGGACAGGGATGACACTAATGTTGCTGGCTCTGCATGCAGGGGATGTTTGAGCCCTACCTGAAGAGCTTCTACATACGCTCCACGGACCCCACACAGATCAAGATCCTCAAGGTGAGCTAGAAACACCTGGCAGAACCCTTCAGGGGTGGCTTCATGGAGCCCTTTCCTTGGGTCTACTGTCCTCAAGCCCCGGGGACAGGTGGACAGCAATGCCCTGTCCCCTGGCACCATGTTCCCATGCTGCCCATCTCTTCCTCTTTCCCACAGCTGGAGGTCCTCACCAACCTGGCCAATGAGACCAACATCTCCACCATCCTGCGGGAGTTCCAAGTATGCTGTGGGCACACTGAGGCCACCAGGGTGTCACCCTGGCATGGCTCTGGGTGCTAAAATACCACCATAGAGGGGACAGAGGAGAGCCCCATCAGGAGGAGTAGGCTGAGGCCATACCAACCCCATGAGTGGTTCCAAAGGGCCCCAATGTGTGGCCACTGCTAGGGTGGATGCCTGGCACTGGCATGTGGATGACATGTCATGTGTGTCTCCCATGCCTCTGCAGACCTACATCCGCAGCATGGACAAGGACTTTGTGGCAGCCACCATCCAAGCCATTGGGCGCTGTGCCACCAACATCGGGAAAGTGCGGGACACCTGCCTCAACGGCCTGGTCCAGCTCCTCTCCAACCGGGATGGTGAGTGCACATGATGGGGGTGAAACGGGAGTTCCACCACTCTCGGGGCAAGACCCTGCTAAAGCCAGGTCTCTGCCCACAGAGCTGGTGGTGGCCGAATCTGTGGTGGTCATCAAAAAGCTGCTGCAGATGCAGCCGGCCCAGCACAGTGAGATCATCAAGCACATGGCCAAGCTCACTGACAACATCCAGGTGGGTCAGGGTGTTGCGTGACACGCAGAAGCTGGGGGGTGGCAGCAGTGCCACATGTCCAGGGGCATTTTGCAGGTGCCAATGGCACGGGCCAGCATCTTGTGGCTCATCGGCGAGTACTGTGAGCATGTGCCCAAGATCGCGCCCGATGTGCTGCGCAAGATGGCCAAGTCCTTCACCAACGAGGAGGACATTGTCAAGCTACAGGTCATCAACCTGGCAGCCAAGCTCTACCTGACCAACTCCAAGCAGGTACCGGGGGTGTGGTCCCACGGTGTGCCTCAGTTTCCTCAGCTGGGAGAGAGAGGCTGGCCCTGAGCGTGTCCTTTGGCGCAGAGCAAGCTGCTGACTCAGTACGTCCTCAACTTGGCCAAGTACGACCAGAATTACGACATCCGCGACAGGGCTCGCTTCATCCGCCAGCTCATTGTGCCCACCGAGAAGAGCGGGGCCCTCAACAAGTATGCCAAGAAGCTCTTCCTGGCCCAAAAACCTGCTCCTGTCTTGGAGTCCTCCTTCAAAGGTACCCATTCTTGGTCACAGGGCATGGGGACACAGGCCAGCTGTCACCATGGTGCTGCATAGCTGCCCCAGAGTTGCTGCCACCTCTCCCCTTTTTGTAGATCGGGACCATTTCCAGTTGGGCTCCCTGTCCCACCTGCTGAACGCCAAAGCTGTGGGCTACCAGGAGCTGCCTGACTGGCCAGATGAGGCCCCCGACCCCTCCGTGAGGAATGTGGAGGTGCGTGGCACACCTTGGCTGCATGGGGCCAAGGTGGGGGCACCATCTCAAGATCTTTGGAGAGCCCCAGAAAGTGCCCAGGTGCTGTTTATCTGCCCCATGTCCCCTGTCTAGTGTTTACATACCCACTTGGGGACAGAGGGATGAGGGCTGCTGTGGGTCCCCCACCCCTGGGTGATGGCCCTGTTCCATCAACCCTGTGCCGGCAGGTTCCTGAGTGGACCAAGTGCACCATTCGGGAGAAGAGGAAGGAGAAGGTGGAGAAACCTTTCTACTCTGACTCGGAGGGAGAGTCGGGAGCCACGGAGTCAGCGGACAGTGGTGAGGACCTAGGGACATGAGGTCACTGTGGCAGGGCCATCAGGCAGGTGCAGGCACGGTGGGGCCATGGGACAAAAGTGTCATCATTGTGGGGCATCAGGCAGGTGCCACAATGGTGGGGCATCAGACAGGAGACGCTGCAGGGGGGACATCCCATCATAGTGGGGACATGGCAGGGGATGTGGAGGGATGCGGGGCGGGGATTGTGGGCACACAGTGGGATGCAGCAGGAGGATGGGAGGATGTAGTGGATGCAGTGGGACACAGTAGGAGGATGGGACACAGTGGGATGCAGTGAGAGGATGGGGGGATGCAGTGATATGATGCAGGGACATGGTGGGATGCAGCAGCAGGGCTGAGCTGTACCCCCTGCAGAGCCTGAGTCTGGCAGCGAGGAGAGTGGCAGCAGCAGCAGCTCTGGCAGCTCCAGCTCTGGCAGCGAGGAGGAGGAGGAAGAGGAGGAGGAACACAGTGGGGAGCAGTCAGAGGACAAGGAGGAGGAGGAGGAGGAAAAGAGGCTGAAGAGGAAGGAGAAAGAAGGCTCCCGGAAGGCAGCCCCAAGGAGTGCGGGCAGGTACCTTCTGGGAAATGGGGGTGCCCCCAGCCAAACCTCCACCTCAGCCCTCCTGAGCTGGGGTCTCCCCATAGCCCCAGCGAGGAAGAGGAGGAGGAGGAAGGGGCAAAGAAGGCCAAGAAGAAGAAGGCCCTGCAGGGGAGGAAGGGCCATGCCGAGACCTCATCAGAGGAGGCCAGCACCTCCGAGAGCAGCTCCTCCGGCTCCGACTCGGGCTCCGAGGCAGAAACCAAGCGAAGGAAGGCGGTGAGGGCTGGGCTGGGCTGGGCTGGAGGGCAGCATGGGAACACCCAGACCCCCCCATTCACCCCCCATCTCTACCCCCCTGCAGCCCCCCAGCAGCAAGGCCGGCCCCAAGGAGATCTCCCTGCTCGACTTGGATGACTGTGAGTGGCTTCCCAGGACACATGGGATGGCCATGGTGGTGGTGCTGAGGAAACTGAGGCACAGGCACCCACCCCAGTGGGACAAGGGCCTCATGGGCTCTTTGGGAGCTGCAGAGCTGGGACAGGGATGGGTGGGCTGAGGGGTCCTTTTCTGCACAGGATGGCTGTGGGACATGCAGATGTGCCCATGGGATTGGCCCTGTGTGGCTGTGCCTGGGGGGTTGTGTTTACACTCATGGAGCTGTCACTACCAGGGCTGTCCCCATGGAGCCGTGCCACTAGGGCTGTCCCTGTGTGGCTGTCCCCAAGGGGCTATGCTTCCAGGGCTGTCCCCACGTGGCTGTTGCCATGTGGCTGCCACCAGGGCTGTCCCCATGGGGCTGTGAGTTTTTTTAACCCTTTTTTCCTCCATCCCCACCCTGCAGTCACCCCCCCTCCTCCCCAGCCCATCCCCTCCAGCAGCATTGTCTCCACCAGCCTGGTGACAGACCTGGAGGGCCTCACGCTCACCGACACCTCCTTGACACCCACTGTAAGTGCCCCCCACGCCCTCCACGGGGGGCTCCCAGGGCCCCTGTCACCCATGGGGGGTTCCTGGGACCCCTGTCACCCACAAGGGCCACAGGGTGTGCTCGGCAGCCCACACTGGTCCCTTGGTGCAGCTGCTGAGCCCCGCGTTCGGTGCGGTGAAGACCTACGAGCTGCTACACCGCATGGCGGGTGAGGGGCTCGCCGTTGAGTACTGCTTCAGCCGCCGACCCTTCCCGGGGGACCCCCACATGGTGGCTGTCCAGATCCAGATCTCCAACAACACCGACGCTGAGGTGAAGAACCTGCGGGTCAGCGAGCCCAAGCCGCTCTCCGGCATGCGGATCCAAGAATTCCCTGAGATTGGTATGGCATGGCACAGCACGGCACAGATGTGATGCTGCAGGAGAACAGGGACAGGGCTCGGTGGGTGGAGGGGACATGGGATGCAGTGGCACCCCTGTGGTTCCAGAGAGCCTGGCGCCTGGGGACACAGCCAGCGTGGTGATGGGCATCGACTTCTGTGACTCCACCCAGGCAGCAAACTTCCAGCTGTGGTGAGCATCTGGCACTGGGAAGGGCAGGACGGGTGTCTCCAGGGATGGGGAACAGCAGGGCAGGGCATCAGGTGCTCCAGAGATGGGGAAAATGGGATGGGCACTGACGTCCCTCCAAGAGATATGGAGTAGCCAGGGACAGGGAACAGCAGGACAGACCACAGCATATCCCAGGGGATATTCCAGCAGGACAGGGCATGGGGTATCCCAGGGGATGGGGGACAGCAGGACAGGCACCAGGGTCCTTCCAGGGGAGGGCGGAAACTGATATGGGCACGGGGTGGTTGGGGGACAGTAGGAAATGCACTGGGCTCCCTGCAAGGGACAAGGAGGTGGCAGCAGCTCCAGGTCCAGCCTGATGGGTTCCCCCTATTCCCAAGCCCTTTTGTGCCTCAGTTTCCTGCCAATCATCCCTGCCCAGGGCAGGGATAGGAAGTGGGACATGGGGAGGGGGCACATTTTGAGCACATGTCCCCCTCACCTGCCTGTCTCCCCAGCACCCACACGCGCCACTTCTACGTCTCCATCCAACCGCCCGTGGGGGAGCTCATGGCCCCTGTCTTCATGAGCGAGAATGAGTTCAAGAAGGAGCAGGGTGAGTGGGGGACAGGGATGGGGAAAGAGCGGTGCGCAGGCACCCACTGCTGACACTCACCCCTGATTTTGTCCCCTGTGCCGCCCTCGCCGTGGCCCTAGAGCACCTGGCACAGCCGGGTGAGGGTAAGTGGCTGCTCACAGGCTCCTAGACTAGCTCTGTTCCCCTCACTCCCTTCAGCACCCTCAGCCTGTGGGTTGGGGTCACCAACCTGGTGCTGGGGTGGCCCTGATGGGTCCCTATAAGGTGTGGAGGGCTCATGCCACCCCTGGCTCTCCCAGCACTGTGTCCGGTGAGTGATGAGGATGCCCTGGTCCTGTGTTCCTGTGCTCCTGGAGCAGCGCATCCCTGCCCTGGCCCCACAGATGGGGGGCTGTGCTGAGCAGGGGGTGCTCGGTGACCTGCAGCATCCAGCCCCATCACTGCCAGTGACTGGAGCAGCCCATCCACCAGGCAGGGACATGGGGATGAGCCTGGGCAGGATTGTGAAAGAAGGATTTTCCCAAATCCACTGAATCCTGAATTAAGAGCAAGCAGGGCAGTCAGCTTGGGATGTGCTGGGGAGACCAGGATACAGTGAGCTGGCAGCTGGAGGGACTTGATTTGGGGATGGCAAAGCAGGGCACAGCAGGGAGTGTGGCTGGAGATGGGCAAGCACCTCTGCTGCCTGCTCCAGGGAAGCTGACGGGCATGAGCGAGATCACGGAGAAGCTGACACTGCCCGAGAAATGCCGGAGTGACCATGCCATTGTCCAGCAAGTGACCTCAGCTGCCAATGTAGGCCGCGTGCCCTGCGGTGCCAGCAACGAGTACAGGTAGCCGGACCCCCAGACTGGGATCAGGCAGGTGCTGTCACCTCTCTGGTCCCACCTGAATCACAGTGGGGATTCTCAGGATTTCCTTTAGGACAAGGAGCCTGCATGAACCCACATGTGACAGTGGCTGTGGGTGGAGGCGCCTGCCTGGTCCCCGCTGGAGCATCCCAGGGGACGGGAGGGTGACAGGGAACAGCTTGCCCTGAAGCTCCGTGTTCGCTATCCGGCAGGTTCGCAGCCAAGACGGTAACAAGCGGGAGCCTGGTGCTCATCACCCTGGAGCGGCGGGAGGGCAGTGTGGCCCAGCTGACCATCAACAGCGAGAAGATGGTTATCGGCACCATGCTGGTGAAGGACATCAGCCAGGCCCTGGCACAGTGACAGCCAGGCCCCGCCACACCCATGGCCCTGCCCTCCCACTCCCTCTGCTCCACACCGCTCCCCAAAACATTCCCTGCCCCGTTTTCTACTGGGTTATTCCCTGCCCTGATCCCAAAAGGGGTGGGAGGCAGCAACCCCCAGGCCGACTTTGCTGCTGGAAGGAAGGAGCGGGACAGGGCACATGGGATGCAGGGAGATGTCCTACTCGGAAGGGTGGCAGCGGTTCTAGCCCCCACGGAGCACAGTGTGCCCCCAGCCCCTCAGCACCATCTCCCAGTGTAACCCTTATTTATTACGTCCAGGATCTCCCAATAAAGCTCTTCTCCAACCTGCTCCCTTCCCCTCTGCTCTGTGTGCACGGCAGCTGGATCAGCCCCAAACTCCCCCCATACTGGGCTCTGCCAGCCTCCTTGAGGAAGCCACAGGGACATCGGGGGACCAGCCTTCCCTTAGGCAACTGAGAACATGCAGAGTCTCTCAGGGGTATGTGGCTGCTTGACTCCTGAGAAAACAGAATCAGGGTGAACCCCCTAGGGCAGGAAGCATTCAGTCCAACCAGGGATCTGAGGAGTCCTGGGAGGGTTCCAGCTATTTATTCAAGGCAGAATTGCTCATGCTTTGACCACAGAAATACCTGCTATGTCAGGGCTGGGTCTGTTCTGCAGTGTCACTGGAGGGATTCCTGAGTCTGGCCCCGGGAGGTTTTTCATCTCCAAATTGGGATTAAAAAAAACAAAAAAAGGAAATTTGATTCTGTATTAAGATTTCTCCTCCCAGCACAGGCTGGGTGGGATTTCAGACAGCGCTGGCTCTCTCCATCCAAAGCTGCAGTCCAGCTCAGAGCCAAGCCTGGTACTGGAGGCAGAGGATGAGCAAAGGACATGCGGGAAGGTCTGAATCCCAAACCACCTCCACTGCTGCAAAAAGGGTGAGGGGTTTTCTGCTTTTTCTAGGTAAGAGATGGGATAAAACCATCTTTATGTTTTCTGACGGGTGAGGAATCACTGGCTGGGGCAGCAGCACCAACCACTGGATGTCAAGTGCTGGTTCCATAGGGAAAAGCCCATTCCCAAAACTACATGGGCTGGAGCTGCAGCCTTAGCGCTTGCCTCGCATCTTAGGAGGAGGATGCAGCCGTGAGCCCCAGTGATACCACCACTCCATTCCCCTTAGGGGGGCTGATTTAAGCTCTCAGGGGTCTCATCCCCTCACAGGGGGACAGGGAGAGTGCCATAAGCCAGCATGCGGAGAGCTGCTGGCATTGAGGAAGCCCCAGGAAGCCCCCTGGCATTCCTTCAGGCCCAGGTCAGGCTGAAGCAGGACTCGCAGTGCCACCACCACCCCACTTCACTTAGGGGGGCTGATTTAACCCCTTGCGGGTCCCATTGCCTCATGGGGAGCTCAGTGAGCTCAACAGCCCATGTGTGAAGAGCTGCTGACACTGAGGGGGCTCTGAAAGGACTAAAGCCAGGCACCACAGTGCTGCTACCATCCCATTCTCTATAGGGACCCCATTTTAACCCCTTGGGGGTTATATTCCCCTCACAGGGAGCACCACAGCCTGTGTGTGGAGAACTGCCGGTGCTGAGGTGTGGCTGGGAGGGCTCCAGCTGAGCACCACAGTGCCACCACCACCCCATTCCCCTTGGAGGGGCTCATTTATTCCGTTGGGGGTCCTATCCCCTCATGGGCTTAACAAGCATCACGGCCCAAGTGCAAAGAGCTGCCGGCACTGAGGCTGCCCTTGGGGACCCTATTTTTACCCTTGAAGGTCCCATTCCCTTCATGGCAGGGGGCACAGTGAGCACCACATCCTGCATGAGAGAACTGCCAGCACAAGTGTCCCTGGGACAGGGGCTGCAGCCAGACACCACAGTGCCACCACCACCCTATTGCCTTTATGGGGGCTGATTTAACCCCTTGGGGGTACCATTCCTTCATGGGCTCAGTAAGTGCCACAGCCTGTGTGTGGAGAGCAGCCGGCACTGAGGTGTCCCCGAGGGGCAGCCAGACCTGGGGGCAGCCTAACAACACAGTGCCACCACCACCCCGTTTCCCTTAGGAGGCTGATTTTAGCCCCTGAAGACCCCCATTTTAACCCCTGAGGGGGTCCAATCCCTTCAACGGGAGCACAGTCCAGAGCCCGTGCGCGGAGAGGTGCCGGGTGCTGAAGATGCCCTGGGGCGGACCCCATTTGAACCCCTCGGGCGTCCCAGCGCCTCATGGGGGGCACAACGAGCCCCACATCCCGCGGGCGCGGCGGGCACTGAGGGGACCCCGGAGGTCTCCGAGCG
>VZRE01003682.1:192236-244147 GCA_013396775.1 Cephalopterus ornatus
CCCGGCCCATAAAAGCCGGCGGGGCGGGCACAGCCCCGCTGCCCTCGGTGTGCCCTCGGCATCCTCCTGGACCGACCGACCGCCCCTACGCAGCGCTACCCATGGCTTTCCCGCCGGTGAGTGCGACCACGTGCTGCCGTCCCGAGCCTCGTGAAGCCGCCCCCGCCACGTGGGGCTTCCCGCCGTTTTACCTGTGTGGAGAGCGGCTGGGAACCCCCGCTTCCATCGGCGGAGGGGGGCCGAGGGGCCCCCATCCCGCTGGAGAGCGAGGGATGGGAGGATTCCCCCGTTCCCAGTGTAAAGCGCTGGATGGCATTTCCCCTTCTCTTTTGGACTAACTCGAGGAGGTCCTGCTGCCGAGGTACCCCTGGGGGAACGGGGCTCTGAGGGAGCTCAGCCTTAGGGAGCGCATCAGCTGCCCCGCGCTGCCTTCAGGGAAACACTGCAGGGCACCAGGTCCCAGTGTGGGGAGCGAGCCGTGCCTGCGGTTCTCCTCATCCTGGGCTTTTAGGGAGTTGAGGCTGGGCTGGAGGTACTGAGCTCTAGTTTGGATGGTGGGGCGTGTTTTGACTCGAGGGGATATTTGCTTCTGCAAGTGGTAGTTCTGCGTGCTTCTGAACTGCCTTTTTTAGTGCGTAAAGTGAACAAAGCTGCTGCTTTACTCTTAAAGCAGGTGCTGCCAGCTCCGTGTAGTGTCTGGCTGTAGCTGGTGACACAGGAGGCTCGGTCCCTACGTGTGCTGTGTGGGCAAAGGCAACTTAGAGACAAGTCTGAAAAACAGGTTCCTTTTTTACCCTTTGCTATTCCCCAGCTGAAGGCAATTAACACTCGTTGTGGCTGCCCGTGCGATGGGCTAACAAGGTGTGTGCTGGCACCTGGAGCTGTGCTGAGGGGCTGCAGGTACAGCTGTGCACGGGGCGGGGAGCGGCGCTTTGTGAGGAGCTTCAGGAGCCTGTTGCTTTGCTGCAGTTTGTCTCGACTGAAAATTTCCCTAAACCAATTAAAACCTTGTTCAGCTTGGGTAATATGCTGCAGCGAGCAGCTGTGGGTACTGCTTGTGTACAAGGCTGAGTGATGACTTCAAAATATTTTGCTCTAAGAAAAAACAACAAAAAAACTCTAACAAAACCAAGAAGTAGCTGTCTTGACAGGGAGCTGACTTTTAAAAACCGGGGTTTGGGCAAAATTGGTGCTGTCCTGAAGTCAGTGCTCCCCTCTGAATTAAGACTATCAAAATCCCATCAAGTAGCTAGTTATGTCCAAGATGTCTTCATGCAGTAAACCCTGGGACAGCTCCTTAAGCTCAGCCTTGCTGACAGTGGGAGCGCTGGTGCAGCTTTGCTGAACCTTGTTTAAGATGAGCTCAGAGTGGGAGTGTGTTGTTTGGTGGAAACAGTTACACCAGTGTTGTGTTTTGCATGAGTGTAGCTGACTTCAGCTTGGGAAGCAAAATACACCACGAAAAAAGGATTTTTAGAGCTGCCTTTCATTGAAGTATGGAGCCATCTTGACTTGATTATGTTGAGACTGGCACCATTTTAACAGCATCTCAGATTTTCGTCTTGGGATTCAAGGCCCTCTTGGCTGTAGCTATAGCTACAGCAAACCCTTTGGGCATCAGGATGGTGCTTCCCAGGTGGGATTTCTAGGGAAGATATAAAAAGCAAAGGATGCGTTGTAGCTGAGGTGGATGAGCCTTGCCTGCTCCACAGCATCCTCAGGAGCTAATGCACATCTTGGCCATACCGGCAGCCAGACTGTGTTTAATGACTTCCCTAAGGATTAGGATATCCTAATCCTGTGCCAGTGCTGTTGTGATGCTGCAGGTTCTGCCTAGCCCAGGGATTTCATTATCTCTAGGTTTCCTGCAGGTGTGTCTGGAGCCTTCGTTTCCATTTGCCTTGGACAGCTGTGGTGGGTTTAGGTGCACAGATGTGTCTTGTCCCTGCAACACTGAGTGTGCTGCAGGTTGTGCCTGGAGCAGGACCTCCTGCAGGTGAACTGTGGGCTGTGGGGTTGGCTTGGGAATGGTGGACTGGAATCTCCAGGGACCTGCCATCTTTGTGATGCACAGCCAGCAAACAGGAGCTCTTTGTTGTGGTGGTAAGACTTGCTGGTGGTCTCTGTGTTACTCTGAGCCAGGGGGAAACTCCTCCTCACTATTTTTTGGCTCTTGTTTTCTCACTTCCATTTATCTTGTTTGGACTGCTAGAGGTGTCTGGAGCCTAACAGTGCCCTCTTTGACACCCCAGGGCCCTGGCAATGAATTTTCCTGCTTGGACATAGGCTCTTGGCTGAGCCAGGATACGGAGGATTGCACTCGTGCCTGAGATTCATCCTGTGTGTGTGTCCCAGCTCGGCCACAGTGATTTAACCTGCAGCCTCAGGATCGCTTGCTCTGTGGTGCCACGCCTGCTGCAGGGAACTGAATTCCCTCTCTCGTCCCTTTGTGATCCGGGAACTTCCCTGGAAACTCGCAGCTCTTAAACAGACAGTGGGTGTCTTAACAGGTGTCAGGAAGTGGTGTCTGACTCCTGGTGGCTTTAAAGCACCTGTCGTCTGAATCGGCTTGGTAAAGTTTTCTATTTCTCTGGATTGGTATTGTGAGCTGTAGCTGGGTGGAATGGCTGAGAATGTTTGTTGGGTCCCTGGTTACGCCTCGGGGTGTCTCACATTTTGCCTGGTCACTGCTCGGGCCCGCAGAACCACCCGCCAGTGCTGCTGGATTGGTGCCTCTGGGAGCAGCGGGGATCGATGGAGCGTGGGCTGTAGCTGGTTTGTAGCTGCCGTGTGAAGGACTTCCAGGGAACCCTGGAGAGGCAGCGTTGCCAAATCCTTCAAGGTGGAGCAGGGAAAGCAAATCTGAGCTGGGCTCGGGGGCGCTCGTCTTGGTGAGGGGATGCCAGAACGGAGCCGGCTCTGAGGACACAGCCTCAGAGCTGGACTTTGGTATATTTGGAAGTATTTGGTGTATTTCCGAGAAGAAAGGATTTAGGTGGATTCTTCAGCCATGCGTTGCAAACTCTTTCCACCGTCCTGTCCAGGCTGTTGGGGGTGGTTTGAGCCCTGCGCGCTCTGAAGACCTGCAGAAGTCTTTCAAAGGAGTAGCTTTATTTTAGGGGTTGAAGGAGGAGGGTGAGCCACGAACCCCTTCCTACATGGGGTTGGGTGCCAGCTCCCTGTGTCCAGGATGCTTGCAGTATCTCAAGGATATCCCTGACAGTCTAAGGTTAAAAGCTCTGTAGTGGAAGGGATTTTTGTGGAAAGCCCTGGCTGTGTTTTTGCTGGTTTCTGTTCCTGTTCGGAGCAGGACTGGTGTTGCTGGTTGTCGGAAGCATCAGAGGCTAAATGAGCAGGAATGGGTGGGGTCCTCGGCTCCCCGCTCGCGGTTGTTTTGTCTCGCTAGCACAGACTCCGAGCGAAAAGCTTTGACTCCCGCTGGAAGTGGTTCTTGAGCAGGAGTAGAATGTGGAGTTTCACAGTTGTGCCAAGGCAGCCTGATGCGGCACTTCTTTTTATTAAAGACGACTGGCAATACTTTTGTAAATTGAGCTTCTGTACTCCAGCTGCTTTTTATAAAGATGACTTAAAGCTTGCTCTGCCTGTTCCCTCAGCCTGCAGCTCGCTTTCAGTCGTACCTGTTCTACTCTTGGAATTGCTCCTGCAGAGTCCCGGGACCTTGTCTGGGGGTGGGCTGAGCGTTTCAATAACCAAAGATCCCAGCCCTCAGAGCTGAAAAGGTGCTAATAGTCCTAAATGGGCTGTAGTTCTCCAGCAATTGTTCGGGTCCCGCCAGGAGGCATCGTGCGAGTTGACAATGCAGTAGCTTATTCCTGCTGCTTCCAGGACTGGGTTTCGTTTGCTTTTTAGCTAAATGGTGGGGGGTGGAGAAAACTGTGAGATCGAGCATTATGGAAGTAAAACTGCTCCTAATGACGAGGTGAGGGGTGGAATGCAAGTCCCAGACATGGGCCGGGCTAAAAGTGCCTTCTCCGCGTTAAAGTCGCTTTAGACCTGCCTCCTGAAAGATCACCGAGGGGTCATTTGGAAGTAAAACCAGCTTGGCGCTTCAGACTTGCTTGCGAGTGAAGCAGAACTGTGGGGTAAGTAAGGCCTGAAACTTGCAGGAACACATCCAAAAGGTGGTGCCTGTATTAAATGTCTTCTTGACAAGTACAAATGGCCCAATTTAGAGCTTCGGAGTGTGTTGGAGGAGCAGAGGCTCGTTTGCCAGCCTCGCTGCAGTTCAGTTCTTTAACTTGATTTGCTTAATAGCCAGGATTCTGCTCCGGAGGCCAGGACTGGCGGGCTTGTGCCTCCCTGCTTCTCTTAATGCCGATCTTAATTGCCGGCGATACCGATTGCTTAGCAGAGTTCTGCAGTGGTTTTTGGGTGGAGGGCAGACCTGCCCTCGGCCCAGAAATGCTGGGAGAGGTCATGTTTAGCGGCTTCTAGATTGGCAGAGGCTTGAATGTGGTGCAGCTGCTTCCCAACGAGCCTGGATGTCAGCGGATTGTGAGCAGAGCCGGGGAACCATCTGCTCTTCCTCGTTCTCTGGACCGGCACCAGGGAGCAGGAGGGGTTTGACCCTTCCCGTGCACAAGCTTTGCAAGAGGTAGTCCTTGTTTAGGATGCTCCCAAAACCTTGATGCTGGTGGATCCGTGCCCGTGGAGGGTTGTGCTAAAGCAGAGCTGGTTTGGGGTAACCTCCTTTGTGGGTAGGAGCTGCTGCATGAAGGGAAGATCAGGATTTGATCCTCTGCCTTTCCTCAGGATTTGGGGCTCTCTGATTAGCTGGGACGCATTGTTTTTGGGTTGGTTTGTTTTTTGTTTTTTTTTCTGCAAACCTGTTTTGAGGTGACTGCTGCTGACTTGGATCATTCCAAGATGTTGAGAACTCTAACGCGGGTGGGGAGGTGAGCCCTGCTCTCCTCTGCTGTGCGTGGGAGAAGCTACTGTGGTTCTTTGTGGTGTCTGCCTTGACCGTGAGCATCACCCCGTTCCCCAGTGTCAGGAGGCTGATTCTGGGGATAAGGCGAGTGTCTCTGTTACCGGATCTGCTTTAGTGTTGTGATGTGCTGGAGAACAGCAGCAGGGAGCTGTGTTTGCAACCGAACTAGTTTGGGTGCTATGGCTGTTGGAGCCCATCCCTGGTACCTGTGTGTGGCAGGCAGTCTGCTTCGACGTGCATTGCTGACAAATGCTGACCCGTTTGCTTAACTGCTTCTTTAATGCCAAGAATTGGGCTTGAGTCTTGCTAAGACCTGGAGCGAAAGCTAATGTGAGTATTGGAGGCACTCCAGCTTTCCACAATGTGTCGAAAGCTGAGTACTTGCCTGTTTGACAGAAATACTTGTTCTTTTTTACCAGAAGGAAGATCCTGGGAGGAGCATCAGAGACTGCTGGGATAGCCCGAATGCCCCTGCACTTTCCACTTGCAGCAATGCAAATATATTCCGCCGAATAAATGCCATGTTGGACAACTCCTTGGATTTCAGTGGAGTCTGCACCACGCCTGTCACAAAAAGCAAATGTGACACCCTGCCAGGTGATGGATGTGGCTGGGACGGAAAGGGGCTGAAGGGGGGTAGGCACTTGGTGGGACCTGATGAACACGTGGTGGTTGGTGGTTACGGTTTGTGGAGTGGGTGCTGGCATGTGCTTGTGATCAGAGGTGCTTGGAGTCAGGGTTAATGCTGTTTTGGTGCTGACAGGCTTTGCTTGTGTGCCTGAAATGAATAAGCCATGTATTCTCTGGCAGTGTGGAGGCGCCTGGGAAGGCTTGCTTGCCTCCCTGTGATGCTGCAGGTCACTGTATGGACAGGATGTGAGTGCTTGCTGCCTGACCTGCCAGCTCCTGGAGTGGATGATTCCAGCAGACTCCTTTAGCCTGCCTCTCCTGGAGGCAGGATTCATCTGCTTGCAGGGTTGGCGAGGCTGATCTGCTGCATACATTGAAATTTCAAAAGAATTTTGCATAACCATGTTTGCCACAGGTCAGTTAACCTGTATTTAAGAGCACACCAAAGCAGCACAGGTGGGTGCAGACCTTCCTGCAAAGCGAGCCTGGTGTGATGAAATCAGTGCTGCAAGGTCTTGTTTCCTGCAGGCTGAGAGGGGTGGGCATGTTCCTCTGCCTCAAAACAGAAGTTCTGTGCCAAAGTAAAGAGCATTGGCTCTGGTCTTATTTTTATCTGTGTGAAGGACATGCTTTTGTCCCTTTGCAGCAGCCCAGGTCTTCCAGTAAATGTACCTGTGCCCTGATGTTCCTCTTGCCAAAGCAACAGCGGTGCTTGTGCCAAGGATTCGGGCACTTGAAAGAGGTTGCTGTTGCCTCTCTAGCCTTTGAATTATAGGGTCAATAAACACTTTGGCCGTTACTGGAGGCAAACCGACCCCCTGAACGTGTCCCAAAACAAAGTGAGAAGTAAAAGGGCTAAACCTCCCCAGCTGGTGACCTTGCAGGCTGCTATGGGCAGAGCAGCTTTCTCTGCAGTCACTTGGAGACAGGGTTGGCTTGGGCTCATGGTTAACCCAAGTTTTAATCAGATGGATGTGTAGAAAAAAGCTCCGAACGGGTGTCTGGGCACCCTGTGGGTCTGTGTAACTTTGTTCTGGGCTAGTGAAATGACTGCTACCAGATGACTTCCAGTGCAGCTTAATCTCCTGGGTATTTGAAGGGCTTAGCACCGTGGACCAGGGGCTGATCTGGCCATGTGATCCTGTGCTGGCACTGCAGAAATACCAGAGGAAGTGAATCCGTTGGCTTTGAGGGCTGGATCTATGTCCAGCAGTGCTTGAAGTGTGCCTGGTAAAGTGGCATTGGAGGATGTGCTGAGTACTCCTGAGAGGCTGAGTATTGAATGCTACTGTGGTGTTGTTAGTGGTGCGTTTTTAGAGATTTGCTGTTGGACTGAGCTTGTTTGACCTTTTTTGTCTCCTGGCACAGTGGGAGTCAGTGCTGTATCTGATCTGGATGCACTGGAAGCATAAGGGAGGAATAAACCAAAGTATTTTCCTTTATGTCCATACAATGAGTTCATGAAAGAGTTGGTTTTGATTGTCTTGTTGAAAACTTAGCTGTAGCCCTTCCTATTCCATTTGGAATGGGAGTATTTCATAGCATCATAGAACACTTTGAGGGTATTTCCTAATTAAGTTTCAGCTTACTTGCCAAAGTTAACCTGGTTGATAGGGGAATTGTCTCCACCTTCTATGGCAGATTCATCCTGTGAAGTTGTGGGTTAGTTCTGGGTTTAGGTCTGAGCTTAGAGCTGGCACATAAATTTTAATTCGCAGTGCTGCTTTCTAGACTATGAGAACTCATTTCAGAGGAATGGGGTGTTTGCCTGACACTGAAATGGACCTGCTTACTGACCTGCTTGTGAATCTTTGCTTGCTCTGTCTGTTCCTGTGGTGTTTCTTAGGGATGTCTGGAGTGGAGGGTCTTTCCTGGTGTGGAGCTGCTGAGAGTTGGTGCCTTGGTTGGAAACCCCAAGCTTTCCTTCAGCAGTATTAAACTGCTTGTGTTTCAGGTGATCAGTGAGTAACTCCTGTTGAAAGATGCCTTGTAGGGCAAGTACAGCGAGACTTGCATGTAAAAAAGGGAGTCTTCCTCTTGCAAATGTTATTTTTGCTGCAGGGAAACTGAAGTTGTGCTTTGGGGACACCGTGAGTAGTTTTTTGTGTTCCTGCTGTGGCAGTTGAGGCCAGTGTCCCTCTCCGGTGAGTGCTGGCACAGCCACTCGTGCAGCTTGGGGACCAGGGTGGGGGCTCTGCTCAGCAGTAGCTGCCCTGACAGCAGGCTTTTAGCTTGTATTGAATCCCTTGTGCAGTGGCACAAATGGATGTGATTGCATGAGGAAAGAATTCCTTACTTCCCGAAGAGTAATGAGGTGCTGCTGAGTCAGGCCTGGGAAGCGGCTGCCTTGGGTGTCCTCACCATTCCTGCTGGTGGAAACGTGAAGGTGCCTCTGGGCTGTACAGGAGACTGGTAAAAGAACAACCTGGGCCAGCAGTTACCTGATGTAAGTTGGTGGATGAGTCAGCACCTGCCAGAGCATCAGTAGTGCAGAGCTGTGCATCTCCTGCAGTCCCAGCCTTGTTTCCTCAGTGTTGGAGCTGGGACCAAGAGCCTGAATGCAGCAGCTCTGCAAGCTTTGTCCTGTCGCTGGAGCTGGAAAGTGCTGCTCTTACTGTTTAACGGATTGCTAGTGAGAGTCTTCATGAGAAAAGCTGGCACTGTTAGCAAGGATGTGAACCCTGGGACATCTGTGATCCATAAATGAGGAGATGCTTTGGCACCTGGACCCTGGCCTAGGTTGTGCAGAAATTCACACCTGATGGCTGTAAAGCTGAGCACTAAAATTCAGAATGTAGTATGGCTAACTGCCTGCTGCCCTGGGCAGATGGTTAAGCCTGGAGCAGGCTGTTGGACCTTCAGCAAAGATATCCTGCCTTCTGTGAGCCTGGCTTCTGGGTAGGTGACCAACGGAGCAGAGATCCTTTGTAGTGTCTTGTCACTGCTCCAAGTCAAGTCACTTTTGAAGAATTTCTGAGCCTGTGGCACTTTTATTTTGTTCAGGAGAAACTAGTGTACTGTAGTTAGGCTAGAGTACCGTACCAGGCTTAATGAGCCTCAAGATCCACCATAAATACAGTAGGTATAATAGGTGAAAGGACTGTCTTCTTACAACTTAAACTCTTTTAATGGGAGAACTTGGGGAAGAGATTTTGTTCCAGAAGTGTAAATGCTTGGACTTTAATCTGTTTGTGGTCCCTCAAGCTTTTCAGTTGTCATCTTCAGGTCAAACTAAATTTATCCCGGCTTGGACTTGTGTTGAAGAAGGCCCTTTGAGTATTAAGAGGATTACACTTGGTGGAGAAGGGATGGCAGAAGTTCACGACCTTTCACTAATGCTATTGGGGAAACACGTGTGGGGACACCTTCCAGGGTGCACAATGAGATCAGTACAGCAGCTGTCTGTGCAATGTGAGAGGACAGGCTGATTCAGCACTCTGGGATCCACGCAGCTGGAGTGTTATCCCCATCCAGGCAGAGCTGGGACTGCCACTGGAGGCTCGGCTTGCCATACCTAATGTTTAGGCTCTGTGAAGATCAGTTTGGCTGATGATAATCCGTGGTGAACATGACTGCCTCGTCAGAGTCATCTGTGTCATTATGCTCAGCCTGACCACCACCTTTGAGGTTGCAGGGGGCTGCTCCAGGAGCTTCCTGAGCACCAGGCTCAGGCTGCTTTCCCAAACATTGGGGTACAGTGCAGGAGTGTGGGGAGATCTGTCATTGTAGAACCTGTCTGATGGCTTCTGGGACAGGATCATGGTGTTCCAGAACGCCTGCCTGTCAGGCTGCTTCAGTCCTCTCTAGTGAAAGGCAGAACCTCCTCAGTGCAGACATCAGCCTTCAGTGGCTTTTAGCCTGGTGTTGGAGGTGGGGAGAGAGAACATGGCCTTGAGAGAGGTGGAAGTCAACATCTCTTCGAATGCTGCTTGTCCTTGAGCAGCTGCTTCAAAGGGAATGTGGTTTTAAAGCTGCTCTGCATGTTCTTCACTGGTCTGAATAAGAATCTGAGCGAGGCCAGTTTGATGATATAGCAGGTGGTTTGTTTGCCAGGCTTTAAAGCTGGGACTTGCTGGGTGGAAGGTGCTGCTACCAGATTTGGTTAAAAAAACCCCCAAAATACTAAACCAACTTCTGAAATAATCTTGTTCTGTAGGCACAACTTCCAGCCTAAGTAAAACTAGGAGTAAAGCTCCCAGTTGAGCTTTTTGCATGCCTGTTTTTGCCTTCAACTGAAGGCAGTGCTGGCTTAGAAAGAACTTTAAGGAATTATAGGTACCCCTAAATGTTCCAGCTGCACTGATCTCCCTTTTGTTAAGCTCTGCTCATTTAACAGAGACAAAGCTATATTATATATATTATATATTATTTATTATATATTATATATTATTTTGCTATAACTTGACACTCCATTGTGTGAAGAAATGGGAGATGTTTAAATGATTTCCTGTGGATGGGAGTGGCTTCAGGTGCCAAGTGTAAAGGCTGTTAGTTGTGGCCCATCAGGTCCTAATGATTCTCAGTGGCTGCTGTATTTGAGGAAAACTGAAGGACAAATGCAAACCCAGACTAGCTGATGACTAAATTGGCTTCCTGTTTGCTCTTAACTGCAGTCAGTTAATGATCTATCACTTGTTTAGCCATCCAAAAAGTGTCTCTGATACTGGAATGTAAATTCCTCTGCTCTTCCTTGCCCTGCAGCCTTGAAGGAAGGTGCCAGACATCACTGGACGCAGCTGACCTGATGTGTATGGTCTGGGATCAGGGAACAAAATGCTGTAGGATGCAGAGACCCAAATGGTAGCTCTGCTTACTTGTACTGTGGGGGGTTCCCAACGTCCTGAGGCAGAGTGTCAGCAGGAGCTCAGAACCATTCTGCCTGCCCCAAGGGAACACTGGATGCCAGGCACACATCTGGAATAGTGAAATGCCACACCTGTGCCCCAGGAGAGGAGCGCACTTACTGCCTGTGGTCCTGGCCTTTGGATTTCAAGTGTCACGTTTACAGGTCTTTGTCTAAGTGGGTGTGATGCTTTTCTGTACAGGAAAAGTGACTCTAGTAAATGGTTTTTGAAGCACATCAGTGTTGTGCAGAGAGCAGGTGCATGGCCTGGAGCTGTTGTGCTCTGCAGCGGTCACAAACTGGGTGATGTTTCTGAAGATGCAGCAGTTTCCTCATGTGCTGAGCTCTGTTGCTCAGGTTTTGGTGCTGTACTTCTGTGATGGCCTCTGTAACTCTTGAAAGAGGGAGGTAGAGCAGCCAGATTGTTGCAGTATCTCTTCCTTGGTTTCTGAATTAGCTGTTTACCAGCTGTTGAAGTGTTTGTGGTTATGGAATAAGGCAGACTCCTTCATCTGGCTGGGAAACAGGTCACACAGCAGCAAGTGACTCCACTTGAGGAAATCTTCAGATTAGAGGGGAGATGCATATTTGTGTTTCAGGGAAACCTCTTGTAACTTGTAGTTTATGACTAACAAGTGCTTTTCTAGGTCCCTGATGATCTCCACTGTACTCTGGGAATACAAATGGCTGATCCTCTAAGGGCTTATACTTGATATTTGTTTTTCTTATGTGCGAAGCGCACTTGAGAGGCTTGATTTTTCAGGGATGCAATTCCCAGCCTTTACAACTGGAGGTGTAAAGAGGTGTGAAAGGAAAAGCAGTGCTGCTGCTGCCAGCTGCCTTCCCATTTGTGATCTGAAGGCTGCAGAACTGCTCCCCTTGCCTTATGCTTCCCTGGGTTTGGTTTGGAAGTTCAGCCTTGGTCAGAGCTTTAGTCCACAAGGTAAGACAGGTTTTGTCAGTGAACAGAGCTGAGCTGGGCTTATCCTTCCCCTGCCTTCAACGCTAGGGGGCCTCTTCATAGAGGGGTTTTCCCTGTATGAAGGCTCTGCTGGGAACCAGCCTGGGGGAGCAAAGGGAGAGCTCTTCTGGCAGTGGAGGTGATAGGAGTGGGATCTAGCTTGTTTGGTTTGTGTTTGTTTAACCATTTGGAGAAAGTCCAGAAGAAGTAGGGAACAGCTTTTAAGATAAATTCCATTTACTGGATTGTTAGCTGGGTTTGCGAGTGGCCTGGGTTTGGAAGGCTCAAACATCTGAAAGTCTTTGTGCTTGGTTGAAGGCATCACCTTTCAAGAGTGTCTGATGGCACAGGAATGCTGCTGCTGTGGGATGGGGGGACTGAATCATGCTGCTCTCTTAACCTCTCTCCTGCTCCTCCTGCTCTCTTAACCCACCTGCCACAACCTGTCTGTGGATCCTAGCTCCTGCTCCCAGGCCCTGTGTGTCCTTCCCATGCAGGCTCAGGCTGTAATTTCCTACATACTTTCCTGTTTCAAATGCCTGGTTGGTGCAGCCATGCTGCATACCGGATCGGGGAATGAGCCAGGCTTAAAACTAACTCCCTGTGGCTTGGTTTTAACCAGATGAGCTCCCCAGCCCAGCTTCCTGTGTGGAAACTCACCTGCCTAAACTGGTGTGAGTGGGGAGGGTGGGCTGATGTGGGATCAGGTGCTGGGAGCTGTCCCTGCCTGCAGGTGAGAGCTGAGCCCTGGAGGTCCTCTTCTCTAAGAAGCCTTTGGAATGTCCTGAATCTAGTGCTGTCAGTTGAAGCCTGGAAAATACAGCTTTCCATGGGGGTGGTGGTGTGGAAAGCTGTCTGGCCTGTGCTGCGGCGTGTCCTGGCTCCAGGGATCTCCAGGACAGGCAGCAGCACGTCATTCAGGAGAGCTGCCTGCTCTGAGACCAGTGAGGGAGCGTTTCACTGAGGACTTTGATCTCACGATGCTGCTGAAATCAAACCAAACCAGCTCAGGAGGCAGCAGCTCAGTCTCTCCCAGACGCTTGGGCATGAGCCCACGGCAGCACAGCTCCCTCTGCCAGGATGGTTGGCTTCCAGTGGCAACTCCAGGGAAAAATGCAGGTTGGAAAGACTTGTGCTGGTGGTTGGGCCTTGGAAAAATCTGCAGTGAAGCATTTGGGTTGGGCCGTGTCAGGTTGCAAAGTGAAGTTATTTAGTATTTGGTAGGTATTTAGCATGAGTAACTTGAGCTTATGACTCTTTAGACTTTTTTTTTTTTTAAAAAAACTGATCTAGTATGTGATTAGTTTTGTCCGCCTATAGCACTTGATTACTTTGTAACAGATTTCCAGACTCTAACCTTTTAAAAAGAACTATTCCGGAAATCTGCTTAAATTTTCTTTTAAGTTGGGTTTTTCCAGGATGACCTGTATCCATCTTTCAGCCTGCCTGGGAGTGTTAAAGGAGAAGCAGACTTGTGCTGGCTGTTTGCTTCCGATGGGAAAAGGTCTAATTAAAAACTGCTGGTTATCTGAGTGAATTCTGCTCAGTGCCTGAGCAGTTAAAGCTGTAACTGGATTGCAGGGAGCTTGTCTTTATTGTGGATTGAAGTCATCAGAGGGAATCATGGATCTTTTGAACTTGAATCTGATTTGGTTTGATTAAACAAAACAGCTTATTTCCTGAAAAATGCAGATAGTGAGGGAGAACGTGGCTGGGTGCTGTGGAGTGAGTGCTTCCTGTTGCTGATAAATTTGTTCCATATTTTTCTTATTTCTTCAGTGGTCTGTTTCTTCCAGAATGTTTGGGTTCAAGTTGTGTTGTCTGTCAGTACTGTGTCCAGGCTTCCCAGAAGATGAGGCTTGGTGGGAATTAACCTTTTGAGTACTAGCAAGATCCTGGTCCTTAAAGGGCTGGGAGTCTCCTGATGTCGGGGATCTGGGCAAGAGCACAGCACTTGTACATTTTCATAAACACAGGGATGTTGCATATTCATATAGGCAAGTTGTGGTTGCTGTGGGAACTGAGTTGTCTGAGCACTGTGCCATGTCCTCTCCTCCCTGTGTCCAAAACAAGCAATCCAAAAGCTCCAGAAGGAACCGATGCGGTGAAATGCCCTGCTGGAGATGCAGCATGATGCTGCTGGAGGAATAGTTGATGCTGTTACAGGTGCTTGGTAGTAATGTGACTGAATTGGCACTACAGCTCGTACTAGTAGTACTAGGAGTAGGAAACACCCCGGTGGGTGCTATCCTGGTGGAGTGCTGTGGAGGAGGCTGCAGCTGGGAGGGGGAAGGTGGAATGCTGCCAGCAGGTATGGTTGTAGCTGCTCTGATCCTGCTTGTGGTGCCACAGCCTCCTCGCTGGGATCTGGGAATGCTGGCACTCCCCAAATCACCTGGGCTGAAGGTGGGTCCCACATCTGGTGGCATCAGTGGCCTGTCACATCTAGGGTACCCAACCACCACCAACCAACCTGTGCCTGGGCTTTGCTCCTTTGCATCTGAGTGGCATGGAATGTGGCTGTGGAAAAGGAGGCCAGGAACGCTGTCAGGCTATCTGGGATGGCTGGGGCTGCACGTGAGGGATAACGTGACAGGCTGGAGTGACTGCAGCGCCCGCGGAAGAGCCAGGAGCGGTGTGTGCAAGCGAGGTGTACATCTGATGGCACCGTGGGAGGCTGTGGGGGCAGGGGGAGGAGGAGGAGACAGCTGCTGCTGCTTGGAGCTGGCTTATAAATGCCCTCTGACTCAGATTTCGGGTAGCACAGCTGAGCATCTTGTGGTTTCATCAGCCCCCAGATCCCTGCGTTAAACTGGAATTCTCAGACTATGAACCTGCTGTGTTTCCTTAGGCTGTTGGCACGGGCTTAAACTGAGGCAAGAATCCGGCATCTCCAGTACCAGTAGGCTTGTGATCACCCTGCAAGGGAGGGGAGGGCTGGGAAGGGAGGACCAGGCGGGCGGAAGGTAAACAGGCCGTGAAAAATTCCTGGTGTGAAATGGGTCCGGCCAGTCCTCTTCCCCCTGTACCAGTGGGATGTGCCCGCTCGGGCTGGACCCGAGATAATGGGCTGCTCTCCGGGTAGCGGGGGTTGAAGGTTATCCTTGTTACTCAGGGGTAAACAATGCCGAGTCAGTGAGGCACAGTGGCCAGGCTGAACCAAACAGATTATGCCAGCAGAATTGTGAAGCTTTGCATCGGATCTGAATTGGAGCCAGCAGCTGGAGGCTGGCCAGGACTAAAGTGTTTTTGGGTTTTGTGGGTGGAGAGAGGCGGGGACAGGAGAGCTGGGTAGCACTAAAACTAACTGTCTGCTCTGTCGCTGCTGCTGCTCTCATCGTTGCTGGGGGGATTGCTGCCTTGAGCCTGGTGTCTGCTGTGTTGAGGAGCCTTGCTTTGTGCTGCCTGCCTCCCCTGATTCACTGGAGTTGCTCCTCTCTGCTCCTGCTGCCGTCTTGTCTGTTGGGGGAAATCTTATCCTTTCTTCTTACCTTTATTTTGTAAGAGCTGATGCAGTTCTCTTGCATGGCTGAGTGACGTCACTGTCAGCACAGTAAGCATCAGCAGCCTGGTCACATGCTGACCCAGTCAGTAATGCAGACGGGATAGGAAGGTGGAGGGGCTGAGGGGGGTGGGGGGCTGGATTCTGGACATATGGTAGTCCTCCCTTTTGGGGTGCAACTGCTGGTTGCAGAAGCTGTGGCTTCAGAGCAGCACGAGACCTGGCTCAGGGCTTAACGCTTTGGAAAACTCCTTCTTTAAAAAGAAAAAAAAGCAGCCCTGAACTCTCAAGCTTCTGTTTGTTCTCCATCTGAGCAGACATCCAGGACTCTGAAGAAGCAGCGGCAAGCAGGATGCTTTTCCCCACGTCCACACAAGAGTCTTCCCGTGGCCTCCCAGACACCAACGATCTGTGCCTTGGCCTGCAGTCCCTCAACCTCACAGGGTGGGACAGACCCTGGAGCACCCAGGACTCTGACGCTGCAGCACAAACCAGCACACAGTCCGGTGAGTCTGCTGACACACGCAGCAACAGTTGTTGGATTCCTTGTATGTTTTTGGCTGGTTTCAAGCTAATGTGATGTGCTTGTGTAACAGGGCACTGGTGGGGATTCACGGGGGCTTCTTGACCTGTGGTGCTTGTGTAACGTGGCAGCTGAGTTGGGGAGGCTGTGGCTGCCTATGCCACAGCCCTCTCTGCTCTGCTGTCAGTTCACTGCAGACAAGAAGTGCCCTGGGTTGTTTTGCTCGGAGCTGTAATGCTGGTGGAGGAATAGCCTTGCTGGGAGAGGAGAAACCCTCTTGCTGTGTTTGGAGGGAGTGGGTGGGGGGTGTGGTGTCAGGAGGCTGAACGCTCTGGGTAGGAGTGAGGCTGAACTTTGCTCTTGCAGCCCTAGGAAATCCCTGGTGGCAGGTAGCTCTGCAGGTGAGGGGGTTGTGCTTGCAGAGGGACCCCCCTGCCCGACTGCAAAGGTCCTGGCAGCCCTGGCACTGCCCAGCTGCTGTGGGGTGTGGTACAGCCAGCACCCGACAACTTCAGCCAGCAGCTCACTGGCTGGGTGGGAGACTTGGAGGGATCCTTCTCCACTCCCACGCTCAACTAGAAATAGCGGGCTGTGCCTGGCAGTGGGCTGCAGGAGATGCAGTGGAATGGCTCCTTGTTTTAACTCTTCTGGTCCAGCACAAACCTATGTGATGGGCAGGGTGTGGGCTGGCAGCCACGCTCTGCTGGCTGGTGTGCTGTTCCCCCTTAATCCTCTCCAGTCTGTTTTTGCAGCTGGGATTGGATGGAGAGTTTTTGGGGTGCTGGGTGCTTCCCCTGGAGCAATGTGGGGTTCAGTTAACTCTTCCAGAGGCACCAGCCTTCTCTGTCAAATCACAAGAAAAAGGGGTGCTGCGTGCACAAACTCAGTGCATCCCTTTGGCCTGGTGTTGGAGCAGAGGTGTAAAACAGTGAAGAATTCACTTCCTAGCCTTTGAGGACTGTAAAAACCAGTTTCACAAATGGTAGTGTGTTCGTTCAAGTATCAGTCCGTGGAAAGATCTAGTGCTTTGGCAGAGTTTGTACAAGTTCAGCCTGGTTGCTACAGAAACTCATCCCTTTATAGCAGCATGCTGCTGCTTTGTTAAAGGGGAGTGCATTGCTGTGCAGACTGGGGTGACACAGAGGCCCCAGGCATGGAGTTGGTGCTGACAGGAATATAGAGAGCTTCTGCGGGGGCTGGGCAGCAGGATTTGCACATGTAGATGTCTGTGGGGAGGGAGGGGGGCAAGGGGGTGCTGTTGACCACCTCCATCCAGGGAATGCTGCCCTTGGGATAGGAGAAGCTTCTGGGACACAGCCCTAAATGTTGCTGCATGAGTTGTAAAACAGCAACAAAAAAACCCACACTAGTGGGGTAGCAGAGTTTGAACAGCTTGATGAGGACAGCGCATCTAATTTGCACAAGTCTTGGTGTGGGGCCTGCCTGTGGGCCCTGGCACAGGCACTTGGGCTCTGCCTGCAGCCAGACTGCTGTAGCTTTATTAAGCCTTGCTCTGCTCCAGTGAGCAGACCTCCACATGGTCCTGTGGGCTTCCCCTAATGAACCAGGGAATACCATACACTCCTGTCTGTCCTCCTTTCCTTGCCAGCTGAAACCTTGAAGGAGGGAGAAACAAGTTGTTAGTGTGCAGTGGGCTGGCCTGGTGCCTTAGAGCTGTGCTCTGAGCCCCTTCTGGCTGTTGGCAGCTGGTGGGGCCCTGCTGGTCTCTGTCTTTTAGGGTCTTTAATGGAAGAAGAGCACACTTAGAGCAGGTGACACCCCCTTGAGTGGCTCTGCTGCTGCTGAAGCCCCAGCCGCGGGTTCAGCGCTGCGGAACAAGGCTGGCACGCGCAGTGGCGGCTGCTTGGTGCGGATGTCCCAGCCCCACCTGCTCTGCTGTGCCATCTCCAGTGCTCCCTTGGCCAGCTTCCTGCCAGGCAGCCTTGGCAGAGGCGTGGATGTCTCTGCAGCGCTCTGACAGGCAGGCGAGCAGTGCTGGCATGAGCCTGGGGTGGGCTCTGTGCCTTGCAGGCTGGGCAGTGGGGCTGGCAGGGCCCTGCTCAGGGGTGGTCCACTGGCAGGAGTGGAGGGGCTGCTGCTTTCAGGAGGGAGGTTCATTTGGAGATGATTCGAAGGTGCTCCAGTGACCTCCCTGCTCGCAGAGGGTGTATCTGGTGTCAGGTGCCCCCGCTGACTGCAGTGCATCGTGCTGGAGCTCCTGCTGCCGCAGAGGCCTGGGAAGAGCCATTGAAAGATCAAGCCTCAGGCATGGCCCTGGGCTCTGATCTGTGCCCACTGTGTGTTTGTGACAACCTGTGGTAACAGCTACTGGAAGATGGCACCCAGTGCTGTCTGCAGAGGCCTGTTTCCTCACTCCTAGTGTTCCCGTTAATACATGAAGGGAGAATGGCTGGGATGTAAAACCTGCTCAGCTGCAGCTGTGCTGCTTGCGCAGAGGAGGCTCTGGCCTTCAGCAGCTCTGTAGAGGGTCCAGTTGCCCTATGGATGGGGGTGTCATGGTTCAGAGACAGTGTTCTGCCTCTGTCCCACCTTCTCTTCCCAGCTGTGCAGCAGCTAGGCCAGGAATGCTGATAGTCTAGGCTGCTGTTACTCTCCTGCTCTGAGAATGCTGGGGTTGTGTGCTGGCTGGAGAGGTAAAAGGCTGGTTCCTGGGCACAGCTGTTGCAGTGTTTCAGCTGCCCACACCTCCCATGTCTGCAGAACCTCAGCCATTTCTCCTTCCTAAGGGCCCTGGACTGGGAGTGATGCTCCTTGGGATGGGAGAGCCTATGGTTTGAAAGGCTGCGAAACACTCTGGGTGGTGGAGGAGTGTTCTGTGTCTGAAAGCTGTGTGGATCTGAGGAGCTGGCAGGTGCCAGTGCTTCCAGGTGGCCTGTCCAGGTGCTGTGACAGGAAGAGGGAGGACATGGTGAGGATGCTGCTGTGTCTTAATGCTGCTGAGGCCTGGGAGGCCCCAGCTGTCCTGGCCCCAAGGCCTGGGGTCTCCATTAGGGTGTCCTGTGAGCAGGTGAGGCTGCAGCAGTGCTGGGCTGTGTCTGGGGACAGGGAGGGCTGGCACTGCCAAGCAGAGCTGTTGTGCCGCTGGCACCCAAGCGTTTGGAAGGTTCCAGCAGTGACTCAGCTGTGCAGACCCACAGGGAGGTGGCTGGAAGGGTGGAAATGCAAAAAAAAAAAGCTAACAATCAGGCTATAAATATTGCTGATGTGGTCCCCTGCAGTGCTGTGCTTGAGTACTGATGAGCTGGGACCTCCTCTCCCTGCCAGCGCGGAGCTTCCTCAGCCTGGGAAGGACCTTTGGCTGCAAACCCATCTGGTGTCACCTTGTGCTCCTAGGGCGGTGTCACCACGCAGCTTGGTGCAATGGGATCAGCTGCCTGCTGATCCAGGGACTGGAGAGCAGCAGGGATGATTTGTATGCCCCAATCCTGCCTATGTACCCTGTTCCCGAAGGGCTGCTGAGCCCCTTGCACCCCAACAGGGTTATTTGTGAGTTTTCTTGTTGCACCTGGTGCTGTAAGACAGTGAGGACATGTGCTGAGCCCCGGGGAGTGTGCCGGAGGCAATGCCAGTCCCTGGTGTCTGGAGAGAAGCTCTCTGGAGGCAGTGGCTGCTGCAGGCTCGAGCTACCGGCAGTTATTGGCTGTAGGATTGAACTGCTGTCTCATAGCAGGCAAAGCATCTCAAACCCTCTGCTGCCACTAGATCTGTCAGGCTGGAAATACTTCAGCAAGCCCCAGAAACCTGCTCCGTGGCCTGGGGAGGGACTTCTGCAGGAAACTGGCCTTGAACACTTCCAGTCCTGCTGTTCCTGGCTGTATTTCTTGAGGCAGTGTTTTCCCTATCTTTAAAGTAACCTCACAGTAGACAGGCACATGTGTTAAGGTCTCTGAGTTAGTTCATTGCTCTGCAAAAGCAGGGAGGGGTTAAGAGGCAGTAAAGTGGGACTGCCCTTGATGGTATCCTTTACCTTCATTGCCCTGTTTCTCAAGGGGCACAAGGAAATGGGGTCTCGATCCAATTTTTGCCTGGAGAACAGCAGTGCACAGCAGATCCCTTTGCAGATTTTGGGTCTCCCTGGCTGGTTTTCAGCTGCTTGGTCTGGCTGGTCTGTCCTGGCCTACATTGGGAGCTGTCTCTATGTGGGACAGCAGACTTGTCCACTGGGAAATCATCTGAAAACCAGTCTCTTTAATGCAGTGCTGACATGTAAGGGTGTTTTCAGCAGGATCAGATCTTCCGGAGAGGATGTTGGTCTCTCTAGGTGAAGCCAGCAGGTGAGCTCTTCTGATGGAGCACCTTGCTGTATCTACCTCTCTGCTTGTTGTGTGCCCTAAAGCTGCTGGTGCAGCAACAGATCTGAGCTTTTCCTTGGATCTGCTCTTGAGACTGCAGCTCCAGCCTCATCCGTGCCCTCTGTGGGGTGGCTGCTGCTGTCTCATTCTCCAACCTGCAAGGTTGCAGCTCCAGTCACTCTGCTGAGGAAATTGTCTTTGGTAGGGAAATGCAGCCCTTGGTTCTCCTGCTTCCCAGAGCGCAGCAACTTATTTTTTGCAATAAGCTTGCTTATCTGTAGTGGCTTAAAATCTGCTAGTCTGGAGCTGCCATCTGCTGTGTGTCGCCTGGCAGATAGCAGAGGCCTCTGAGCATGGATCACTCTGAAGTCTTCAAGGGAAAACCCACCTCTGAAGGATGAAAGAAAAGACCTGTTGCACAGGCAGAATGGTTGTTGTCATGGACTCCTGCTTTCTTCTTGAGAACAGCAGGAGGTATTCATAAGCTGCTTCTTCAGGTTGGGCTGTTTCCAGAGCGTCCTCAAATGCTGTGTGTGGTGGCAGGTACCTGAACCCACCCAGGTGAGCGTTGCTGCTTAGCCTGGGGGTGGCTGTTCATAAATACACCTTGGCAGTCACTGGCCTTCCTCAAGCTTTGAGTGCTTGGGTGCAGAGCTTGGGGCAGAGGATTTGAGTGAGGGAATTTCCGAGTTCTCCCTCTGTTTAATTTGCTGGTAGACTAACCCTGCTCTATAGAGCTCTCCATTGTGCATGTCCAGGTCTCTCCCTGCTGGTTTTCCTTCTGTCTTTTGGACATGTGGCTTCAGAAGACCTAGTTGTACCCGCAGCTCCTGCACAGTCCTGCTTGGTTGTGTAAATATCCTTCTCGTGCTAGAGGAATGTTTCAGAGGTTCATCCTGATGGGAGAGATCAGCATTTAGATAACAGTAGGTTGGCACTAGGGTATCCAAGGATGTTTTTGCCTGCTCTCTAGTGAAAGGGGAGCTTTGGGTGCAGGGAGCAAGCACTTCATCTGAGTAAGACTCACTCAGATCTAAGCCCAAGTCTGCTTAGAAAATGCAGTGCAAAGTTCTTTCGCACTGCTGATGGTGTGGCTGCTGGGGCAAGGAGACAAGACTACCTCTTGCTGATCTCGGACCTGTGCCTGGTTCAGGTAAGCAGGTATCCAGAGTTCTGGTGGTGTTCCTGGATTCCATATTCTTGGTGCCTGTTGTTGCCTTGAAAGGAAGACGGGCTTTCTGAGCAGCCTGGCGATTGTTCAGGGAATAGTAGTGGAAGCACAAATGTGGTGGCGGTGCCTCCTGTGCGGAGTTTGTGGATTATAATGGCGTAAGGGAACAAAGCTGGGAGCTGCCTTGACTCTCCTGGACTCCTGCTTAGTGCTTGTATCTCCTGGAGTACCTGAAAGCTTGTCCTGTGCCATCCTAGCTTTTCTTGGGCTTTTCTGAGGCGGCTCTTGGTGTGGGTGCTTAATGGGCACTTGTTCCTTGAGTGTGTTTCCATAAGGGCTGCTCATGCTCCGTGGGCTGATTCCTTAGTGGCCATGCTGAGGAGTGGGAAGCAGGGAAGCACTTAATAGCTGCACACTGATCATGTGGCAGCAGTATTTGATCCTTAACAGAATAAAATATGTATCAAATAAGTAAAAGAAGTATCAAATCTGAGCTTGCAATTGGTTTCTAATGGAAGTTGCTCTTAATCCACCTCTTAAAGCTTCCATTTGAGCAGCTACTCCTAAAACAGATTTATTTTTATCTGTGCTGATGCTGTAAAACAGAAGATGCAAATAGAGGAGTAACTAGAACAGGAACCTAACCAGCATCTCTGCTTGTATCCAGCCAGAACTGAGGTGGGTCAGGGCAGCTCCAGTCCTGTACCGGAGGTGGCTTGGGGGAGCAGGGGGCACCACCCCAAACCCTCCCCTTGGCTTCTCAGGGGAGGGGTGTTTGATTGTGGTCTCTGGAGCAGCCAGGTGTGCAGAGTGTCCAGTGCTGGGCTGGAGAACATTTCTCTTGGCTGACTCTGGAATTGAGCCTCAATTGTTTCTTTCTGAGAAGAGTGTTGGAGCTGCTGTTTGGTGTCTCTGAACTGCACCAGACTACTGGTAGCTTAGTCTTTTTGTGACTGGTATTGGAGGTAGCAACAGGGTGGTTTATTGTGTGCAAGCTCTGGCTCTGGGGGTAAGATTCATCCCCAGAATTGTCCCAGTCAGATGAGAAATGGGACAGGTAGGTTTTCCTCCAGCCCTTGTAGTGCTACATGTCTAAGCAGTTGATGGGATTGTTGTTCCTTGCTGACAGAGCTGACCTAAAAGGCTCTCTCTGCTGCAGCTCCATTGGTGGGAACATGGGAGCTCTCTAGAAGAGGGCCTGGAGGTGTTTTTGGTTCAGTACCTTCACTGCAAACTCCACAGTGTGTGCTGGACTGAGTGCTTCCACATGGAGCTGGGATGGGGAACAGCTTTGGGAGCTGCTCTCCCTTTGTGCTGGGGCTGCCTGTAGCAGAAGGTAAGAGAGATGCCTGCTCTTCCTCTTCCCCAGCTCTGGTGGGACAGGCCCAGCGTTCAGCGTCTCCTGCTGCTTTAGGCCCGAGTTTGTCCCTGGGCACAGTAGTAACCAGGTGTGGCATTGTGGGGTGACCTGTCGTTGGGGTGTCACCAGGGCCAGGGCAGCAGAGAGTGTTGGGCCTGTTTGTACAGCTGAAATCCCTCCAGCTGACTTTTTATGCAGTGACTGCATCTGGGACTGCTGTAAGAGGGCTCTTAGTCCTCTGCAGTGCTCTTGGCAGTCTGTTGAGTTTTTTTAGGGTGACTCAGGTTGGAAGGGACCTCTTGAGGTTATCCAGCCCAACTTCCTGCTCCAGGTAGGAAATCTGCTGGAGGGTGGCAGAAAGAAGTGGGCCAAGGGGGCTGTAAAAGCTAATTCCTGGGCTGCCAGAGTGTTCCCAGAACAATACCCATTAAATGGGCACCTCCACTGGGCTAACTCAGAAAAGATCTGCTTCCAGAAGGTGCCATAGTCCTTGAGCTGTCACTGCACAGGCCCTGCCTGGTGCTGCAGTAGGGCTGAACACATGGGGTGTGGGCTGGGGCACTGGGCAGGGCATCTCCAGCCAGGGCTGCACCCTGGAAACACGTCTCCTTGTGCCTGGTCCCTTAGGCACTGGCAAAACAGCTGAATCACAGGTGCTGTCTGTGCTGCTGCCAGTGCAGAGGCTGCTCCTGGGCACGGCAGCTGCTGCCACCCCTTTGAGAGGGATGCGGAGAAATGCCCAGCTGCTTGTCCAGCTGGCTGGCTTTCTCCCCAGGAGTGCTGAGGGAAGGTAAGGTGCAAGTCCCCAGAGCTGTGATACTGAGGCATGCAGACCTCTAGAAGATAACTGTGGACCCGCAGTCATCACTGGTGTGGGGCTGGGAGTGCCAGTCTGGCAGTGGCTTTGTGCCAGCTGAAGGCCTTAATAGTGAAGCTCATGTCCCAGTTTTTCATGTGCCTTTTTCCAGTTGTTCTTCCTTCACTGCTGCCTTGTCCAGAGAGGTAGGGCCAACAACCTCCTCCCCTCACCTCTCTCCAGAGAACCCCCCTTCTAAAGGGGGTATCCTGGACTTGCCACCTCCAGACTGATGCAGCTGAGAGTGAGGATGTCACCCTTGTTAGCACAGGTAACACACAGCAGAGTTTGCACCCTGGATGTTGCTGCAGGTAATTGAGGAGTTTGATACTTAAATATAGAAGTGTTTGTTCTTGAGGCTTGCAAAGCTGAAGCTTGTTGTGCAGAATTTGACCTGAATATGTTGGCTTTTAAATCTCTCTGGGACTGATACATGTTAAAACCTGCTATACTTTGGTGTTCTGATCTTTTTAAAGACAGTTGTGGTTGTGGCAGCCTGCTTAGTGAATGCACCTGGACACATCTAATGGTGAAGCCCATTTTTAGCTGTCTTTTCTTATTTTTGTATTTACCTTGGGCATCTGTTCTCCCTTCCTAGAAACACATAGGAGTGAATTCCCTGCTTCAGGAAGCAGTGAGCCTTGTTGTCAGCCAGGGCCCTGCTCTTGGTGCTGGAGGAGAACCTGTGCTCCCTGCTGTTAATGCAATAAGCTTCTTTCTGTTCCTAGTTCTGCTGCTGTTTCCATTTTTCAGGGCAAGTGACTTACCATGTTGGTGACAGAACCAAGAATAGACCTCAGGTGTCCTGACTCTAATTCTGTGGTTCAGCTGTGGGATCATGCTGCCTTTTTTTATTCCCCTGCCCCCTTCTTAGCAAGCCAGAAATAGCTGCCCGAATATCCTTAGTTCTTCTTCGCCCCAAATGAAGGATCTGTGAGGGCAGAGGTTCCTCTTTTGTAGTTCAGAAACAGAAGGGAGGCTGTGCTGTAGTTCTTATTTAGATGGTGGTTGTTGCTGGTCTGATCACTTCTGCAGTTTTGGGAGCTGCTTTGCTTGAGAGCTGGTAGCTGGTTTGAGATGATTGAGATTTCTGTGGTGATACAGCCCAGAGAGGATTTGTGTGCCTTTGACTTGGATTGGCTCCTCTTACAGGAGGAACAGCAGTGACCGCTTTTTTCAGCGGAGTAATGGGAACAAAATGAAACTGGGAGGATTTAAGCTGGACAGGACTTCTAGAGGTATCCAATGTGCTGCTCAGGTGAGCCCTAAGGGCCTAAGGACAGAGTTCCCTTCCACCTCTGCCCTTGTCCTGTGACTGCTCCACTCAGGGGAAAGAAATTCTTGTGCCACTGCTCTTGTTGCAGCTTTTTCAGTTTCTTTGTGCCCCTGTAAGAGTTTGGTCTGTAAATGGAAGGGGAAGTCCAGTGTCTGCCTTCCCCGTGCCAGGCAAAGCCCATTCCTGTGCTGTGTGCTGCACCCCCACAGCTGGCTGTGGCTCAGTTGGTGGCCCTGTGGCCCCAGGTATGCTTGGCTCCTCACAGGCAGCTCCAGGTCCCACGGCTGCAGGTGAGAAGTGCTAAAACTTCACTTAGGCTTTGACTGGAGTATTGATCCCCCCTTCCCTGCCTCTAGCTTTGAGCTTCTGACAGAGGGGGAAAAATCTCACCCTGGCAGCTTGTCTGACTGTGTCACTGCCTGACTTAGAGATGTAGCTGGAGCTGTAGGAGGAGGTTGAGGTGCCCATTTGCCTTTCAGACATGCAAATGTGTCTCTTGCCATGGAGTTGCTCAGTGTCTGTAGGAGGTGCTGCTTTTTGGCTGACTAAAACATTCAGCTGCTCCCACCCCACTGGGGCAGAGCTTGGCTGGGTGGTAAAAACTGCAGACGAGCTGTTTTTTTGGAATTGCAGCAGGCTATTGTTTAGGACATCAGCTTTTTTTTTCCTTTACAAGCTTGTTCGATGCATGACAAAAGAAACTGCACTGTATTCAGTCTCCAGGGCCTTGGTCATGCTGCTTCCCTCCCCTGCTGCCCTGCCCCAAATGTGTACATGGCTCTGCGGCCCCTGGGCCTCAGGTGTCACCTGGTGGGAGCAGCAGCATGGTGGCACTGACATCTGGCTCTTCTGCCTTAGTTCCCTTGGTAAGAGCTTTCCTGTTACTTCTGCAAGGGGATCCAAGCAGAAGGAAGGGTGGATTTCCAGCCTTAGTAGTTGGTGGATGCCAGGGAGGTCTTAAGTTTACCATCCTTTCTGTGCTGAGTAATCTCCCAGCAGATAAACTTCTGGTGTCTTCTCTCTGGAGGTTGCAGTGTGGCTCCGTCTGATCTTGCTGGGGATGCCAGCCAGCAGAAGTGACCCTCTGAAGGCCTTGGCATCATGGACTTGCACAGACAAGTCCTGGACTTTTCTAAATAGGCTTTTTCCAGCCCTGCAGTGAGCTTTGAGAGGCTGGAACATGTCTTCAGAGCACGACTTCAAAGAGTGGATGTGTGTGTATGCTCCCCTCACACTCGGGGCTGTGCCAAGTGTGGCACAGAACCGCCTGCACTCGGAGCCTGCAGGTGCCAGACGGCGCTGGCAGCATAAGAACTGGGGCCTGGCACCCTGCTTCTGCAACAGGATTGCTTTTTCCACCCAGGGGGAGCTCCCACTGATGTTCTGAGTGTGGGAAATGAACTTGAACAGAAGGACCTGGGCAGCTGTCAGGTGAGAGGGATTTTTGCTCTGGGAAAGATTCAGTTGCTACATAATTTGACTAAAACTGAAGAGTGTCAGCACTGATCTCCCAGTGGCTTTTTCTGCTGGGTGGTCTCCCACAGAGCCAAGCAGAAACACTTGTTGAGAGGACAGTGTGGTGGTGGCAGAGCTTTTGGTCAGCTCTGATTGTCAGGAGTAAATTCAGTGGATGCTCCGTGTGGTGCCCAGTGCCATGGTCTAATTGACAAGAACTGTGTGCTCCAAGGTCCTCAGCATGTGCTGAGAGTCTTAACTGGCAGGTGGAAAAGTAAAAGCTGTTCTGAGGCTGTTTGGATTGGGCACTGAACATCTTGCTGTTTGTTGGGGCACCTTTCCCAAGGTGTGCTGTGAGTTGCAGCTTGTGCTAATGGAGTGATCTGCTTGAGACTGGGTAAACTCACGTTAAAAGTGGTAGTTCAGTGGTTGGTAACTGGATTTAAAGAATAATTTGGAGTCTGTGGGCAGAGTTGGCCTCAAGAGTTAAAACCAGTGCTCTGTGAAACCACTACTGTGGGCTCAGTGTAGCTGCTTATTTCTGTGAAGTGTCTGGCTTGGGTGTGATGGCTCCAAGAGGCTTGTTGTGCTCCCCTCAGCATCTTTAGGAGCCCTGGGATGATGCAGGAATTAAGGTGCATTGCAACAGCCTTTACTGGGAAAAGCTCAGCTAAGGGAGGATGAGTCGTTCTTAAAATGCTCCTTCTCCAGTGAGAGCCCTGTGTGCCCATGACCTGGCAGCTGCCACGTGGTTGTCACTGCTGCTCCACAGAACTCTCAAGCCTGCCAGTGCTGGGCTGACATGCTCAGAGGTGGAGCAGAGCGTGCTGGCTCCGGATCAGTCGTTAAAGCTGCAGCAGTGAATCAAAAGTCAGCACCGAGTTTCTACTAAAAGCTCCTTTCCTGCTGTCCCCTGCAGAGGACCACTGGCATGTGCCTCCCTTGCAGAGCTGAGCAGAGGCAGGAAAAGTTCCAGAAGCTCCCCCCACATGGCCACTGTGCAAGCTGTGGATGGGAGTTGTGTTGACCATTCAGTTAAATTTCCTCTTTAGATGTGAAAAATATTTAGTTCTTTGCACTCAGTGTTTTGGTTTTTTTTTCTTAATCTGAGTGTTTCCCTGATGTTTGCTGCTTCACTTTGGGACTTTCAAGGATGCTTTTGACACCAGGAATTGCTGATGCATCTTGCCATGCGCATTTGGAATGGTTATTGCCTTCCATGAGCCATCTAGTTGGGAAGGGACATGAGGACAACTTCCCAGGAAGAACTGTGACCACAAGGACTTTAGAGGGCTTTTAGGTGGCCAACCTGTGTTAGGCTCTTGTGCCCCGTCCCCTGGGAGGGGTTGGGTGGATTGGAGCAGGGAGTTAGAGCAGGATTCAATCAGGATGGGAGTGAGGAATAAAATCTGGTGTCTCATGCTGGTGTTTCCTAGGCCACCTGACGGGCTGGATTCAGAGCACTCAGCCTGATCACTAAGCAAGCGTAAAGGAGGAAATGCTGAGCATGGCTCATGGCTTTTCTTCCCTATGCCTCTGTGAGTGGCTGTGGGTACCAAGTGAAGCTGAGTCAGGCCCACTGGGGTGATGTGGGGTCTCCCACAAGCTCAGTATATCCTACAGAGCGTGTAACCAAGTGCTGCCTGTGCAGAGCTGTCAAAGCTGCTGGAGTGGATGGAATCCATCTGCATTAACAACAGAATGTCAGCGCTTCCAGGACATGAGGTTAGGAGTGGGGCAGTTGAAGCGAGCAGGACTTTGCCTGGTGGTAAATGTCCAGATGGTAGATCCCTTTAAAAGCCAGTAATCGTGCTACTCAGTGTGCTGATGCTGGCCTTACTGGTTTTGTAGCTGTGATGAGAGCTGAGCATTCCTGGGAGAAATGTCTAAGTGGTGGCAGGGGTAAGGGTGAATAAATGGGGCAGAGCAGCTGGACCCTGTAATGCCTTTGTGAGCTCCTGATGTGCCCCCCTCATCTCCAGTAACCAGGAGATGAGGTGCAGGACAGCACTGCCTGGTAGCAGTCTGCCTGGCACTGGCTGCTCCAGGTCTCTGGAATGCTGTGCAGCCAGGGTCGGCATAGGGCTGCTCCCTGCATTCCAAACCCACTGTCCTCACTGGCTGGGGAGGAGGAGGGTGTCAGCGCGGGAGCGTTTGGGCCATGGGATCAGCTGCTTTGCTTTGCCTCTTGTGCTGTTTAGTGACTAATCAGATTTTGGAGCCTGTCGGACAGATTCAGCTGTCTCCCTGGAACAATACGCCAGCTGTATTTTTAAACACATCACGTGGCTTCAGAGAAGTCGGTGGAGCAATGTAGTGTGGCTTGCTTGGGCTTGGAGATGCTCTCCCCTGCTCTGAGCCATAAGTAGGAGGGAGCAGCCTCCTCCCTGTCTCCACCACCTTTGTTCCCTCACCTCCGGGGGCTCTGCCCAGGTGAGCACTGCTGGGCCAGCTGGGATTTCCTGTGGCTGCAGGGCTGGGTGTGAGCTCAGGTGCTGCTGTTGGGGAGAGCCAAGGGCAGGACTTCCCTTTTCAGGTGTGGTCAGAGGTGAGTACATAGTCCTGTGCTGTAGCCAAAATAGGGGCAACTTGCAAGGATAAGTCTCTGCAAATGTGGGAAGATGCTGTGACTGTCACTCAGGGCTCAACTGGGGTTGAGGGAGATGCTTCAAGAAAGGACCTACCTGTACCTGTCTGGGATCTCTGTTGGTGTTGTGAGGTTTCTCCCTAAGTGTGAGGCTGGAGATGCCAGTTCCACAGCAGGTGCGCCTCTGGATAATATGGCTTGGGACAGGTACATCCCAGCATCTCACCTCGGGCACCTCAGCAGCTTTCTCTGGTGCTGACACCACGTTGTCCTGGTGTCTGACTGTAGTGCACTTGAGCATGATGGCATTTTTACTTTCCTGGGTTTGGGAGGTGTTTTGGATTATTAATCCTCATCTACACAGGAGCTGCTGAAAATCAGGGTTAAAATCCTGTGGTCCAGATGCCTGAGATCAGGTGGGGCTGGAGGATCTCAAGCAGATCCCAGACTTGTTTTGCTGAAAACTGAAAGCTTCAGGGCAAGCTGCCGTGTTTTTCAAGCTCTGAATAATTGAAACTGTTTCTGAACACTTTGCTCTTTCCATTGGGTTTGGGGACACATTCAGCTTGCTGAGACTTGCTCCTTTTGAGTAGAGCTGGCTGGTGTTGTGCCCCTGTTGGATCCTGTGTGGCTGAGCCTGCCCTGTGCTCTTTTTCCTCCTGGGTGGCAGCTGCCTGGACATCACTGACCAGGACATGACTTTATGACCCCTTGGTGGTCTGTTGCTCTGCCTGGGGGACAGCTGTTTGCAGAGAGGTTTGCCTGGATTCTGCTCAGTGGGAGGCAAACCTGCTGTGTGAGGGAAGCAGTCTGGCATGTACCTGTCTGTTGACTCTCAGGCAGAGACCTGACCAGACAGGCTTGTGAACACGCACCAGGAATGGGGCTCTGAGGGCTGCAAAGCCTCTCTATCAGCAGACCAGGCTGGCACCTTCCTGGCTGCCCATAACCACCTCCTGGTGGGGTTGATGTGAGGCAGTATCCTACCTCTGAGCCTGGCATTGCCTGCTGGTGTGCCAGGTGTGCTCCTCTCAGCCTGGCCCTTGGTGTGTGCCCTCGTTACTGGGGAGCTGCACTGGCTCCCAGCTTGCTCCAGCACAAGCATCAAGAAATGGCATGGGCTGGTCAGAGAGGTCTGTCCAGAGCACCTCTGAGGTCCATATCCAGGTTTTGGGGTTTCTGATTCTCTCCTAGATGAAGGGGGATTTTTGGCTGATCTCAGATTCAGGGAATTAACCCCACCTGTTTGTCAGCCATACCAGGCGGTTGCTACTGGCTCTGGCTGTGCAGCACTGTGGCACAACTGATGGCAAAGAGCTGTGGAGAGGGTTGGTACCTGCCAGAGGTGCCACCTCCCTGGCATTTGTGGGCTGGCAGGAATCCGGTGCTTCTGCCAGAAGGGCTCAGAAGTGTGTTGTGCTGCAGCACTGACAGATTCTGTCTCTCTGTTGCAGTTCTCAGCATGCTGAGTAACCCTCTCGGGAATGTCCTGGGGAAGCCCCCACTGAGTTTTCTGCCTCTTGACCCCATTGGTTCAGACCTGTCAGAAAAGTTTTCCACGCCGTCGCTGAGGAACTCCCGGTCCCTCCTGGACTCCCGCTCCAGCAGCCCTTCGGACTCTGATACCAGTGGGTTCAGCTCTGGCTCCGACCACCTCTCAGACTTGATCGTAAGTTTGGGTCTTACACCCACTCTGTGGTACCTGGGATCTTGCTGCATTTCTCAGGAGCATGGGAGAGCTGTAGGGGGCTGCCAGGGAAGGTAGTGCTGGAGGGAGCTGTCATGCCCACACTGACACAGGCCAGGGTTTGGGAGAAGGGCTGCTCATGCAGTCCTTCAGCACAAGCCAGTAATATCCTCATATTTTTTCTTTTAAATTAATATTTTGGCCTTAGGGCTCTGTGCTTGCAGCCCTGATGGGTTATAGTAGTGTAGCTCCCAGGGAGGTCTGAGTGCTTGAGCTAGTGTGTGGCAGAGTGGGTGTCTGTGCCCTGATTCCAGCAGGGAGGTTGCTGATGAGCACAGCTAGCTCCAGGCTCCAGCTTGGACTTCTCAGGAGCTCCTGTCGCTGCCTTTCATTGCCCTTCCCGTTTGCTGACTGCACTTCTCCATCTCAGGCTGTTTCTTCTTGAGCAAACTGGGTCTAGCCTGCTACTGTTCCCTAAAGCACAGCTAAATTTGGAAGGCAGGGAGCACAGCGAGTGTCAGTCTCGCTGTCCCAGTCTGTGCTGTGTGAGCAGCAGCTCTGGGTGCTGGCAGGACAGCCTGGTTCCAGCTAACTCAGGGGGTGCTGCTGCATGGTCTGGGCTGGCCTTGGTACAGGAGGATAAAGCCAGGAGGTGCTCCTGCCTCTGCCGTGGTGTGGCTGTGACCTTGAGCCCTTGGTCAGGGGGTTGGGATGTGTGTGAAGGACACCCATCCCTGTGTTATAATAGGTGTGAAGGACACAGTTGACTGGATGTGGGGTTGATTTTTGCTGTAATCCACCCTGGAGAATCAGGATCTGCTCTGGAAGTGGCTGCAGCACCCTAGCAGGGATGATGGTGGGCAGTGCAGGGCACAGGGCTCTGTGCTGGCCTTGTTTGGGAAGGTCAGGTCTCCTGGCATGGCCCTGGCAAGGGCAGCTGCCACAGGGATGGATCCGCAGCACAGCTGGCACTGTGAGCTGCATGATGTCTCCCATCCCTGCTGCTTCTTCAATCTATGCTTTCCCTTCTGCCCTAGGAATGGGCATGTGAAACCTGTGAGTCCCTGTGGCCAGCAGTGACCACTTCCTGGTCAGACAGGTCTGGGGCTGGGCTGGGAAGGTGGGATCCAGCTGGTGCCTTTGGATCCTGTGGGTGCTGCCAGTGAGCCCTGCCCACGGAAGCCATTCCTCCTGGGGTGGCTGGTGCTCCCTGGGGGTGAGTGTCCTTGGGGTTGTGCAGCAGGGGGTAACTGTTAGCTTTGTGGTCTGTGAGGTGCCTCCTGCTTAACAATCCCTGCTGCTGATTATGGGCATCGGGGGAATGGCTGCAAGGGATGGGCCTTTGCCGGGGAAGTTCTGGTCCTGTCAGGATACTGGGGCAGATGGGGGGCTGCTTTCCTGCTTCTGCCAGATGTCAAAGGGTCTCAGCAGATCACTGAGAGCTCCCTCTCCTGCTGTGGATGAGGGCACAGCCCCAGCGTGGTGCCTCACCCCTGGCATTATGTGCTCTTACTCTGGAGCTGCATCTCAGTGTGGCCTTTCTTTTACAGTCAAGCCTTCGCATCTCCCCACCTCTGCCCTTCCTGCCTCTCAGTGGGGTGTCAAGAGACCCCCTGAAGATGGGAGTGGGATCCCAACTGGATCAAGATCAAGCTGCCCTGGCTGCAGTAACTTCCCCCCCAGCCAGTGCATCGAAAAGATGGCCTGGAGCATCTGCGTGGCCTTCCTGGGATCTTCTGGACTCTCCGGAAGACCCCTTCAATATCGAAAGAGAAGCCCGGCTTCATCGGCAAGCAGCAGGTGAGTTGGGGGTGGTCCTAGCAGGCTGCAGGACTTTTAGGAGGGTCTAGAGGTGTCTGTGCAGACACCGTGGCTGGACATGGAGCTTGCAGCAGAGCAGGGCTTTCTCCAGGCACAAACCAGTTTCTGGCTCTACCTGTTGAGAGAACAGGCAGGTGTCTGGGCAGCTCTGCTCAGCCTGTAGTTGGGGAATATGGGGGAGACATCTGGGAGAGTGGGAAGGAAGGGATCCTGTACTGAGTGTTACTGGTGTCTGTCCAAGCTGTGAACGAAGCAACCTGCACCTGGAGTGGACAGCTGCCTCCCCGAAACTACAAGAACCCTGTCTACTCCTGCAAAGTGTTCTTGGGAGGTGTCCCATGGGACATCACGGAAGGTGAGCAGCCCCTGGCCCCATGCCGAGGCCTTGGGTATTGACATTGGGAGGGTGCAGGATGGATGGAGTTGTTGTGGGGCACACTGCCTGACCTCTCTCCTTCTGCCTGTAGCTGGGCTGATCAACACTTTCCGTGTTTTTGGCTCCCTGAGTGTGGAGTGGCCCGGTAAGGATGGCAAACACCCACGCTGTCCTCCCAAAGGTAATATGCCTAAAGGTAATAGCGACACGGTAGGGTTACTTTTTTCCCATGCTATGTTACAGCACGGATGCTGGGATGGTACGGCTGCATGCTGGTCACTGGATGGTACAGAGCACCCTGGGTAATGTCCTGCCCTCACCTGGGTCTGCACCTGGGCTGCAGAGTCACCCCCCAGCCAGCGTCCCCACCCCTCCCCAGCAGGGTGGACAGAGCTATGGGCTGATGGGAACCTTCTCTGGGTTGTTTCGGGAGCTCCGCATGGGGCTGTGGCTCCAGACAACAGCTGGTCCCCACTGCCGGCATGTGGTGAGTCCAGATGGGCACCCACAGCACACTGGCAGCCTGGGGACCGGTGAACCAGCAGTGTCCAGGGCCTGATGCTGTCTGGGGCAGCTGGACTGACATGTTGTGTAATCAGGAGCAAGTTATGGGGTAGGAAGTGGCTGTTTGGTGCCCACTGGCCCCATTCAGCCACCAGAGCAATGTGAGGCAGAGTGCTGGCACCCACAGAAGTGACTTCAAAACCTTGGACTTACATTTCTGAGCCAGAATATTCTAAATGTGAAGCAGAATCCATTTTTCTGCATGCCTCACTGTGGCCAGGCTGGTGATGCCCACTTGGCTTGTCCAGGTGTGGTTTGTGCATAGAAGACAGTGGCCTATGTGGACATGGGCATTCTACCCCTTGTGCCACACTGGCCTTGGGTTTTTCCCAGCTTGGCCATACTCTGCATTGTACAAAGAGTCTGCTGGGGACAGCAAGAGCTGTCACACAGATACTTCAGGTGGCATCTGAGCAATTTTGAGGGTGTCTGCAAACTAGGATGATGCCTTCCTTCTCCACCACAGTTCTAACAGCTGCTTCTCTCCCTTCCTCTCCAAAGGATACGTATACCTGGTGTTTGAGTCGGAGAAGTCGGTGCGTGCACTGCTCCAGGCATGCTCCCAGGACCTGCTGAGCCCCGATGGGCTCAGTGAGTACTACTTCAAGATGTCCAGCCGCAGGATGCGCTGCAAGGAGGTGAGCAGAGCCACGAGGGCAGCAGGGGATGTGGATGAGATCCTTGGAGGAAAGGAAAGTGGAGCTGGAACAGCAGCAGCAGGAGTGCTGGCTCCTGGCCGGCCTTAACTGGTGTGTTCCTGTGGTGGGAATGTGTCAGGGCTGTGTCTGCGTCCTTCACAACTGCTTGTGTTAAACTGATGTGGAGCTCCTGGGTTGGTGGCAGACCCTGCCTTCAGCTTCAGTTAGCTGGAAAGGAGCATGGGAACAGGGAATTTTGTTGCTCCATGCTGCTTCTAGCACACCTTTGCTTCTGAAATCAGACTGGGATCCCTCTGATGCTTTGTCAGGCCTCCTGTGCTTGCAGAACTAGTGGCTTTCATGTCCCCAGGCAGATACTTTGGATCCCAGGTTGTTCCCTAGTGCAGCCTTGTCTGGCTCTCACTTGTGTTCTGGAGGTACTGAGGCTACTGGAGGCGCCATTTGGCCTTCCAGGAAAGGGGGACCACAGATCAGGGACCACTGCCTGAGTTAGGGGAGTTACAGGGTGGAGATCCAGCTCTTACCTAGACAAGCACAAACTAACTTGCTCCAGACAGCTCTCCAGGTATCTGGTGATTGGCAGTGCTTCTGTGCTTGGTGATTTAGCTCTGCCAGAAGCTTTTCCTCTCTGGAGCCCTCCATCAGCTGCCGAGCAGATGGGAGCTCCTGTTGGAATTGGCAGTGGGTAGGTTGTTCCAGTGACCCCCTGCAACAACAGGCTCCTGTGCTGGGAGGCATCCGACTGGGCCATAAATATTTGGTGCAGGAATGTGGATCGTCTCCTGGCTGCTAGCTCCAAGGGACTGGTGGCTTGGATTCCAGTTTGGCTGGAAGCAGGAGTTAGTTTTGTTTCCTTGTGGGCTTTCCAGAGGGATTTGAGCTCCAGAGCTGTGGTGCCCTGGATGTGGACTCTGAGTAGCAACAAGAAGTGACACTTCCAGCTCAGGGGTTTGGTCTGAGGATCTGGGGTGGCTCCTGTGAGCTGAGGACAGAGTGTGTGGCTCTGCAGGCTGTGGCTGATCTGCCCTGTGTGTGTGTGGTTCCAGGTGCAGGTGATCCCGTGGGTCCTGGCTGACAGCAACTTCGTGCGCAGCCCATCACAGCGGCTCGACCCCAGCAAGACGGTGTTCGTGGGGGCCCTGCACGGGATGCTCAACGCAGAGGCCCTGGCAGCTGTCATGTACGACCTGTTTGGAGGGGTGGTTTATGCTGGCATCGACACGGACAAGCACAAGTATCCCATTGGTAAGTGACAATCCCGCCAGGATCATGCTCTGAGGAGGCTGCAGTGGTGCCCTTGGCGTGTCCCTCAGTTGGAAGACTGCCCAGGTGCCAGGCTCAGGGAGCAGATGTCTGTTCAGGCTCTACCACAGTCAGTGCTCCTCGCCTCCTGGCCTTGGGGAGACAAGACCAACCTTGAGGGGAGGGCTGTCAGAGTTGATGTGCCTGGAAACTGGAAGATCCCAGGTTATTCAGAGCAACTTGAGGGTTTTTATACCCTTTTAGGCATTGCTAGAGGGTTTCCTGCCCTTGTTTGGTGCTGTTAGTGGTTGTTGGATGCTGCTCTGCTGCGCTTCCATCCCTGGAACTGAGATGGCTGTGGGTTGTACCCACACTTTGGGCTCTTGTCACTGGAGCTGAAACATGACATGTCATGACACGTGTCCTCTGTACCTCCCCAATGGCCTCATGGGCCAGGGGACAGCACTGAGGTGACTAGTCTGTGTGGGAAAAGCCCTGCAGTGTGTGCCTGCGGACCAGTTTTCCAGGCTCAGGCTGCAGCATGTCACAAACTTGAGGAGGGACTCTGAATCTCCTGGTGTTGTCGGGCAGGAACATCATCAGAACTTGGTAGTGCAGAGCTGTCACTGCTTGTCACCGTCTTTGGACGGTGGTCAGGCTTTTCTGGGCAAGTCTTGGGTTTAGACTTGCCCATGGTGCTGAGAAGCCCTTGAAGTGTCTTTAGGGGGACAGTCCCAAGGGGGTGGGAATGGCAGAATGACTGTTAAAGCAAATTCTATGAGGCTATAGATGAAGTGTCACAGAACTTCCCTGTGCAGGCCCTGTGAGGTCCTAGGGCATGACCCCAACCTCCTGTGGTTCATGCAGAGCCTGGGTTGCTCCAAGTAGGCAAGAACCTTCTCCCAACAGCTCAGTGGCACTTCCACCCTTGGAGCTGTCCTAAAGTCACAGCAGTCTGCACTCAGTTTTGGTAACTCAGCTATGCCCTGATTGATTGTGCTGATTGGGGCATCTCTTGTAACCCCAGACTGGATCCAGGCCCTTCCCGGCCTGTACTCTGTTCCATGCTCTGAGAGGGGAATGATGGGTTTGGGTGACACTTGGTGCTGTGGCTGAACTGGAGGAATCTACTGGTGTATCAGTCCTGGAACACCTGGCACTCCCGTTAGGCCCAGAACAGGAACTGGGAGGAAAGCATGGATGTGTTTTCCTGGAGCTTAACAGAACTTGGCTGGAAGCAAGTGGCACAGGAATGCTGCTGACTGGCAATGAGGCTGCAAAACACAAGGCTCTGGGGTGAGGGGGCGGCTGCAGGGAAAAGCTGCTGAGCTGTCTTAGCACCGGCATATTCCAGGTGCAGGTGTGGAGCTGCTGCTTTGCTGCCCTCGGCAGAGCCCTGCCAGCCTTGTTCCAGCTGCTGCTCCTTCTGGGAGTGTGGGGCCTGGGGAAGGGGACAGGCAGAGCCCCCAGGCCCTGGAGACCATCTGCCTGCCAAAGCTGCTTCCCTGGCAGTGGCTGAGCTGTGCTGCAGAAGGGGTGGTGCTGGCAGTGGCTACCCCTCAGCCCCCACTAGTTCCTGCCTAACACTTGTGGTCTGGCTTATTCCAGGGTCAGGACGTGTCACCTTCAACAACCAGCGCAGTTACCTGAAGGCTGTGACTGCTGCATTCGTGGAGATCAAAACCACCAAGTTTACTAAGAAGGTGGGTCGGGCTGGTGGGGCAGCCCAGGGAGGGGGATCTGTGTTGTAGCTGGTGCTGCTGGGGGCACCACAGGCAGAGGGGAAGTGGGGAGCTGACATCCCGAGGGGTTGTTGGGGATGGATTTGGGGTATTCAAGGAGTGAATAGTCACCCCAGCTCTGCTCTGTGCCCACTGCCTGATTCTCCTGCAGGTTCAGATTGACCCTTACCTGGAGGACTCCATGTGCCAAGTCTGCAGCACCCAGCCCGGCCCATTCTTCTGCAGAGACCAGGTAAGGCTGGTTCTCCTGTGCCAGGAGCAGTGGTGTTTGTGTTGGTGTCCAGGAATGCCTCTTGTCCCTTCCTGAGTGGGCAGGATGGGGTGCCCAGCTAGGGGTGAGCCCTTATTTTGGAGGAGGGGCAGCTCTGGTTCTTACCAGGAAGCACAGGCAGCTTTCCCCCCGCCTCAGTTTGGGAATGCTGTGACTCTGCTGGTGTTGTGCCAGTGTATCAGGGCCTACTCTGTGGGGTGGGCTGGTGCCCCTGATGGGGAGGGGAAGGAAGGGGAGGCTGCTGCTCTGCAAGCTGTGACAAGCTAGAGTCAGAGTGTGTTGCCCTGAGGTCACTCCTGGGGCTGCCCAAGGCACAGGGCGGGCTAAGGCTGACCTCCCCTCTCTGCAGGCAGAGGAGCTTGGCCAAGGTCTGGTGACTTCCCACAGAGTCAGAGTGGGAGATGAGCAGCAGCAGGCTCTGCTCCAGGGCCAGAGATGCAGGGGAGTGGGGGCAGAGCCTGGCTGCTGCCCCAGTACACAGGCCCTGCCTTTCAGACTGTTCAAAAGATGGAAGCTGGGCACAACATGCCATCACTGTCATTCCCTCCCTCCCATCCATGGATCCAACCATGCTGGTGGGGGCTTGTGACACCAGGCAGGGGAGGGAGGGGAGAAACTGCTTTTCTTCTGGGGACCTTCTGCTGCTGGAAAGCCCACAGTGTTGCCGCTCTGCTCTGCCCACAGATCTGCTTCAAGTACTTCTGCCGCTCCTGCTGGCACTGGCAGCACTCCATGGAGGTCCTGCGCCACCACCGCCCGCTGATGCGCAACCAGAAGAACAGGGACTCCTCCAGCTAAAGGGTGCCGGGGCTGCTGCAGGCGCAGGGAAGTCCCTTGGAGAACCTGCTGAGTGGGGAGCAGGGACGCGCCTGCCGGAGCCAGGCCCAGCTGGGAATGTTCTTCCTTAGGACTGACGGGAAAAAAGCAAAACAAAAAAACAAAAAAAAAAAAAAAAAAACAAAAACAAATCTTACATTCATGTTTGCACTTGCTGGTCTTTTTGTTTCTGCACTAATGCACAGTGAGTTTTGTTGGGGTTTGTTTGGGGGTGTTTTGAGTGGGGGGGAGCGCCCCTCAAGCCATTCTGCAGTTCCCAGACTTTGGTTCCTGGTTTGCTGACGAGAAGCAAAAATTGAAAATGAAGAAAACCCAACCAACCAAGGGCCACGTGTCGCGGGGGTGTCACTGCAGGCACCTCTGCCTCAGTTTTTTTATTTTTTAAAGGCGCTTTTTTACATTCCTTGCAATACTGGTGGAGAGAGCGCAGGTCTCATTGGTCATTGTTTTGCCGTTGCCATACAGTGCCTTTCCATTCATTTACCCCCACCTGGACGGCGTGACCTGGGTGTTCAGCTGGCGTTTTTTACTGTAACAACAAAGGAGACTTTGCTCTTCATTTAAACCAAATCATATTTCATATTTTACGCTCGAGGGTTTTTACAAGTTCCTTTTTACACTCTTAAAAACAGTTTTTAAGTCGTTTGAAACGAGAGATTTTTTCTTTCCTGGCAGCTTTTAACATTATTGCAATTTGTGTCTGGGGGCTGCTGGCGGGACGTTGTAAATCAAAGGGGTTTGCAACGGGACAGGCCGGGCTTTGTTTTTGTTTTTGGATTTGAAACTGGATGGGATGATGATCTCTGAGCTGCTGTATATAGTTTTAAAATAGTTTGTTGCACTTTTTTAAGTTGCACTTAATGGGGGGTTGATAGAGGTTTTTAATCACACGAAGTCACAGGACTTAAACCTTTTCTTTTGTAACAAGCTAAAAAAGGGCTGCGTTTCGGTGGATGATGAAGGTTCCTGGGAGCCCTTTCTCTTAGAGGGGACAAGTAATTTTCCTTTCCTTCCCGAGACGTTTGGAGTAACAGTGCAGTCGACTGAAATGCTGCTGCTGGGATTTGAGACCTTTAATTATGCCGATTATTATTTTTTTGTTACTTCCCCCTCTATCGGAAGCTGTGTGCCAAAGAACCAGTGTCATAATTTCTCCCTGTTTATTATAAATTTTTTTCCTTTCCTGCTGAGCTGATGTTGCATTGTTGCATATCCCAGCTGCTCTTTGTGGGGTTTTGTGAAGCTGTTTGTGAAGTCTCTACCTCATTGTAGTATATGCAGGCAAGACTGCACTCTCCTACAGATGCGTGGAGTAAGCTGTGGTGTAGTTTTTGGCACATAATAAACACGTTGCAGCAAAAAAAAAAACCTTTCTTGTGCTCTGTACTTCAGGGGTGGGGATTGGGGGGGTGTCTCTGAACTTGGGTGGGCTGTGGTATGGACAGAGGTATGGATGCTGTGGGTGACTTGGTGGGAGGGAGCTCTCTCTGCTGAGAGGCATGTTTTTAGATCCCACTTACCAGAGGTGCTTGTGGGACCCCTGAGCTCTAGCTGGAGCTCTCTAATTGCAGCAGCAAGTTAATGAGGTTAATTGGAAGGGCCTGTGTGCTTCTCCCTCAGTGGTCTAGGGATGACACCCTGCAGGGCTGTGTGGTGGGAGAGGGGCCCTAGAGCTCCTTTCTGCAGGGGTGGAGAGGTCAGAGTGGGACTTTGGTTGCAGTGGGGGTGCACACCCTTGGGTGTCCTGTGTCCCTGGAGGGCTTGGGAGGGGGGTAAGGTGTCTGGTCCCTTCCTTGTGCCCCTTTCCGACTCTGCAGGCACCCGGGTGTGCTTGCCCCTCCTTCGGGGCTGTGTGATGTGAGTTAGTAGGTGCTCTATGTCCTTCATCACGGCCTATCCTGGGATGTTTTGTTGCCCTAGACCCGTCTCCTGAGCTGCTCCATCCCGCCCTGGGGACAGGGAGCGGGGCGGGCGGCGCTGGGACCCTGCGGAGCCTTGGGCACGCCCACCGGCCTTGGGCACGCCCACCGGCCTTGGGCACGCCCACCGGCCTTGGGCACGCCCACCGGCCTTGGGCACGCCCACCGGCCTTGGGCACGCCCACCGGCCTTGGGCACGCCCACCGGCCTTGGGCACGCCCACCGGCCTTGGGCACGCCCACCGGCCTTGGGCACGCCCACCGGCCTTGGGCACGCCCACCGGCCTTGGGCACGCCCACCGGCCTTGGGCACGCCCACCGGCCTTGGGCACGCCCACCGGCCTTGGGCACGCCCACCGGCCTTGGGCACGCCCACCGGCCTTGGGCACGCCCACCGGCCTTGGGCACGCCCACCGGCCTTGGGCACGCCCACCGGCCTTGGGCACGCCCACCGGCCTTGGGCACGCCCACCGGCCTTGGGCACGCCCACCGGCCTTGGGCACGCCCACCGGCCTTGGGCACGCCCACCGGCCTTGGGCACGCCCACCGGCCTTGGGCACGCCCACCGGCCTTGGGCACGCCCACCGGCCTTGGGCACGCCCACCGGCCTTGGGCACGCCCACCGGCCTTGGGCACGCCCACCGGCCTTGGGCACGCCCACCGGCCTTGGGCACGCCCACCGGCCTTGGGCACGCCCACCGGCCTTGGGCACGCCCACCGGCCTTGGGCACGCCCACCGGCCTTGGGCACGCCCACCGGCCTTGGGCACGCCCACCGGCCTTNGGTTTGGGCACTGAGGGTGTCCCGGGGGGAGTTTCAGGCCAGGCCCTGCATTCGAAAGTGATCACGGTCCTCTGCCCATGGCCGGGTCATCGATAGTGCAGGGAGAGGAGCGCGAGAGCTTTCCCGTGTTTGGAGGGGTCCCTGCGTCCCCCCCAAACCCTGTTGCTGTCGGACACTTCGTTGCTGATGTCCCCCGGAGGTGGCGGCTCCATCTCCTCATCCCGCCGCGGTCCCGGGGTTGGGGGTGTGGAGGAGGGTGGCGGGAGCGCCGGGGAAGTCCTGGACACCCCCGTGTCCCCGCAGGTATGTCACCCACCTGATGAAGCGAATCCAGAGGGGCCCCGTCCGCGGCATCTCCATCAAACTGCAGGAGGAGGAGAGGGAGAGAAGGGACAACTACGTCCCCGAGGTGAGGCTCCGCCGTTGCTCCCTCCTGCCTTGGCACATCTCCATCAATAGATCCAGATTCTTTTAAAAAACCCCTCAGCTCAGGAAAGTTTTGGATCAAGGGGGCTGAGGTGGAGCCCTCCAAACCTACTGCCTGGGGTGGGAAGGGCAGCTGGTTTCTTGCGTTTTGGTTTGCCTAACTTTAAAAACGGGGAGAAAACTCAACTTCTTGGGAGGCAGGAGGATATTTCAGAGCAGCTGGAAACCTGCCCTGCAGCCAGTGTTGCTGGAGAGAAGGAATTGGTGGCACCCCTTCCCCTTAGCCCTATGCTCCAAAGGGGACAAGGTCCTACCTGTCACCTGGGCGAGGTGCTCCAGGAGCATTTCCTGTGTTCAGGAGGCTTGATCCCGTTGCTCCCAAATCCGATGGCCTTCAGGCACAGTGCATCTCACCCCTCTCCCACATCTCCCTGCTGGGCTCCTGGCAGAGCTGCTGGTTTCTGTGCTGCACAAACTGGTGGTGCCAGGGTGTGGTTACCTTTGTATCCAAAAGTTGCAGGGAAGGGACTCCAAGCAGGGAAGGAGCATCCCTGCTGCAGCTGCTGGTACAGCATCAGCTGAACTTGCACTGTTTCTGGTTTCTTAGAAAAATCCTGGTGTGATGTAGCTCTTGGGGAAGGAAACCCATGGAGATGGAGGTTTGGGGTCCAGAGAGGGCTGGATGAGGTTTCTCTGGGATTAAAGGGCAGGAGAGTGGAGGTGTGGAGGTGGGACACACTGTGGGCCTGCTACTGATGACTGCCAGGACCGATGCAGTTGTGGGTCCAAGCCCAGCTCCTCAGCAGCCTTGGCCTGGAGCATATTGGGCCTTGGTTTTCCAAAGATTTGCCATAAAACAGGCTCTTCTCCCGTAGTGTGGCCTCTCACCATGTTCTGTCAGGAGAGCTGGGCTCCATCAGGGTCCTCTTGGCTCTGCTGCTGGAACCCTTCCCCACAGCGGCCAGTGAGATCCCATCTGCGGTGGGACAGGACCAGAGTGGCTGTGGGGACACCCACGGAGTAGTGGGGCTTTATTAAACCACATCTCTCTCTCCCCTCCTTCCCCAGGTCTCTGCCCTTGACCAGGAGATCATTGAAGTGGACCCGGACACCAAGGAAATGCTGAAGCTCCTGGTGAGTGGCCTCAGTTATCCCCTGCCTGGTCAGTGGCATGTCCTTGGCACTGTTCCCACTCATGTTGGCTGAAGGCTCCATCACTCTGGGGACATGGTGGAGGTCCCTCTGCCCTGGGTCCTGTGGGCAGATTAATTCCTATATGGTTTTTGGGAGGGGAGGGAGAGACATGGTGGCTTTGCCATGGGCAGGGTGGGTGTGTTCCTTGCCCTCCCCTCCAAGGATTCCCTCACCATTGAGCTGATCTCTGGAGTGGGGTGATCTTCAGGATCTCCCTCTTTAGGAGACTTGAATTCCCCCATGGTGCTGCCACAGCACCTTCTCGCTCCCCACCCTCAGTGGTCACTGGGCAGGGTGCTGTTGCTGATCCCGTTGTTCCTGTGTTGTTTTTTAGGACTTTGGCAGCCTGTCTAACCTGCAGGTGACACAGCCCACGGTGGGGATGAACTTCAAGACGCCCCGAGGAGCGCTCTGAGTCCGTCCCTGTGTGTCGCTTTTCCAATAAACGTGGGGAAACCACCTCAGCCTGCCTGGTCTTTGGGCACCTGTGTCCTTGGGGTTGAGGGAGGGCAGGTTCTCAGGTGCAGAGGACTCAACACCTTCCTGTTTGCGGCATCTTCTTGGGTTCTTTCCTGGCTGCTTGGGGCATCAGATGTTGGTGGATATTTTAGAGGCTCTCCTGCTTTTGGGGTCGTGGGAGAGGATGACCATGGGGGCTCCTTGGAGGTTGTGGGAACATGTCCCAGGTTTATGCTTCCCTGAGCGGGCGGCCCAGGGTCAGGCTATGCCAGAATTAAAGTTGCTTTTTATAACCCCACTGGTCACTTTTAAGTTCTTAAATGAAAGGGAAAAGTCTTAAAATTACTTGATAAAAGGAAGGAGACCTCGGTTTGTCCCCTCAAGGAAAACTTCACAGCCATAGGTTTAACCCCGCTCCTGGTAGGAATAAAATGACAAAAGATTTGTGTTTTGGAGAGAAATGTCTGTATTTGTGTTGTGAAATTTAGGTAGTTACTTAAGAAAATATTTGCAGTAAATTTAGCCAGTGTTTAATACACATTGAACATGTTGAGCTGCAGTCGGGTAATTTATAAATCCTCTCTGGCAGCTCCTAAATTGGGAAGTTTTTGCTGCTCTAGACACCTGTTTGTTACAATTTCCTCTTCATTTTGGTCTTCCTCTCACAGTAAATGCTAATTTTGGTTTGAACCCAGTAGGCGACGTAGCCTGACGTGCCAGGGATGAAGTCATGGAGCTCCCCTTCGTATTTCTTCATGTCCCGGGCAGAGGTGTAGCCTGTGCAGGGAAAATGGGCTCACTGAGGTCCCTGCTCCTCCTCTCCATCCATAGGCCTTTCCAGGTGTATTTACCTGTCACCATGTTATTGATTGGGTATTCCTGGAGGGCACGGTAGGGAAATCCCCCCTGGGAAGGTGCTTCAGAGTCTGTTTCTTCACTGCTGTATCAGTGTAGGGGCAAAAAAAAAATTCTTTGTGTTAGTTCCTGTGCACTGGGATTGCTTGGAATTTGGGGGGGGTGTGTCCAGAGCCCACCACCCAGGGTGGGAAAATACCTGTTGTCCAGGTTTAGTGCTTCCTCCTCCAGTTCTTCATCACAGCTATTTCTTGCCACCTCTGGTTCCTCTGTTGGATTTCCGTTGGGCTGTGAAAATCAACACAGGGTTGAGTTAAAATGGTGCCCTTGGTCCCCCCCAGAGCACCTGGGGCACACTCCAGGAATGGAATTTTTGGGCCTTGTGATTTCAGATGTAATTTAGAGTTTAATTTTAGGTCTAAGCACATTTTCACTTCAAAAGTGCTGGGAAGTTGCTTTGAAAGGAGAGGGGCCACAAATGACAGAGAAAATGCTGCACCAAAAGGTTGAGCTCTGCCTGTGGCGATCAGAGCCCCTGTAACACTGAGCTGGGAGACTGGGTGTCTGTCTGGGCAAGGTTTTCCTTTGGCCCTGCTTTTGTTATTAATGTATTTATAAAAACACTATCCTTTACAGACGTGGCCAGGCTAAGTTGTAACTGAGCTTTTGTCTCTAATTTTCTTTCTGCCTGACCTAACTCCTTCCTTAAACACTACCTGAGTTGCCTGCCCCTTTTTCCCAAGATGACACACCCTCCTTTTTTTTCCCCTAAGTTCCTGCGAAAGCTCCCTGCTCAGCCAGGCCCATCTTAAAGAATGTCCAGCTTTCATGGGCCCCTTTGTTTCTAAGGTCAGGTTTGCAAGGGACTTTCCAGACTGGTGTCCTGAATAGGCCAAAGTCAACCCTCTGGAAATCCAGGGTAGAGGTTTTGTTGTTGACTTTACAGAACATTAAGAACTCCATCACTTTGTGGTCGCTGTGCCTCCAACTGTTTAAACGAGACTTGATCCAGGATGTGGGCTGAGGGTCTGGGATGAAAACCAGGCTGCCTGGAGTTGATAGAACCCTTATTTTTTTAATCCACACCTGTAGTGTGAATTTCTCATCTTACCTTTTCTTCAAGGACATCCACATGCTCCCAAATAAAACAGCCGATTTTCCTTCTGATTTCTGCCAAGATCAATGAAACAAATGACTGAGAGCATCGAATAACGGGACTGTGGCATTGCTGCCTGAGTGAGGCCCTGCATGTGCCTCCGAGGACAGCCAGGCCTAAGTGCAAGGTCTTGCCTCTGGGCAAGGGCAATTCCAAGCACAAATCTAGGCTGGGGGAATGCATTGAGCACAGCCCTGAGAAGAAGGACTTGGGGATGTTGGTGGAGGAGGAGCTGGACATGCCCTGGCCGTGTGAGCTGGCACCGAGAAACCCGCAGTGCCCTGGGCTGATCCCACAGTGTGGGAAGCAGAGGAGGGAGGGAGGTTCTGTCCCTCTGCCCCCTCAGGTGAGACCCCACCTGCAGAGCTGCCTCCAGCTCTGGGGTCCAACAGCAGAAGGATGTGGAGCTGCTGGAGTGAGTACAGATGGGGCCACAGAGATGCTCCAAGGGCTGGAGCCCCTCTGGTCTGGAGCCAGGTTGGGAGAGCTGGGGGTGTTCAGCTGCAGAAGAGAAGGCTCTGGGGAGACCTTAGAGCTCCTTCCAGTGCCTAAAGGGGCTCGAAGAGAACTGGAGAGGGACTTTGAACAAGCGCCTGGAGGGACAGGAGAATGGCCTTAAGCTGCTGAAGGGCAGTCTTAGATTAGAGATTCAGCAGAAATTTTTCACTGTGAGGGTGGTGAGGCCCTGGCACAGGTTGCCCAGAGAAGCTGTGGCTGCCCCATCCCTGGAAGTGTTCAAGACCAGGTTGGAAAAGGCTTGGAGCCACCTGGTCTAGTGGAAGATGTGCCTGCCCATGGCAGATGGTGGAAAGAGATGAGCTTTAAGGTCCCTTCCAGCTCCAAACCATTCTGTGATTCCATGATAATAGATGGAGCATACTCTGCCTCCGGGGAAGAAGAGCCACTCCAGCACAAGGAAATACCCTCCCTGCAGAGAAGTAACCGATGGTTCTGGTTTGCACCAAGGCTGAGCTCATGGGGGAACCCCCTGGAGGGAAAACCTAGATGGATTTTTTTTTCCCCTGACCTTCTTGCAGGCAGGCAGGGGGCAGGACGAAGTGGCCCAGAACCACCGAAGGCTTCTCCATGGCACCAGCGCGCTTGCACGCCAAGAGGTAATGGGAGTGAAAGACTGTGGCTCTGCCCTCCAAGTATCTGAGGCTCTCGTGTATGCTGGAAGAGAAAAAGAGAGCTAGTTTCCAAAGGTGAACCTGGAAACAAACCAAAACAAGAGCGTTTAGAGGTATGTTGTCGTTAAAACCAGCCTGCTCTGATATTTTTGCCAAAAGCACTTAATTTTCTGTGATTTTCTAACTATGGGATTCTGGCTGCAGGCAGCCTGGAGGAAGAAGACCATGGACTGGGTAAACATATTTGTAGGGATTAAGTGGCCCCATTCTGCTCTTGAGGTGAAACTCCTTCAGGGAGGGCAAAACCCCCACTTTCCTTTATTTATTCTTCTCCCTGCTGGTCCCTGCTCACACAGCTGAGCAAGGAAGGGCGGGTGCTCAAGTCCTCACTGTCCTCCTTAGAGGAGAACTAAATCTTGTGTGCTGGGTTTAACGATATGGATAATGATTACATTTTCCCCAAGAATTTTCTAAGTATATAGATTGAATATGTATTTTATACATATTTACACAATATATAATTATATATAATTCCCCTGGGGGAACAGCACAGTCAGGCAGGAAGTGTGGCGGAAGGAATGTTGTTATTCTGGGTTTCTTGGGATTCCCCTTGTGCAGCTGGAGCGGGTGGCTGAAGTCAGTTTTAAGCACTGACTGGTGTGTTGAAAAGAAGCTGCTTAGTCCAGCCTAGCAAAGCCTGCTGGAAGCATCACAGCACCCTTTATCATAAATATATTGACATGACAGTAAATAAATATTCGCTGATATTGAGGAAGTGAGAAGTCTTTTGTACAAATGTTCTGGAACTCTCTAATCTTTTATATTATGCATTTCTGCCCTTTCCCAGCCATTTTTACCCCCTGATTTCTTTCAGAGTTAACTCACACCAGCTTTTTACCTCTAGGTCTTTTTTCTGTTCTATCTGCCTACAGGGTAGCATGGAGATTAGTTTCCAGATTCCACCGGGCAGTAAAACCCTCGGCAGATGTCGGTATCCAGGAAATACCTCCCACTAAATACATTAAAGCCACAGACAAATGCCTCCATCACCCACCTGCGGGTGTCGGGGTGGGTGGCGTCGCTGCTGAAGAGGTACTCGGCATCCAGCCAGTCGGTCAGTGCCCCTCCGCCGGCCACTGTGGGGGGACAGGGGATAAGGGGAGGGTGGGCATCCCAGAGGGTTCCCACTTTGGGGTGACCTGTAATGGGGACGTCTGGTTGTGGGGCCGCAGGGATGGAGCCTGCAATGGGAGCTGTGGTGGCTGTGCCATGGCTGTGGGACTCCCACAGCCCCATTGAGGGTTCAGGGCTTTTCCTCTGGGTGGGAGTACCATGGGCTGCACTGGTACAGGCAGCGCTGGCCAAACCCATGCTCTGCTTGTCGTGGGGGGCTCAGACCCACTGATGGGTGACGGGGCTATGTCCCCACTGCTGTGCCATCAATGAGGGGTGATGGGGCTGTGTTCCCCCCTCATCCCCACTGAGGGTGCAGAGTCTGTACCCCCGCCAAGGGGTGATGGGGTCATGCCCCTTCCCCACCCTCATCCCCACTGATGGGAGGCAGGGTTGTGTCCCTATTGCTCTGCCCCACTGAGGGGTGATGAGGCTGTGCCCCCCTCCTCATCTGCATTGAGAGGTGACAAGACTGTACCCCTCCTGCTCTGCCCCGCCGAGGAGGAATGATGGGGTTGCGTCCCTATCAAGGGGTGAGGCTGTGCCCCCTTTCTCAATCCCTACAGAGGGGTGACGGGGCTGTGCCTCCCCACGCTGTTCCGCCCCACTGAGGGGTGACAGGACTGTGTTCCCCTCTCCATTTCCCCCGCGGGCTCCTGCCAGCTCGGTGCCCCCGGGGCTCCCCCGCTGGTTCCCCTCACCCCAGAGCCCCCGCGGGCCCGGGCTGACGCTCTGAGAGAACCAGGCGCGGCGACCGCGAAACATCACAGCGAGACAGCCCTGAGGGGAGGCGGGACAGCCCTGAGGGGAGGCGGGACAGCACTGAGGGGAAGTGAGAACGGCTCTGAGGGAGGCGGGACCGGCCCTGAGGAGAGGCGGCAGGAGCCTGAGGGGCGACGGTGGCGGGAAACTCCGGCCGGGGCACAGGGAGAGGAAATATCATAAAGCTGCGCCAGGGGAAGTTTAGGCTGAATATCAGAGAAAAATTCTTCCCCCCAGAGGATGGTCGGGCAAATGAACAGGCTCTCCAGGGCAGCGGTCACGGCCCCAAACCTATCAGATCCCAGGGAGTGTTTGGACAACGCCTTCAGGCACAGGGTGGGATTGTTGGGGTGTCCTGTGCAAGGCCGAGAGCCTTGTGGATCCCAAGTTGTTCTAGAAGTTTTTCTCGCAAAACCACACATATTTTGTTGACTCAGGAAACAGCTGGCTTGCAGCAGATTTGCTTGTATTTCATAAGGCAAAAATGAGGCTTGTTTTGTGTGCTTCAAACTTCCCAAGATATCCCTCAGGATATCCTGTCTGCTGTAAAGTGTTGCTGGAGAGCCAGCAGCAGTGACATATCTTGGGTATCTTGGAACCCCAAAGATGCTGGATAAAACAGAGAAGGTGTTTCCAGATACTGAAATCCAGATCAGCCTCTGGGATGGGCGCGTGTTGTTCTCCCACAGACAGGGGATTTCTGACTAAACCATCAAAACGTTTCCTAAGTAAGGCCAGACAAATGCCACAGATGCAATCAGGGCAAAGACTTCCCCCGTGTGGGAAGATGCTGACACGTCCTTTGGAGATGGGTGGCACCCACAGTGTCTTCAGCTTCTGCAGTCGACTCTACTTGTGTCCTGATTAGGATGAAGCTTTCCTGCTAGAGGGGCTACCCAGCCATTACTCTCTAATGCTCCTGAGGATAGTAAAGGTGGAGCCGAGATGGTGGAAAGCACCTTGGTGGCTCTTCATGATCCACAGGAGCCCAGAAGAAGCTCCATAGCTCCTTGGGCTCACACAGCAGGTTGAGCTGCTCCACAGGGGTCTTTGCGGGAGAAGCTCAAAGCTTTTCCTCCTTCCCAGACCATCTTCTCCCACATGAGGATCACTGCTGGGGCTGGCACAGTCCCTGGCCAGCCCTCTGTGTGATGGCTCTGGTAGGTCCTGCTGCCCCAAGCTGGGTGACAAGCCCTGTATATGACCACCCAGCCATGACAACCTCAGCTCTCTTGGTTTTGGTTTGAACACTGATGAGCCCAAATAGATCCCCACAACCAGATGAGACGTGCAACCCCCTGGTCTCCGGGGCCCCTTGTTCACATAGACAAGACCCACCTTGGTTAGATTCATCTCACTCCAACACTCCTCAAGAAATCACACTGATTTCTTCATAAAATAAAAGCAGGGCGATGGGAATAGCACCGGTTTTGCGTACTGCCATCAACTCCATGGTATGACAGATGACCGGCCCCCAGTTGCTCTCCTCCACAGGGCCAGCCATAGAGAACAGAAAAACAGAACTGAAATTTGCTGGCACCCACTTCCCTAGGCTCCACTTTATACCCCACAGCCCAATATGCATGATCTGGAGCTCTCCCTCTTAGAGTGGACACCATTCCCTGCCCTTCACTCCGTGTCCCACCCCACATCCCCAAGGTTTCTTTATCCCTTTTTTAAACCTTATGCCTTCCCTTCGGAGCCGCACAGGAGCCTCCAACCAGGCAATACCACATCAACCAGAAAAATTTTTAATTCATTCATTAATTCCATCATTTTTTTATTGATGAAAAAGTATTTTCACACATTCTCAGTAGGATAAAAAAGCACTAATGAGCATCAGTGCCACCAGGCTCCAGATTCACTCACAACCCAGCGGCCGCTGGAGCTCTTGAAATCAGCTCAGATTGTGCAATGACTCTGAAAAAACACTTAAATGGCTACAATTTTATTAAAGTAAAAATCCTGTATAATTTGGAGCACTTCAGAGTTAAAAATGCTTTTAAGCAGTAATGTAGGCATTTATAGCTGTGAACTCAAAAAGCCTTCAGAGCTCCCTTGCTGCTTTGTGCAAAAGATATCTTGACAAGCATTATTAAAGAATTCCTTGAAGCAAGATAATCACTCTTGTGGTTTTGATGAAGACTGCACACAAGCTGGAGAAGACTTTGATTTGCAAGAATTTTTCAGACCTGCATAGAGAGAGGAGATGGACATCAATCACTCTGGTCACAGCTTCAACCGTCATTATTTTAGGAGTCAAAAATGGTTTTCTCAAGAGCACTCTGACTGCAGCATCTCAGCTGCAGGCACAGACCCACCCTCCAGTGAGATAAAACTCCTGCAGAAACTGCTTTTTTGTCCCTTCCTTGGTGCGGTTCAGAGTTCAACAAGTCAAGAGGATCCTTGTTTTGCACCCCAGGCAGCTTATCCTGCTCTCAACTCCTCCACCCAGCCCAGTAAATTCTCGTCCCCAGACTCCAGTGAAGTTGCCCATGTCCCACCTCCAGCCAAGGTTGGCATCCCTCACCATCGGTGACCTCCAGGCCGGTGTCCCACCAACCAAAGCCACGGTGCCACATGGGCACAGCACATCCCAGACCCTGCCCTGGGTCCATGTTCCCGACCCAACTGCCCAAAAGTGAGCAACAAACCAGAGGAGTGGCCATATACAACTTTGTAGAGATCTACATGAGTAGGGGCATTTCAAGTGAGGTCCTGCCAACGTTTGTCCTGGGCACAGTTAATCAATATCCAGAATCTACCAGGGCACTTATCTAAGTCGTTTCAACCAGCACGTTACGTCACCTGGGACACATATCTTCAATTTTCTTCTGATGAAGGGTTAAACTGGAATTTCCCTGTTGCTAAATCCACATCAGTTACAAGAATATAGTCTGAACAACATGGAGCCCTCAAACTCTGAGATACTGGTAATTAAACCCAAAACTGCTTCTGGTTTGTGCCTCACAAATCTCACGTTGTGTTGTTTGCCTGCCTGCCACAGGATTAACCAGCCTGCCTCCCCCAAGGCACAGGATCTCCAGGCAGAGCAACTGCCTCCTCCCCAGAGAGGAAACAGCACTGTGGGGCCTGAAGAAGTATTAGGGGACCTGTGACAACTCTCAGTGGTACTTGGCAGACACAGCAAAGACATGGAAGGTTTTCTCCAAGGGTCTCCTTTCTTTAGACTCCTGTAGGCAAGGAATGGCTGAGAACAGGACAAAACAGTGGGTAGCAAGAGTGTGGGGAGAGTCCCGTGCCCCAAATCAGCAGTATCATGATCTGCTTTTGGGGGTGGTTGCTTCTATTCCTCAACTCTGCAAGTTACACACTCTCCCCTGCATGGAAATGAGTCCACGTTCCCCTTACCAGCATGGAAAGCAGCATCAGCATAACTCACCATGGATTACCACAGACACAGCTCAGAAGTCTGGTTCTGCAGGGAAGAAGGGTGGAGCGTTAGGCTTTGGGGCAAACAGCACCCCCTCCCCAGTACGCACAAGCCCACCCCTACTGGGTGTAACCAGAGAGCTGCCCTTGGCTGGGTCACCACCACAGTACCCACCACTGTGTCCTTTATATTCTGAAGGTAAAGCCAGAATCACTGTGTGACTCATCTCCTAGGTGAGTTCACTGATATTGGACAACACAGGGCCCCCAAATCCGTACGGACAACACCAAGACACATCTGCTCTGAATCCTTCATGGATGTGTATAACAGCCTTTACAGCTGAAATCAAGTTAACTTTTCATCTCTAATGTAAGACCTTCAAAACCCACCCTGCAATAACACCCCACTTCCCAGGAAGAGGGACATCGTGGATATAAACTAACGAGCTTCAGCACGCAAACGGAAGCTGGAGGAAGGCAGGGCAGAGCGTACCCCATCGGTAGATCCGCGGCTCCGGCATGGTGGAATGCGCCACCCTGCAAGAGAAGGTGTCACCCTTGGTAGGGGTGAAGGGCACATAGACCAGGCGCTGGAACTGCCACTTATCGTTGAAGGACAAGTCCCCGTACTGGACGCCGGTCATGGGCTCGCCATTCTTCAGGAGCTCCACTTCGATCTTGGGTGGGTGAAAGTCGGTGACGAAGCAGTGAAGGGTGTTCGCCTGTCCCTCCACGGCGTGCGTACGGGCGTAGACTTCGACTTTCGGCACCGCTGGAGAGGGGGGCGAGGGCAGTGTGAGAAGCGGGGCTGCGCTGGGCATCGCGTCGATGCACCTACACACCCACTCACCCCGGCACCAGACCGGACCTCCCGGGACCGGGGCCCCCCCAGCCCCTCACGCTCCCTGCCCCCCGCAGGACCCTTCACGCCGCCCCCGGCACTCACTATCAGCGGCGTGCCCCAGGCCGAGCAGCGCCAGCAGCACCAGGAACCCCAAGACGCTGCGCTCCATCGCAGAGCAACTCCCCGCGGCA
>VZRE01003682.1:255150-268173 GCA_013396775.1 Cephalopterus ornatus
AAGCCCCCTGAAATAAAGGGGAGTGATGGCTCTGGGCGTGTGTCCCTGCAGGGAGCCATGCCCCTCCTCCTCGTGGGGGCTGGGTGGAGTTCGGGGGTGGCTCTCGTGGCTGTGGGGTTGAGAAAAGGGCTCATGCTCGGCTGCTCCTCGTTTCCCTGGGGTTGTAACCTGTCCAGTCCTGCAGAACTGGTGTCCAAGGCCAGGCTGGACGGGGCTTGGAGCAACCTAGGGGGAGGTGTCCCTGCCTGTGGCAGGGAGTGGAACAAGATGGGCTTTAAGGCCCCTTCAAACGCAAACCATCCCACAGGGGCAGCTGCAGCTCGGCCTCTTTGCTCTGCCACCTGTGAGGCTTCACGAAGGGGGGAAGCCCCTTCTGCCTTCCCCTCGACATCCAGAGGGTGGTGGTGCGGCGGGTGTAGTGCTCACTGCCCTCGGTTTGGGATTGAGGGGTGAACCCCCAGTGCAGTGGGGGTGAGGTGACAAGAGCCATCCAGTGTCCCCCACCCAGGGGGAGGGGGCTCTCACCAGTGCCCTGCTGGGTTGCAGGAGGGTCTCGGAGGGTTTGGTGGTATCAGTTCAGCAAACCAGTTGCTGTGTTGCTGCGTGAATTCCACGCTGAAGGTGGAGGTGTGAAGGGTTTCGCTACCTGTCCTTGTTTCTAACAGTCTCCTTTGCAGGAATTCTAGGTTGCTGAAGGCTGTTGCTGTTAAGTTGTGCCAGCTCTGTCCTAGCGTTTGCTTCAGGCAGTGACCAGCAGGCAGGAGGGGAGTTAAAACATTGCCTCAGTTTGCTTTCCCAAACTGAATCTCTCCTCAGCCAGCTGCTGGCCTCCAGTCCTTGGGATCAGCATCTTCATGGAGCAAGGATCTCTGCTAGAGAAGCTCTTCCAGCAGACTGGAGGCTGGAATGCTGTGAGGTTGATTCCCTGAGCTCCAGGAGCCTCTGCCTGCCTCTCCCAGGCTTTCTCTGGCCTGTCTGATCTAGCCAGCAGCGCAGGAGGGATTGGTGTCTGTGGCAGGAGGCTCTCCAGGAACATTCTGCAGTTTTCCAGGATGGCTGCGACCATGGGAATGGCCTGGCCAAGCTTCTCCTGCCACCAGCACAGATCTGGAGCTGCCTCTGCCCTGCTTCTGGTGCAACTCCTGCCTAGTGTCCTTGAGCTGTGCTTGTGTTGCCAGTGGCTTGGGAGAAGGGAACGAGGCAGATCTGGGGGATGTGGAGAGGCTGTGACCTTGTGAGGATGAAACTCCGGCAGTACTCTGGGCAAAACAGCAGCTGGGTCATGTGTTTGGAAAACAACCTGGGAAAGTGCAACCCTGGGCCAGGCAAGAGGAAGGTGCTGGTACCTCTGGGAGGCACCAGGTCCTGGAGGTGGCCTGGAGCTTCTCAGGGCCTTTCTTTGGTGAAGAGCTGGAGGATGTAATAGGTGCCTCGTTGTGGCCCACCAAAAGGGGTGAATGCTGTTTAATTTCACAGGAATTCCTGTGCTGGAAGGGGAGGCTGGGGAGCTGCAGCAGCTTATCATGTGCTTAGCAGTGTTGTTGAAGTCACTGTCATAACTAATAGTTGGCTCTTCTGTGCAGCCTGGTGGCTTTGCTTGTCTCTTTGCCCTTGAATGTTAGGAAATCACTTTCTGGGAAGCAGGGGAGGCAGAGCCACCCAGCTGCCGGCATTCATGTGGCACAGCAGCACTTGGACATTGTGCAGTAGCCAGCAAAGAAGGGTTTGGGTCAGACCCAAATATAACTAAAGCTGGACTTCACCTGTCTGTGACAGAATCCCAAAATATACTGAGATGGAAGGGACCCACAAGGATCATGGAGTCTAACCCTTAGCCCTGCACAGGACCATCCTCAAGGGTCATCTTGTGCCTGAGAGTGTTGTCCAAATACTTCTTGAGCTCTGGCAGCCTTGGTGCTGTGACCACTGCCCTGGGGAGCCTGTCCCAGCACCCAGTCACCCTCTGGGGGAAAAACCTTTTTCTAATATCCAGCCTAAACCTCCCCTGACACAACTTCAGGCCATTCCCTGGGGCCCTGTCACTGGTCACCATTGAGAAGAGATCAGTGCCTGCCCCTCCTCTTCCCCTCATGAGGAAGTTGTAGACTGTATGTAGACATACATTGCTGTATGACCAAATCCTTCCCTAGGGATGCCCGCTAGGGCCGGCCAGCTCCTCCCAAAAAAGTGTCAGGCCAGCACGGGGGCACCTCTGCCCGCACATGTGGTGTTGGGGGGTGCTGAATCTGGCTCTGGCACAGCTGGTGTCGTGTTGTGGGCTGAGCTAAACAAGGCCACAGCTCCTCTGTAGCAGCAGATGGAGAAGTAGGAACAGGGTGTGTCTGAGGAACTAAATTTAAGGCAAACTGGGAAGCGGTTCTGGTAGAAAGCTGCCTTGTCCTTGCAGAGTGGGATCTCTCTACCAGCTTGAAGAGCTCCTGCAGTGGAGGATCTGTGTGAACCTTGCTACTCATATAGGACACAGGTGGTACCAGCCCTCTTGTCGGCTTGAGCGCCCTGGGTGGGTCTGGGTGGGATGTTTGGCGTGGGGGTCTCTGCTCCCTGCTGTCCATCACTAACAAGCGGAGCTCGTGCCTCGAACTGCTGCAATCCAAGCTGGGAGCGGTCCCTCCTCAACAAAACATCCTCAAACACAGCAGGACTCGCCATTAAGTGAGTGTTTTGAAGGCTATTTCTTTTACCACCCTAAGACATGAGCCCACCTCAAAGAGGAGCTGCCTCAGCACTGCTTCGCTCTGTCAGGAGCAGCAGGATCTGACGGCGTTTCCTTGCTGGAGAGAGCGCCAAGGAGCCTGTTGGTCCGGAGTCACTGCTAATAGAGCTCCATTTACTGCCTGTCAAAGACCCATTCTGTTCTCTGCCAGGACCTACAGAATAGCACTGCTGTCCTATTCTTCCTTGGAATATCTGTCTGCCTGCAAAATGAGGGATGTTTCAGGATGATTGGGATGAAGGATGACTGAGGGATGATTTGGGATGCCAGCATCCATAACAGGAATGCAGGAGCGCAGCTCTGCTTTCTGCTGGGGTGGACTGGTTGGCATACAAGCTCTCAGGTGGGCTGTCTCCTTGTCCCCAAGGCTACTCCCAGCAGCCAGGACGGTCTTTCCTCGTGGATTCGTTTACCAATGGGCTGGGCACATCCCAGTGACCTGTGAACTGCTCCTGTTCTGCTAAAAGTCAGGGTAGAAACTGGCTGTGGAGTTTGATGTGACACTTGGTATCCTTAACAGTGGCAGAGATGTTGACACTGAAGGGTGGGTGGAAGGGCGGCAGGGTGAGGTGATGAGGAAGTGACATGTTTGCTCCTCCATCCCTCAGCATAAATGACCTCATGTCTGTGTGCTTTTAATCCTCTCACAGAGCAATCCCCCGGCCCTGAAAAGGGAATCTCTCCTCCCAGTGAGCAGCCCCTCCAAAGAGAATGGGGTTCATGCAGAGCAGGACGATCAGGACCTATTTGCGGGTGAGTCTGTGTCTGCTGGGTGTTTGCTGGGTCACTTGGAGCTCCATGCCTGGAGTCTTTGGTCTTGGATATTTCAGGACTATCAAAAGTGCTCAACTCAAACTCCTGTTCTAGCCTGCATTGCATCTAGGAAGGTTGGAGTAGCCTCTTCCAGGTAACCAGGATAATTATGTCACAGGAATAACTGTTTGGGAGTTGAAGATTAAAAATTGGTTTGCTTTAGTTTTGTTACCTTAAACCTTTGGTAAACCTTTGGTGGTGAGTGTGGGACCTTAGTTAGAAGATTTTCATTTTCCACCTTTTCCTACCTCTATGTCAGCAGAGGAAACGTTTCCAGTAGAGACATGGCTGTTCCCTAGGAACCAGAAACACAACACCCCTCAGCAGGTGAAAATGAGGAGGCTCAGACCTTCCCCAGCCCTGGCACGGTGGGACAACTCTGGCAGAGAGTCAGTTTCGGAGACCTCTGCTAAGAAGTAGAGGTTTTTACATTCTCTGGATGGAGAAGAGGCCTGGGAAGGCACCTTCCTCCCAGGCTGGCCTGCGTGCCAGGTAAAATCTGGCTTTAGCTGTTCCTGTGTGCAGCTCCTCTAGCACACAGCAAGGAGATGATGCTTGGCTCCTTCTGGAATAAGAAGTTCATTGGATTAACATAATGTTCCCCAGCAGGAGTGATCAAATGCTCTTACTGCTTTAAGTTGTGCTCTTCCCAGTGCTGATGGGTGTCCTCCCAATGGATTTTTTTTTTTTTTTCTAATTAAGACTGTTGTTACTCCCTAGATCCCATGAACCAGAGAATATTGCAATTGCCTTTGCAGAAACCCCAAGGAGAGAGGCTGACCTTGCAAACTTCTCTTGACAGATGCTACTGTGGAGCTGTCCCTCGACAGCACGCAGAACAACCAGAAGAAGGAGGTGGCCAAAGCATCCAACCCTCCTCCCTCGTTAGACGTAGCTGCAAGTTCTTCTTCTAGAAACCCTTCAAAGAGCTACGAGGAGGTGAGAACTGCTCTTCCTACCTGTCGTGCTGGTTCCAGACTGTCCTCGGCAGGAACCTATCCGTTTACTCAGTTGTAAAAACGGATCTGAAATGATGTAATTACTGTAATTGCCATATTGGATGCCCTGACTTGTATCTCAGGCCATCAGTCTGGGACTGATACCACTGGAGTGGGGCTTAGGTCAGACTGGTGGCATTCCTGCTCATGTGGAAGTGCAGGCTGCTTCCAAAGGTGGATCTGGTCCTGGGGGTCTGAGCTGTGACCTGAAGCTCTGCAGAGTTTCACCTGGGGGCTGAGCAGTTTGTGCATCAATCTGAGCAGATAGCAGTGTAGGAAAGACAAAAGCCAGTTTGGGATCCTTGGAATGTGTATCCTGGACACAAGTGAGGAGCTGGAAGGCATTATAGGATGGCCCTGGCTGGACTGGGGTGCCCAGGCAGGGTGACAAGCTCACCGTAGTGGTTTGGGGTGTGTTGAGCCCTGGCTTCCTGGTTTTAACTTGCTGTCCCTGTGTGCTTGCTCCAAGCAGCTGGAGGAAGAGGAGCAGGAGGACAAATTTGAGCTGACTGTAGGAGTGAGTGACCCGGAGAAAGTTGGTGAGTTACTGTCCTGTCCTGCACAGTGAACACAGTTAGAGGAGCTGGGCTTGGCCGTGGGACCCACTGCAGCTCCAGCCTCTGCGCCGTAGCTCCGGCTGTCAGGCTGTCTCCAAGAACAGACTTGATCCTGGAGGAACTTCTCCAAGACTTCCTCCAGCATCTCAAAGAAATGATGCTGCCAACAGCAAAATGCCTAGGGTGAAAACAAGCAAGGCAGAGGCTGCTTCTGGAGAGCCAGGGAGCCAGGATTGGGGTTTTTGGGATGCTTGGGACCTGGAAATGTGACATGCCTTGTGTGGAGCTGGCACAGGGGAGGCACAACTCCCTTAACCTGAAACTAAGTGTATTATTCCATGCTCTGGCACCTTTACTAGCAGCTATGCTTGCCAGGGAAGCAGCTCTGGCTTCAAACTGAGAAGCAAGAGGGTTTCTGTCTATCGAAAGTGGGGGTCAGAGAGCCTTGTGCAGCTATGTGGAAATTCCTGGGATGCAGAGAACCCAAGGGAACACCTGATCCCAGCCAGAGGAGCAGCCTTATGGGTGGCAGGTTGTTCCCACTCCGTGGCTTGTGATCTCTGGAGCTGGGAGGTGCAAATCAGAGGTAGATTTAGGGGTAGCACTGAGGATGCCCTTTGGTTGAACTACTGGGTAAACAAGGGGATTTCTGTGTTAGCTGGAGCAAACTGCCTGTGGTGTTCCCGGATCCAGCCCCATCCAGCCTGCCTCTCATCCCGTGAATAGACTCTTCATGTGGCCCACAGCCCTGAATTGTTGGGTGCTGAGCAGAAGTGTGGAGCCAACCCAAACGCTGCCGGCGCAACAAGTGCCCAGTTGTCAGAGCTGGCTCCGTGGGAAGTGTGAGGAGGGATGAGCGGGCAGGTTGGGGGAAGTGGCTGCTGGGCAGGGGTCTAGGGCCACACAGCAGCATTTTGCCTGTGGTTCTATGTGAAATCCAGGGCTCTGTTAGACCCAAAATTGGGAACACCGAGGCAGGAAAAGGCCAGGAGCCTCGTGCTTGTGTTCAGGGGATAGTGGAAAGTGGTGATGTGAATCCAACATCTCGCTTCTCTTTTCCATAGGGGATGGCATGAATGCCTACGTAGCCTACAAAGTATCAACACAGGTATGTCTAACCCCTCTATGTCTAATTCTTCACTGTTTTTCCATGCCTGAAGGCAGCTGGACTGTCTGTCCTTAGCCAAGCCAACAGTGACCTAAATAAACAGAGGCCTGAATGCTTTGTTCCATGGATTCAGGAGTTGTAATCCACAAAGGATGAGCCTAGCTGTGGAATAGGGTTGGAATCTGTTTGAAATGAGACTGGCTTTATTTTCCCAGCCAGTTCCCTCTTTGGAGCCCTGGCTGATAGGGATTCTCTAGATTCAAGGGAGCAGCAGGAATCATGTCCAGACACTGGGGCTGTTGCTGAAGGTTCATTGCCAATGGCAGCATCAGACTAAGCTGACCTGAGCTCAGCACTTGCTGCAGAGCTGCTGCTGTAGCTGGTTTCATGTCAGGACCTGTTCCCCTCAATTTCCAAGAGAAATGGAGCCTCCTGCAGCTGCTGGAGTGCTTTGGAGTGCTCCTCTGGGCTCTGGAAAGTTGTTCCAGCTCCCTGTACCATGGCTGCTGGGCTACAGGCAACCTGTGGACTGCAGAGGGGACTACAATACTTGTTATCCTTAATCCCACTCTGCAAACACAGCCTGAAGCACTGGTGGCCCCTGTAGACTTTAGGTGACCTGCAGGGGGTCCCTGTTCCTGTGTGGAGCAGGGATGATGGGATTAGGCAGCAGGCAGGGCTTAACAAGCAGGCTGTGGCCACAGTACCAGCTGCTCAGTTATTTAGTGCCATTAATGCTGCTGCTTGCTCGAAGGAGAACAGTTGGGAGGAAAATCAGGGAAAATCTGGGCCAAAACTTGCTCTGTTCTCTCCTGGCCACTTGCAGAGCTCATGCTGTCCCACCTCATCCCAGAGGTGACAGGTAGAGCTGGCAAGGCCACGTGTGCCGGGTGAGATTCCCTGGGGATGTCTGATCCAAATGCCATCTCTCCCCCAGACCAGCATGCCGATGTTCAGGAACAAGCAGTTCTCCGTGAAACGGAGGTTCAGTGACTTTTTGGGTCTCTATGAGAAGCTGTCGGAGAAACACGCCCAAAATGGGTTCATTGTCCCTCCACCGCCTGAGAAGAGCCTCATAGGTGAGTGATGCAGGTGCAGAGCACAAGCACTGTGCCTTCACAGCTCTTGTAGGTCCTTCTAGTGGTGAGCTCGGTGCCTGAGGACTGTCCTGCAGCAGTCTCAGAGCTGACAGAAGCTGCAGAGTAGCCAGGGAAAATAACCTGGGTTCTCTGGCACAGACAAAGCTCTGGCTCCCTACTTGCAGCTCTGGGCTGAAAGTCTTGATGGAGTTTGCAGATGCTTCCACTCCGGCTTGGTGTAGAGTAAATCCTCTCTGGTGTCACTAAATTGCTGTTTCACTTGAGTCCAGACCATTGGTTTGCCTCTTTTCTGTGTCAAAACTCCTTGGGTTTAAATTTCCAAGTAGCTCTTACTGATCCAAGGTCTAAGTCCTGTTGTAAGATTCCTCTACTGTCACCTTGATAGTCTGTAATAAACCACTTTACCTTGTGTGTGGAGTTTAGAGCAGCTCATAAATCACATCTTCCTTCTGTGCCAGGCATGACCAAAGTGAAAGTTGGGAAAGAAGATTCCTCCTCTGCAGAGTTCCTAGAAAAACGTCGGGCTGCTCTCGAGAGGTACAACCCCAACAGCTGTCCCTGACCAAGGGAGAGACCTCTGAAGAGGTCTGGTCTTGCCTGGTGGCATCACCGAAGTCTGTGGGGAGGTAGGAAAATTAGTGGGTGAATTAGAACAGTTGTTGGCTTTGATTTCCTGCTTTCCAGCTGCTGTTCCAAAGTAAATACCAAGCGCGTCACAGCTCACTCTGGTGGCTCAGAGCCAGGTTTGCTACTGCCAAAGTAACTCCTGGTATGTGTTCCTCCCCACAGGTACCTCCGGAGAGTGGTCAGCCATCCAACCATGCTGCAGGACCCAGACGTCAGGGAGTTCTTGGAAAAGGAGGAGGTCAGTACTGCGGAATAAAGTTACTCCAGGTTTCTTGGAAATGCTGAAGGAAATGGTACCTGAGCAGTTAAGGAGGCAGGATGCTGCAAAACTCCCCTGTTAGAGTGGGAATGGGAACTGGGGTGGTGGGTTGACAGCAGGTACTCACCAAAGCTGCTCCATCATCCCCTCAGCTGGACAGGGGGAGAAAACATAATGAAAGGTGTATGGGTCTAGATAAGGGCATGGAGAGATCACTCAGCAGTTACCTCAGGGAAAATGGAATCATGGAATGGTTTGGATTGGAAGGGACCTTAAAACTCATCTCATTCCCACCCCCTGCCATGGACAGGGACACCTTCCACTATCCCAGGTTGCTCCAAGCCCCATCCAGCCTGCCCTTGGACACTTGCAGGGATGGGGCAGCCACAGCTTCTCTGGGCAACCTGGGCCATGGCCTCACTACCCTCATGGGTAAGGATTTCTTCCCAATATCCCATCTAACCCTGCCCTCTGGCAGTGGGAAGCCATTCCCTCTTGACCTGTCCCTCCAGGCCCTTGTCCAAAGTCCATCTCCAGCTCTCTTAGAGCCCCTTTAGGCACGGGAAAGGGCTTTAAGGTCTCCCTGGAGCCTTCTCTTCTCCAGGCTGGACACCCCCAGCTCTCCAGCCCGCCTCCATCTCTTCATATCTCAAAGCAAATTTTTCCATTCCTTTCCAGCTCCCAAGAGCAGTAGGCACCCAGACCCTGAGTGGAGCAGGAATACTGAAGATGTTCAACAAAGCTACAGATGCTGTCAGTAAAATGACCATCAAGATGAACGAATCAGACATAGTAAGTGTTGGGACACCCTGGGCTGTCCCTGTCCTCATTCTGGAGCCACATGCCGTTCCCAGCCCCAGCTTTGGGTGTGGGGTGCAGGGAATGCCCCACATGTGGGAATCAGCTGTGGATTTACCCTTTCCAGTGGTTCGAGGAGAAGCTGCAGGAGGTGGAGTGTGAGGACCAGCGGCTGCGGAAGCTACATGCGGTGGTGGAGACCCTGGTGAACCACCGGAAAGGTGACCTGATCGGCACCATGCACCCTGGGGCTTGGGCTGTGACAGTCACACCCTGGGCAATGCCTGAGGGGGGTCAGCCAGTCCTTAGTGTCCCAGGGACACTTCTGAGTCTCTTCATCACAGGAGACAGAAGTCAAAATGTCACCCCAATTCTTCCATCCTGTTCCACAAGCTTGGGCAGTGTGGAAGGGAACCCAGAATCACACATCGCAGAATCCCAGAATGGTCTGGGTTGGAAGGGTCCTTTAAAGCTCATCTCGTTCCATCCCTCTGCCCTGGGCAGGGACACTTTCCACTATCCCAGGTTGCTCCAAGCCCTGTCCAACCTGGCCTTCCACACTTCCAGGGACAGGGCAGCCACAGCTTCTCTGGGCAACCTGTGCCAGAGCCTCACCACTCTCACAGGGAACAATTCCTTCTGAATATCCCATCTAACCCTGCCCTCTGACAGTGGGAAACCATTCCCCCTTGGCCTGTCCCTCCAGGCCCTTGTCCAAAGTTGCTCTCCAGCTCTCCTGGAGCCCCTTCAGGCACTGGAAGGGCTCTAAGGTCTCCCTGGAGCTTCTCTTTGCCAGGCCGAACAGTCCCAATTCCCTCAGTGTTTGCCTCATGGCAATGAAGGCTGCTGTAGCAAACCTGAGCAGAGCTGATCTTATTTACTCCTTCCCAGCTGTCCTCTGGCAGGGAGTGGGGATGTTTTCCTTCCTCTGCGTGTTTTGACTGACTCCTGCAAAGCTGTGCCTGTCACCCTGCTCGACTGCTTCCCTTCTCCTTGTGGCTGGACTGACTGACCTGGTGGCAGACCTGCTGGCTCTGACTCAGCCAGTGTTGGCCCTTCCAGCTGATGTCTCCTGGGACTCAGCTCCTTGGGCCGAACCCTGGGCTGGGGAGCACCCGGTGCAGCCCAGCCCATCTTCTGACTCTCATCCCTTTTCTAGAGCTGGCATTGAACACAGCCCAGTTTGCCAAGAGTTTGGCCATGCTGGGAAGCTCAGAGGACAACACAGCCCTGTCCCGGGCACTGTCCCAGCTGGCTGAGGTGGAAGAGAAGATTGAACAGCTGCACCATGAACAGGCCAACAATGACTTCTTCCTCCTGGCCGAGCTCCTGGGGGACTACATCCGCCTGCTCTCGGTTGTGAGGGTAAGCACTGCTCCCGCTCCTCATACCAAGCTTAGGCTTAGGGATGCCAGGAGGTCTTCCAAACTCAAGCAGAGGGCACACATGGCATGGCTTCTCCAGGAACAGAGAAACTTGTTGGTTGTCCAGGTGAGCATGTTAGTTAGGTTGGAAAATTGTTTTAGGTGAGGCCTGGCCATGCCGCTGTTCTCCAGGGGGGACGTGGAGCAAGTTCACAGCTTGTAAGTGGCCTCAGCCCTTCCAGAGGTGAAGGCTGAGGCTGTGAGCTGATGACCTGTGATCAAGGTGGTACAGATAGACCTGCCAAGTGCCTGTTGGGGAAGAGCCTTAGTCTTCAGGTCTGGTGCTCTGGCCTTCTTGCTGGAGGCTTAGAGAGCAGCAGGTCTTGCAGGCTGAGCCTTTCCCACCCCAAACACATCCTGCCTGTGAGCAGGAGTTTCTGGAGGCAGAGGCCAGGACACAGCCTCCCTTGTCTGCCAGTCTGTACTGGGAGCAGGACCCAGTCTGTGTTCTGACTCAGCTTTGGTCCAGCACCTCTGGTATCCCCTTGGCAAGTGTCTCCTTGCCAGCAGAGCCCCTTGGAGCCACTCTGGCAGCACAGAGCTCAACCTCTGCTCCCTCCTGCCTCCAGGGAGCCTTTGACCAGCGCATGAAGACCTGGCAGCGGTGGCAGGACGCCCAGACGATGCTGCAGAAGAAGAGGGAGATGGAGGCCAGGCTGCTGTGGGCCAACAAACCTGACAAGCTGCAGCAGGCCAAGGAGGAGATCTCGGAGGTAGGGAATGAGGAGCATGGGATCTCTGCTCCGCTCCTGCTCTCTGTGCTCTGGCAGGGGACCTTCTGGGCTGGGGAAGGGATCGTTGGGGCTGGGGAGGACCTCCTGAGCGGGAGGGACAGGTGTCTGTGGCTAAGCTGTAACAAGGGATAAGCCAGCCTTAAGTGGAGCTGCTCATGGTCCCACCTCCTGTGACTTCCCTGCTGAGCTTCCTGTGGTGAAGAGGACCAGAAACACCATGCTCTGCTCCAGCAACACCTCTCATGCATCCAGTCGTGGCTACAGACGCCCTTGGAGAGGGGAGCAGGAGTTCCTTCCCCTGCCCCGAAACAGCACACTTCCTCTCTCCACAGTGGGAGTCCCGTGTGACACAGTATGAAAGGGACTTTGAGCGGATTTCTGCCGTTATCCGCAAGGAAGTGATACGGTTTGAGGTATGTTTGGGGCAGCCCTCGGCCGGGAACACCAGCCTGGGTTAGCCATGGGGCACCTGGGTATCCAGCAGTATCCATAAATCCAGACGTGTGAGCTGAGGTATTGCTGAGGGCTTTTGGCTGAGGGGGCTTCTCCACAGGGTATCTGTTCAAATGAAGGTGGGTGGGCAAAGATCCTCTTGTGTCCCAGGCCCTTGTGCTGGTCCCCTTGTGAGGCCCCAGGAGGAACAGGAAAATCCTGGCAGTTTATCTTTCTGGAGGGTTTTGGTGGTTGGTTCAGCCTCATGCCCATCTCTTGCAGAAAGAGAAATCCAAGGACTTCAGAAACCACGTCACGAAATACCTTGAGACGTTGTTAAACTCTCAGCAACAGGTGAGTGGCCCCTCATCTGGTTTTACCTCCAGGCCCACGTTGTGAACCCCTCAAGTGTGACCCCCCTCAGCAGCTCCATCCTCAAGGCTTCTGACTCTCTCCTTCTCTCCTCCCTGCAGCTGGTAAAGTACTGGGAAGCATTCCTGCCCGAAGCCAAGGCCATTTCATAATCAGACTGAGTGAACAAACCTGAATTTTGCCTTTTTTTTTTTTTTTTTTTTAATATATATATACTATACTTCCTCCTCTTTTCCACGTGAGCGACCCCTCGTTCCACACGCTGGAGCTGGTAGAGGTGTCACCCCCAGATGAGCAGCTTGCGAGGCAGTAACTCTTCTAACTGTATATTTTTCATTTAGCAACATATATTTTCTTACTGAAGAAAAACTAGTTTCCTGCTTCCAGACCAGACCCGCAGCCAGGGGGTTATCAAGATCTTGCAAATGTCTATTTTTCAGGCTGGGTTTTAGGGCTCTAATGATTTATCTTACTCCTGCAGTGCCATTAAAATTCTGTAATAAAACTTCTATCAGGGCAAACAGGGTCTGAGTGTTGTGGGTGGGTGCAGGGAGGGCTAACGGCACATTCTGTGGGGTTTGAGGGAGGCAGCGGAGCCTCCCCCGTGTTGTGTCAGGGACAAGGGTGACCTTGGACACTGCCCTGGCCACCTGTCCCTGCTCCTGATTAGGCTTTGGCTCTCTGCCTTGCTCCCTGTGGGAGCCGTTTTTAGGATCTGAGCTCAGCATGGGCTCTGTAGCGATTTCACTTTGTGGCATTCCCTGAAATGCGTTGGAAAGCCTTTGGGGCTGTGATGCTCCTGCTCCAACGTGCCCGGGGCCAGGTTTGCACCTTCAACCTCCCCCCAATCCCCCACGTGTAGATTTTACCAAAACCGATACTCCTGCCTTAAGGGAAAACGCAGCTTGGTTCTGACTTCCCACTTTCCTTTCCCCATATCCCTGTAAAGCGGCGTCCTTGCGGCTCCTCCATTCCCCCCCCGCCGCCCCCCCGTGCTGCATGTAGGGCCGCAGGACCCTCCCCGGGCTTCTTTGGCGACCGTGTCCCCGCTGTGGGCGCTCGGGGCG
>VZRE01003682.1:275806-378098 GCA_013396775.1 Cephalopterus ornatus
AAACCTGTTGAGATGGCCCCTTTCCCCCCCGCCCTCCCTCACCCTGCAAACACTTACATATGCTGCAACTACAAGCTGCTCCTTGAGCGGAGGCAGCGAGGAATGACCAAACACGGCAGGAGATGCAGAAGGAATCGAGTTCTGGTGACAGGCACTTAGTGGGGCTTGGGAGGGCAGCAACAGAAGTGTCTCAGGGCCTGGCTCCGTCTGCAGCAGGCAGGGCAGCTCCCGAGGAGTGCCCCTGCCCCTGGACCCCCCTCCCAAGACGCCAAACCATGGTTTCCTACAGCAGAGAGGGGAACACCTGTGCCAGAGACACAGGGATCCTGGGAGCCCCTGGCAGCAGAGGAGTTTGGGAAGAGAAAGGTGGAACGTGGCCATGGTCCCTGTCCTCCCTCTGGCAGGAGGGGACAAGAGGGTGAATGTCCCAGCGGGAAGTGAGGGGTCCCCTTCCTGCCTCCTTCCTGCCCTGGCCCACGGCACGGCTGCAGGAAAGCGCTTTGCAAAGGGAGAAAGGGGTGCACATGTGAGCCGAGAGCTCCTTGGGATAAGGCATGGAGAGAACACGGCCAAGAGACACCCCGGGGGGATCCTGGTGAGGAGCGAGGCCTTTCTGCTCTAACCAGTGTTCTGCCTGTCTCAGGGATGCACGAGGAGCAAGTCCAGAGCTCCCTGCCTGGGGTGATCGCCTGCCCTCTAAGCCCACTTCTGTCCAGCCTGGGGAACTGAACCTCCTGGGAATGCCCCTCTGTGAACTCCAAGCTATACAGATCATCATTAAAACAATAAAACATAATGAGATCTAGTCTCTCCCTTTCCTCTCTTCATGCTCTCCAGGATTTTGGGGTGAGCCAGGCCCGAGTTTATGACAAGCAAGTCCCTCAAGTGAACAGTCCCTGCCTGGTCTGGTGTCATACATCAAAAGACTAAGTCCAAGGAACTTATTCACAACCTTCCCAACAGCTGCTTCAGTTCTCCCACAGCCCTCCCACCTCTCTGGGAACCCCTGGGCAGCCTCAGCCTCCTCTGAGTTGGGAAACACTGCTGCAGGAGGCAAGATTTCCTTGTTTTTACAGGTGTGCAGAGTGCCCCAAGCCCTTTCCTTGCTATTGGTTTGGCTCAAAGTGGTGCAGAGAACTGTGGCTGCTCCGGGGGGTGGGACAGTGTCCCCCGCGCCCGGCCCCGCGCTCATGGAGAGGACATGAAGGCTATTCCAGTCAAACCTATCTGACCATCGGAAGATGGAATCAGTGTTAAGGCATGAAGTATCCTCTCCCTGCCAGGGAAGCTTTGCTCCTGCTAAGGTGTTCTCACAGAAGGTTCACAACCATCCCACAGAGGGACTGGGGAAGGCTGCCCGACTGCCCACACTTCGGGAAACGGCTGCTTCCCAGGAACCTCAAACCTGATCTACCTCTTAAACCAGAACAAATTCCTCTGGCTCAGCAAAGCCGACACTGCTCCCTCCTGCCAATCAATGCTGGGTGACAGCCTTGCGTCTCCCGGCCAGCTGGGTCAGGCACGGCATAGGAAACCATGGAAGGGACATTCACCGGCAGCTAGGAAGGGTGAGTGGAAATTCAAGTATGCTTTCCTCAGCGTGCGGCCCAAGGCGGGCGTCGGGAGCCCCAGCCTGGCATGAGAGTCCTGGACATCCCTACTCGAGGGCATTCCGTGCATCCACCGTCTTCCCCGCTGGATGTCTGCCTGCGCTGGCGCGGCCACGCAGAGATCCACAGATACAATGTGCATCTGTAAATGCTAAAAATAATAAAAAGTGCAACGACGTCAGCTTCTTTAAAACAATCCACATTGCTCTGTTACCGTCAGAGGAGGGAGGTGTCAAGGGAGCCGGAAAAAAACCCTAACTGGAACAGTAGATTGCAAATTTCTCACAGCTTGCACATTACAGTGTAACTGTTCCCAAGGAGCCGCAGAGGGAACCTGTCTCTTCCTGCTGCAGTGGTCAGGCCCTTCTCCCAGCAACTCTCCTGCCTGCCTCGCATCCTCCTGCCCTCTCGACAGCCAGTCAAGCCTATGGGATTTCTCCACTTAATTAAGGAGGGAGGAGGACGGAGGAGCATAGAGCGCAGGGGAGGGAGGGGAGGAAAGTGAGCAGGAACTAAGCACAGTCCTCAGGTTTGCGTGAACGATGCCTTCACCGTAAACAACGGGAAGGAGGGTCAGCCAGCCAGCCCCCCTCCCAGGGCGACCAAGACCTGAGCCAGCCACAGTCCTGGTCCCAAAAGGAGCTTCAGGCTTGGAGTGAACGAGGGAGACCATTCAGCAGATCCACCCCAGAGTGGTTTGTTTTGGAACGTTTTCTTCTCTTTTTGGTTTAAAATGTCACTTTTTTTTTTTTTTTTTTTTTGCTGCAGGGATTAGATTAGGTTCATTTTGTCTATAAAGATCAACTGCTGCACTTTNCTTCCTCCTTTGCCTCCTCCTCCTCCTCCTCCCCCCTATAGAGAAGCCCCTTCCAGTGATTCAGGGCAGGAGCTGCAGGCGTGGTGGTTCCTGCAAGGCCCAGGAGGCACCGGTCACTTGTGACGCTGAGCCGTCTTCTTCCGTTTCCTCTTAAAGAAGCAGCAGCACCTGGGGCACAAAGGACAAAGAGAGTCAGCCCCGCACCCAGCACCAAGTCCCGGCACCCCGGGAAGTCCACGCTGCCCCAGGGGTCCCTGTGTTGGCCACATGCAACAGCACCTCTGCTCGCCAGGCCTGGGCACACCTTCAGCCCCTGGGATGGTCAGCAGGGGCTGGTAGATGGTGATCCCACCAGCCCAGACTGGGAGACCACCAGTGAGCCACGTGGTGAGGGGATCCACCATCAGGACCCCTGAGCCAGCCAGGTTTCTCCCTCCCAAGGCTGAACTGGGGCAGGAACACAAGGAGCTGTCTGGAAAAGCAGTAAAACAGGGATCCAGGTGCTCTGCTCCCTCTGTCCGACAGAGGAAGTGGACTGGGAAAGCAAGCCCTGGCTGCTCTTTCCAGCCATGAGACACACGGTTTTCACCACTGTTCACTAAAAAGACAAGTTCCAAAGAGATCTTGGCTCTGGGACCAGGTTTCTTTACTGAACCTTTCACCAGAGCTTCTACATCAGATCAATCACTCAGTGCCAGGATGCAGAAACCCTGCTTCTTCCCCCATCTGATGCGAGGGAGGTACACAGGCCTGGGGATTAGGAGAAGCAAGAAGGATGGAGAGTGGAGGCTGAGGTGGAGAGAGGAACGCCCAATGCAGCTGCACCATGAGGAGCAATGGGTTCCCTGTGGAATTCACTGGGAGCAGTCACCCAGATCCTATAGTCCTGCTGGCTTCCTACAGAATCCCTTGGCACTGAGGTGTATCTATCTTCCTGCCCTCAGCTCACTGTCAGGAATACTCTACACAGGTGCTTGTTCTGTGCGAGTTCTCCCGAGCTGCATGTCATTCTCCAAGACAGCCACCTCTGGAGAAGTCTGGGTGATGCTGGAAGACTGCTCTTCCAGGCTGGTGGAAGGGATGCCTGGCTAAGCAGTCAGAGTAGACCACAGAATCATAGAAGACCCTGACTTGGAAGGGACCCACAAGGATCATCGAATCCAGCTCTTGGCCCTGTACAGGACACCCCCAAGAATCCCACCGTGTGCGTGAGCGCATTGTCCAAACAGTTCTTGAAATCTGGCAGGCAAATGTGAGGATGCAAAGACCATTTTCTCCTACAATCATCTGTTACCAACAGACTAAAAACATTCAAAACCGCTGTAACAACTTCTCCAAACTATTTTCTGCTGGGTCCTTTGTGGAATGGTGGCATTAGACCTCCATCCTCTCAGAGCAGGAGGAACAGATTCGTTCCTACTCACACCCCGAAGGTGCTTGTCCCTGGGTGCACGAGCCTTTCTACAGGGTGCAAAAGTGATGGGTGATCAGCACCCCACTGTGAGCATGGACTGTCTGCTGAGGAGAGCAAATCCCTGCCATGTAACCATGTGGGAGAGCCCCCAAAGGGCCCACAAGAGGAGGGACTCCTCCCACCTCATGGACTAAGGGCCAGGAGAGAAACATCCACAGTTTGTCTCAAGGTTCCTGGCCAGATCCAGTTTGGAGGTGGGATAAGGAGAAATGCCAAGCCCTTGTTCTTGCAGGAGCTTCCATACTGCCCACCCACCCTGAGGTGAGCGTGCCGCCTGCAGCCCCCCCAGCCCAGGCTGGAACCCCCACCCCAGGACTTCTCTTGTGTTTTGTTGTCTTAGGCCACCTGCCCCTTTCTCCTGCTTTAACCTGTCGCAGTATTTTTCTCCCACAGCAGCCACCTTCCTTCATGACATGGGCAATGGTGGGTAAGGGGGAAGGTCACGGGGAGAGAGGATGGAGGATGCACGAGTGATGGTTTTGCATGCAGCGGGTAAGGGAAGAAGAGGCTGAGCAGCACTTGACTCCTTGGGTACCCAACAAAGGGAGCTGACTGACTTCTGGTTGGTTTTCCTTGTGACTGTCTTTTTAGGCTCTTAGTCAGAGGTCCAGGGAAGGGTTCAGGAAAGGAAATCCTGGCAGTTCAGACAGGCAGAGGCAAAACACCAAAATAAAAGAATAAGGCAGGCTGACAATTACAGAACGTGATCTCTCTGCATGCAGACGATGCCCAAGAGAACAGCCCCAGACTACGACATACAGAGAAGCCAGAGATGCCAGAGGTATTGGAGGTGATGCCTATGGAGAGCAGGGCAGAGGCAGTCAGTCTCCCATCCAACAAGGACATTCCTCACTGCACACGGGCCTGACCCCCTCGCTCTGGGGCCATTCCCACCCATCAGCCCTCCCTGAGACACAAATTCCTCACGTGAATCTCCACTTGGTCCCCTGCTTACTGGGTATGTGGTTTCCCCAAGGGGCAAGGAGGGAGGGAACATCTCCATGGGACAACCAGACACTGGGACACTACAGCTGCAGCTTCAAAACCCTGATAAAGCCCTGAGCTGGGCTTCGACCGGTGCTAATCCCAACTCTTCCACCCCTTCTTTCCTGGAGAAGCCCATTCACTTGCACCTCAGGAGGCTGAAAAGGAGCTGCCTCCCACCCACTCTCTCCAAGCAGGGGCTCTGTCGCTAATGAGGACTCCATAGTCTTGTCTTTCCATCCTCTCTGGCCTGTGATTCTCCAAAGGAGGCTCTCCAAGGAAGCAACTGCCTGCCCTGGATACCCAACAGAGGGTTTTCCCTCCATAATCGTCTGCGTGAGGAAGTCCTGCAAGAGGCCCGGCAAGCCTGGTCCCAACTTGGCCCAACTCCATCAGGCATCATCTGCTCATGGACGTAAACGTTTGGGGGAGATGGAAAGCCAAATAGGAAAGGATTAAAGTCTGATTTTACATCCATGTGTTCAGAGATCAGCCGAATTGCTCGGCCTAGTGTGGCCGCTTGGACACAGCCCACACCCTCCCCAGTACTGCATGTGGCCCTAAAATCAAAACAGCTCTGGGTTGGCTTTGATTTTGTGCTTTTTTAGGGTTTGGTGGGTTTGGATTTGCCAACCCCAGTCTAGTCTGGTCCGCTCCCCCTTGCATGTGGACTGGAGAGAGGGACTCACCACAAGTTGAGCATTTTCAGGCAGCTACAGAGAGTGTAGAGAAAAAACACAGAAAGGAAGAAAGAGCGATTAGTTCACAGAGGTGGGATGGAAGCGAGTCACCACAGCCATGCAAACATGCAGTGCAGAGGCAGACACACACCAGGCCTGCCCGCCGCCCGCCCCAGCCCTCACACCACCTCTGCCCTCGCCGTGGTGCCGCTGACAGCCGTCACCTTCTCCAGGGGTTTTCCACCTTCCCCCTGTTTGCCATGGAGGTACCAGCCCCATCGGGTTCTTATCTGGGGCTGGGATCAGAAAGCGACTCTGGGCCACCATCTGCTCTTATCCCCTGCAGCCCCAGCAATAGCAGGGCCTGATGATGGATCTACTCCTGGAATCAGCCCTCCAGCAGAATCCACATCTGGGATCAGAAGCTTTTCTCCAGCACACCACAGGCAGAAGCATTGGCACAGCTCTGCCCTACAGAATGCCAGGGAAAGCCCCTTCTGCTCTTGCATATTGTCTCAAAACACAGAGCCCAGCTCCAGCTCCTGCCACCTCTCTGGAGAGCACAATCCCAAAGTCCTTTGCCCTTCTCATGTGCCTGAGGGGATTTCTGATCATAGATGTGAGGAAAGATGAAGCCAGTGCTCCCTGTGGCAAATGGAATGAAGAGGACTATGCTTGGGAATTACAATAGACCCCAAAGCTGTCAGTGCAAAGCAGCTTTTGCTCTGCTTCCCAGCACCTCCAGACCAATTTGGGAGCACATAAACAAGGGCTGGAGAGAGACAGAATAGCTCCATGTCCCTGAGGGACAGGGCCTTGGCAGCACAGCTCTCCCATATTCCTTCCCACCTGCCTTGTCGTCTCCCCTGTACATGGAGTGGGGGCTGGACACTGGCCTCACTGCAGGAACATGGGCTGGAGGTGTTCCTGGTCCTTCCTTGCAGTGGGTTGTTGTATCAAAACTGTTAAGAGTGATAATGTGCCCCATCCTAGGAGCCACATGCCTGGGGGGGACCCCCTTCAGAGCCTATGATGCCAAACTGGTGGTCCCTGCTGGACACACTAAGAGGAATGTTGCCCACTCTGCAACCTGCACCTCAAGATCTCCCCCACTCTGGTGAGCCTGATGAGGAGCCTGCACCAAATCCAAGGCTTGCTCCTTGGGCTCGGAGGAGAAGGTGTGCCTATTACTGCTGGGATCAAGGCCAGGCCAGCTGCCAGCGAGCAAGATCCAGCACAGGTGCTTCCCGAGGGAGAAGAACAGAAGACCTTCAGGACAACCAGCACAGATGACACATACCCAGGGACCTTTCCCATCCACACACCCTTCCTCTCACCTGCCAGTTTTCCTCTTCACCCAGGAGTGCCCACAGAGGTTGGGACAAACGATGTGGGACAAGTGGCACCAGTATCATCCAATCAAACAAAAACCAGGCAGCTGGGCCACGTCCCAGCACTGACCAGTTCAAAGGTAGCCCTGGCTCCACTGACCCCTTGCTCGGGGAACACCAGGATTCCGCGGTGACCCGCCAGGGACCTGGTCTAGTTCAGAGGCAGTGAGAAGGTGCCATGTTGAGAATCATGCAAAAGGTGACACGATGGTGCCGGAAGCAGCACGTGTGCACAGGAGGCTAAAATGGGCAAAGCAGCAACTCTGGACATCCGTTCTCACTCCTGATCACAAGCTACAGGAGAGGTCAGTTCAGAAGGAGCACCTTCTCCCCCACAAGCTGCTTCTGGTTCCTCTCATTCAGCTTCCATAGAGCTGGACCAAGATAACCCACAGGGAGAACTACCCATCCCTGCAGGAATTACTTTTGCACTGTTCTGGATACTCGGCACTCACTTCTCACAGCCAGAAGTAAAGTGTCAACTCTCAGACCAATGATCTCTTCACTGAGCTGTGCTTGAGCTACTCCTACACTCTCAGCACGAGAGCACAGCGCATTCTCCCTTTGGAGAGGGGAACGCTTCCCATGATTCCTGAAATCAGCTCCCAGTATTTCGGGATCTGTGCCACCATCTACCTGGCAGGACATGCTCTGAGTAAGAGTTATGTTCTCCAGGCATGACAAGTGTCAAAGGGAAGCAGCAGCAGCAGCAGCACTGAAGGCACCATGCACAAAAGCAGCAATATGCAAGGAAAAGGGCACGGGACACGAGCATCGAGTACTTTCCCACAGGAAAATGTCCCCACTCGCTTCCCAGGAGGAGGATCAATGACCAACCAGTGGAAAGCCTGTTGTAAAGCAAACGTACTTAGCTTCCTCCACCACCTCCACCTCTGCCTGTGCTGTGATGGGCGCGTTGGAGTGTGCTCCCGTCGGGTCGTCCACGTTCAGCTCCCCGTTGGTCGAGCTCACCACCTAAACACAAAGGAACACCCTGTTAACAAAGCTCCTTAACAAGGAATGCTGTGGGAATGGGAAATCTGCAGGATAACTGTCTGCTCCTGTCTCTTTGCACCCTCTCAGCAGGCTCAGGTTCTGTGGGTGCCTTTGACTCGCCAGCCTGGTCCATCCCAAGCTGAGCAGCAGGAAGGGGACTGTTCACTAATTCCCGTTCCTGTGCTCGTCGTTCTGGCTTTGGGAGGCCACTTTGGGAGTGTAGCCACTGGTGTGAGCACTGCCAGCCCTACAAAGACACATGACCTGGATAATGCTGATTGTTTTACCCTGACACTTTTACAAGTGAGTGGCTGATCCTGTTGCCTGGCAGCACCATGGGTAGAAGTCACTCCAGAGCCACCAGTGTCACTCCTCACACAACCAGTTTTTGGAAGTATGTCCTCACCCAAAAGCTACTGATATGGTCTCTCATCTCTTGCTGCCTCACAGCTGCCATGATGGCTCACTTCAGCATTTCCATTACGGCGATGACCATCCAGCTCCCAGCTTCTGGCAGCTGGATGATTAATCACTGCTCCACTGCCACAACAACCACCAAGGAAGCCTGCATGGGATGGAGGTTTGGCTGGCCCTTCCACACTCCACCTGGATGTTAGGACAGGCACCTGGAGCTGCTCCTGGCTCCAGAGCTGTAAGGATGCCTGGTTACCCCTCCTGCTCCTCCTCTTCACTTTTCTACAAGGCAAAAGGAGGCACCTCCCATGGGGTAGGAGTCAAGGTGCTACCCAGAACTCCTGGTGGCTCTGGATGACCTGGCCACCAGATATGTAGGGAAGGGAGTCCTTGTAGCAGATGTCCCCTCACTACTCAGCACATCCATCCATGTTCATTTTGAACACTTCAGTCCTACCAGCAGCTGCTGTTTCTGCCCACCAGGCCCCAAGGCCAGGCTCTGCCAAGGCAGGTCAGGACTCAGCTCATGTGAAGCTCAGAGCTCTCCTCAAGTGACAACCTCTTGGCTTCTCTTCACCCCTCTCCCAGACTCATCATGCCGTGGGCTCACCCAGGTTCTCCAGACTCCCACGCTTCCCACATGACTCTGCAATGCTGGCACTTAACTGTGCTGTTCCCAGGGCTCTTCCCACACTTTGTTCAGCTACTTATTCAATTCCATTTTCCAAAAGGCTTTGATTTTCCTCACTTTTCACGTGCCGCTGCCTCATTTTGAGGTGGCAAATTGAGCCTTAAAGGAATCGGTGGCTCAAAGGTGCCAACCCCCCAAGGGTGCAGCACGAGCTGGGGTGTCTGTTGAGAAACAATCCAGCCTCTGCAGGCACACACAGCACATTTCCTGTTCTCAGCTGCACCTAAGGAGAATTTTAATGCTTACAGTGGCACATAGAGGCTCATAAACTGCTCAGGCAGCTGCATCAGTGCTGTAGCTACAAGGAAACCATTCCCCTTACATTAAGAAATATGAATAAAAATATCTACTCTGTACTGAGTGCTGGAGTCATACAATCACAGAGCGGTTTGGGCTGGAAGGGACCTTTAAAGCTCAGCTTGTTCTATCCCTTGCCACAGACAGGGACAGCTTCCACTAGACCAAGTTGCTCCAAGTCCCATCCAGCCTGGCCTTGAACACTCCTCCAGGTCACTGTCTGCTCACGTCTGAGATCAGAGCTACATATTTATCAGTTCCTCCTTGTCTTTGTTTCTCTGCTACTCAGTAAAATATCTTTAAATGAAAAAAGGAACATGACTAACTGAGCCAAAAAAATCATTCAACCCAATCAAGTATCAGGAAAAAGTAAACATTTCAACCTAATCTGCATTTCCCTAGGGACATCCTGCACTATCCGTGTCCTCGGCTCAGCTCTGTCTGCTCAGGTACTAATTCCCATTTCACCAGAGCCAATTTTCAGAGTGTTGTGTCTGACAGCAGAGCGAGCTCTCACAGCAAACCTCTGCCAAAGAGGCAGCGATATCAGTGTTCCTGTTTGCTTGGATGATTCCTGCACCTTCTCTCCAGCACGTCCAGCCAGCTCACTCTGGCACTAGTGTAGAAAGGTCCCTCAGTGAGCCTAGGTGACAACCTGAGCAGGTAGGACTTCACGGAATCATGGAATCACAGAAGGGTTTGGGTTAGAAGGGACCTTAAAGCTCATTTTGTTCCCACCCCCTGCCATGGGCAGGGACACCTTCCACTAGCCCAGGTTGCTCCAAGCCCTGTCCAACCTGGCCTCCAACACTTGCAGGGATGGGGCAGCCACAGCTTCTCTGGGCAACCTGGGCCAGGGCCTCACCATCCTCACGGCTAAGGATTTCTCCATCTAATGCTGCCTCTGGCAGCGGGAAGTCATTCCCCCTTCACCTGTCCCTCCAGGCCCTTGTCCAAAATCTGTCTCCAGCTCTCTTGGAGCCCCTTTAGGCACTGGAAGGGGCTCTCAAGTCTCCTGGAGCCTTCTCCTCTCCAGGTGAACACCCCTAGCTCTCTCAGCCTTGGGAGGGGTTATTGCCTGGCTCCAGAGCAGAGGGGCTCCAGTCATTCAGAGCATCTCCGTGGCCTCCTCTGGCCTTGTTCCAACAGTTCCATGTCCTTCTTGTGCTGTTGGACCCCAGAGATGGAGCCAGCACTGCACGGGGGTGTCACCTGAGCACTGCAGAGGGACAGAATCCCCCCTCCCCTGCTGCTCAAGCCCAGGGCACGAGGGGTTTCTGGGCTGGGGCATGTCCAGCCTCTCATCCACCAGCACCCCAAAGTCCTTCTCCCCAGGGCTGCTCCATTTGTTCATCCACAGCCTGGATCAATATCATGGGATGCCCCAACACAGGTGCAGCACCAGCACTCGTTCTTGTTAAACTGCATGAGATTCCCATGGGTCTCCACTTCTTGAGCTTGTCCAGCTCAAGACATTGTTCATAAACAGGAATTTTTCCAGAATTAAAAAACTTAATGGTAGTGCCACCTCCAACACTGTCACTGTCATGCATCCCCTTCCAGTGCAACCATCCAGAGATCCACCTTGTGACCACCATACCCTCACACTGGTGCTGGTCTGCTCTGGAACAGCTGAACTCTTTTCCCAACATTAATGGGGATTATCTCCAACAAACTCTATTGCAGTTGCTCATACTACCCAAGAGAACCTCCAAGATGGGAGACAGGGTGCTTTATAGACCAGACCTGCTAATACACATATACACACTCCTTTCTGTTCTCAGTTTGACAAATCTGAGTTTAAAACAGCATCCGGAGGAAAAGCTTCATCAAAATGGTACACATCAACAGTGTTGCCATCACAGCTTGGATCCCACAAACCCATGGCCTGAGCGTTACGTACGGGACAGGATCAGGGAGATCGCTCTCCTGACCGCAATGTTGCTGTGATTTGAGGAGAATTCAGGTAGTTTAACACATCTTATTCCACACATCAGGAGGAAGAGGTACCTGCACTGATCCTCCGTGTCGATCCGCAGCCAAATGAGATGTCAGGTACGAGGTATTTGTCTGCCGGCTTGGCTGGATCTCCCACTCCCCTCGGCGATCCGATGATGCCTGCTCATGAATTCAGAGGCATGAGAGAAACAGAAAAGAGGGCAAAAGGTGAAAGAGAGGAAGAAATAAAAGGGTGTTGGTTAGTGAGTTAGTTTCTTTGCAAAAAGCAAGGCATTTACACTTTTAGCTGGGCTAGAATTTCCCTTTCCCAAGTGCACCTCATTATTTACATCTGTGGTGGCTGCAGTGATCCACTGCTGGAGTGGATTTTGTCTCCTCTGGCTGACGAACAAAGAGGAAGATCTAGTCCGGAAGATCTAGTCCAGAACTTATTTCTTTCCACAGCTTCATCTCCATGGATTTCAGCAGAGAAACAATCACACTGCCAACATTTCACTCTGTCTGTCAGGTCACACACACTAGAGCACTCGGCATGGCAGCAAAGTTGGATAAATGAGCTGAACTTTCCTTGAATACATAATTTTAAATTCCAATTTGCAACATAAAACAAAGCCAAACATTTCATTTCACCTGAAGCCAGTTCCACACACTGATTCACCTGTGCAGTGCAGAAGGAAACATCCACCACACCTGCTTGACTGGAGAGAGGGTTGGGGGCTTTTTGGGTTTCTGCAGAAAAGTAGATAAGAAACTTTTGCTAACAAGTTTCCTCTCTGTCCCAAACAGATGCAAACATCAGGTGACTAAATGACTAGAATTTTATTTGTTTAATTAGAAGAATCCCTTTGCACTTGCACGAGAAGCTTCTGTGGATCACCCAGCTTTGATGACAACACGTCCAGTGCTCACCTAAGACCCAGGAGTATCTCAGTGCACTTGAACCCAACTGACCCAAGTGGGAGGAACACAAGACTGGGAAGTGTGGGACAAACAAATCTGTGTTGGCCTCAGGCCTCAGCTGAAGACACCACGGATCTGGCCAGGAAATAAAAGGCTCCTGTGAATAAACACCAGGTTCTCAGTGAAGGTGAAACAGTAACCCAAGGGAGGTGCCTGGCACACAGAGAGACTCCAGAAGTCTCTAAACAAACCTCAACACCCACCTGTAAATTGTCAGTCTAGTAGAGCAGGAGCACATCCAAAAAGTAGAGAAATTAAAAGAGAAGTCTTCTGTCATTTCATAAAACATCTGTTATTGTTCCCTTTGCTCTGACTCCCTCCCAGAGTGACCCATGGTGCTGCTCCTCCTTCCAAGCAGCCACCAAATCCAGGTGCTATTTCCCTATAGGTGGTCTTGTTGTAGGATCATAGAGTGCTTTAGGTTGGACCTTAAAGATCCTCTGGTCTACCAAATCTTCTTACTACATATCCTTCCCGTCAGCCCAAGATACTGCTCACGCTTTTTGTCCTTGGTGACACTCAAAGGAGAAGCACCTCCCTTGGAATATTTTTTCATGGCTGCAAGTCACAAGACCAGGAACAACTGGAGACTCTGGATGAAGGTTTTACAAGCTGGTGCAAGGCAGATCCTGAGCACTGCTTCTTCCACAGCATCGGGTGCTTGGCCAGCCCAGGGTATGAAGCAGTACTAATGGTACTTCAGCACTGGGAGAGGCAAACTCCTGCCCAAGGGCCTGCAAGCATTTTACAGGAAAGGCTTCGGTAGCCATAAGAGCCAGATTTGTCTCTTTTAGCTCTACAGCCAAATATCTGACCACCTGGGTTTGAAGTCGGCTTGAGCTGAGCCCAAAGCAACCCAAGGAGTGACACTGAGGAAGTGATGCCTGTGAAATTTAGAATAGAATAGAACAGAATAGAATAACCTGAGTTGGAAGTGACCCGCAGGGAACATCGACTCTAACTCCTGGCCCTGCCCAGGACCATCCCCAAACAATCCTATCCTGTCCCTGAGAGCACTGTACAAATGCTCCTTGAGCTCTGGCAGGTTTGTTCCTGTGACTACTGCCCTGGGGAGCCTGTTCAGTGCCTGACCACCCTCTAGGGGAAGAACCTTTTCCTGATATCCAACCTAGTTCCCCCCCTGCCGACACAGCTTGGGAGCATCGAGTTCCCATTAACACTCATCACCTTCCTACCAGCTTCCAAATCCCATGACAAGACTGGCACCTAAAGACGGGGAGGGCAGAGCTTACCCATCTTTGACTAAATACCCTCACTTCACAGAGGAATGGGCTACAAAAAGGACATCACACACGTCAGCTCTTTACTGAGAGCCAAGTATTGTAAGAGATCTGCAGTTACTACACCCAAGAACAAAAATAAGGCCATTAAATCCGGAGACTCAAATCCATGCCTCCAATTCACGCTCGAGATGTTTCTTTTTTCTCATTTTTTCCTTTAGAGAAATCCTTTGCTCAAGACTTAAAAGGAATGTCCCTTGGATGAGAGCTGTTTGTGTTTTGGTGAGAAGAACCTGATTTTCCCTGTGTTATATTAAATAATTCATCATCTTAAGTAATGTTTAGGTGAAAATATGACAAAAACTGCTGTGCAATCCCACACGTGGACTATCTGTGTGGCTCAGAAGAAAAAGCTGCCTGCATATTTTGGGACTAACACAGATTTCTTTGGACCTCATACTATAATTCGTGAACTAAAATGCTTGAAAACGAAGCCAGGTGTCACTGTCCAGTCAAGGAAACAAGATGCCTCACACATACACACCATGAAGGTCTCTGGTCGAGGCGGACAACTGGAGATTCCACCCAGAACTGGGGGGTTAATTCATCAATCAGGGAATTTATTAAAGCAGATTACTGTGGAAGGGTTCACACAACAGCCCACACTAACCACTGCACAAACACTGCACTGCACATGCTGCAAACCACCTGCTTCCAACAAGGGGTTTTCACCCTGACTGCAGCTGATGGATTGGGAGGTATCCTAGTCTATGGTAGTTTCTTTACCCTTCATGGCCCAAGGAAAGCTGAGCCCAGCGAGGTTATGACACCTCACATATGGTGTTCCATCCCTGAACCCCAGTTTGAGGAGCTGTGTGGGGCAACGCCAGCAGCTGAACAGGACAGAGGCTGGAGGAGCAGAGTGAGCCCAGATCCACTCCCTGGGAATAAGAGCAGCAACAGCTCCAGACAGGAGCCCCAGCTGGAGATCTACTGAACATCTGAACAGTTCTGTTAACACAGAAAATCCAAACTCTCAACACCAACAAAGCAGTACAATGAGAAAGGAAAAAATGGGGCTATTCAAATTCAGATCGTGGCAGTTGATCTGGACCACGATGCCCAGCCTTCCCAAGGGTGCCTGCCCTGCCAGTCCTTTGTGCTCTGCAACACTCACACTGTGAACCTGATGCTCCAAGAAGAATACATGGGTGCATATGGCACACAGATCTCTGCTGCAGCCACGCGCTTTGTGGGCAGAGGGCAGCTGGGACAGGCTGCCATTGCAACACCTCTCAGGCTACTCTACATCCATGTGCTATGAGTAAAAGCACCCCAAAAAATGTTGTAGGTCAGGGCTGGATCATTGACTTAACTACCTTACACACAAACTACAGACAAACAACCCCTTCCAAACTGGAATCCACTCGGTTCATGAGGAATTCCACTGGTCAATACAGTATCTCAACAATCTGTTGCTTCGACAAAATTCTCCTCAAATCATAATCTTGAAATGAAGCAGGGATTGTCCTTGTCATTACCAAGAATCAGTCCCAGCCACCTGTAATGTCATATGGCATCTGCTTCTCCAGTGCAAGAGGAATTCTGGGAGGGGCCAGAGCCGTCGTGAGCAACACACCTGATTGCGAAGGGCCTGCTGGGATGGTCGATCCCGGTGGACGTGGCTGTCTCTTGTTACTGCAGATGTCCCAGAATCTACGTGAACAGATCCCACAGGAGTAGGCTGGAAAACAAGGTGTTGGTTAGGACGAAGACTCTCACCTGCACAGACCCACTGTGTCAGGCTGTGAGGAAGCAGGAAAACAACAAAACACTGCCCAAAGGTAACAGCCAGGGAGAATTACAGTCAGGACTATAAAATCCCTGTGATTTGATGGCCATGTGATTTAATGGTGGACACCAGCCCCAAATGTCTTGTATAAAAATTAATTAAGAAGATATTGTTAGGTGTCGGTCTCGGTGTCAGATCACACCTAATGCGTCTCACACGGGGTTATTACAACTGAAAATATACAGACTTGTTTTCCTCATCCCCTTGTCTCAACACTTGTAAAAATGACGCTTGCACAGAAACAGGACACGTTAAAATTAAAGCTTCATCTGCTCTCTCCTCACCAAAGTCATAATCCCTGCTCCCAACACCGAGATCTCCATAGCAACCACCGTGGTTGGCAGCAGTAGCACGCTTGTCTTACAAGGTGCTCTTTATCAATTGCCTTTGTAATTAAAGAAAAATGAGGAGAAAATCTTGATTCACAAAGGGAATGATTTCTCAGGAACTGTTCTGGGCACAGTAAACACTGGGAGTGCTAAATATAGTTGGGACAGTAAAGCACCGGCAGCAGTACCTAGTTCAGCACTGATGACAATGAATTTACAGGTGTCATTGCTGATGTTTGGGGTGGGTCATGAGCAGAAGTACCCAAACCAAAGAGCTTTAGACTCTTCTACCACATTTCCCCACGACACAGCTTTTGGCTAAGGTCTTCTTGAGTACAACTGGCTTTTGACAAAGAAAGCAACGCAACAAGATCAGGGTTACGGTCCACGTGGAGTCATGGAACTGCTAAACGGAGCTTGGTTACTCCAACATTTCTTTGCCATGTGCCACACAGAGCTGGTTCAGCCTGTGGAGTGTCTGCCAAGATATTCTGAGCTCAGGAGGGTAGGGTTAGATTAGCCATTTGGGAGAAATTCTTCCCTGTGAGGGTGGTGAGGCCCTGGCCCAGGTTGGGCAGAGAAGCTGTGGCTGCCCCAACCCTGGAAGTGTTGAAGGCAACCTGGTCTAGTGGAAGGTGTCCTTGCCAATGGCAGGGGGTGAGAACAAGATGAGCTTTAACGTCCCTTCCAACCCAAACCATTCTGTGATTCTACTATTCACTGAACATCCATCAGAGCCCTGCCTGGATCTCCTGTATGTTCTTGATGAGAACTTGACCATTACTGGAGTTTTCTATGATTCTCCTGCTTCATGATGGATTTTACATATTTGTCTCCAATCCTGTGTTAGACTAGAGGGAATTCAGTCTGGTCATGTTCATTGTCACAAACGGGGAAGTGGGGCTTGAATATCCTACCAGTGCAAGCCCAGAGAGGTGGGAAGGGGCCTGTGTCCCTCAGGCAAACTTTGAGGCACTGAAAGAACCCCCTGAACACAACATCAGGACACTTCACTGGGTTGAGAAGTAAAAGACTTGACCCTTAACTCGCTGGCATTAATTGGGATTACCAGGGACAAAGAAGTAGAGGTGTGGAAGCATCCTGTGGAAGGCAAGGCGGGGGATTTCAGAGGGACAACTCACAATTGGCCTGCCGACCCAGTCATAGGCATAGTCAAAGGTGTAGCCTTTCTTCTCAAACAGCTCCGTGAAGATGGTTCGCAGGTAATCGTAGTCTGGCCTCTCAAAGAAGTCTAATCGTCGAACGTAGCGGAGGTACGTGGCCATCTCCTCTGTGGGAAAAGGGAAAGGCAGCAGCTTTTATCCTGAATCTTCTGAATGAGTTGTTAAAAAACCAGGTCAATTCACGCTGTGCAAGAATTGTCTGGGCTGCCAGTGCTACCTCTGGCTTTTCCTCTACAAGGAGTGGTTTTTAGTAACAGCCCACAACGGAAAACAATTCAAATACTTCTCAAGCAAAGATGGAAGTCCCACCACCTCTACTCTACCTCACATCTGACTTCCACACCTGGTTTTATTCTACACCTTTGTATAAAATAAGCACAACGAGAAATAAACTCACTGAACCTGCCAACAGGTTGCTCACACACATTTAAAATGTTGTTGCCCAGAGAAGCTGTGGCTGCCCCATCCCTGCAAGTGTTGAAGGTCAGGTTGGACAGGGCTTGGAGCAACCTGGTCTAGTGGAAGGTGTCCCTGCCTCTGGCAGGGGATGGAACGAGATGAGCTTTAAGGTCCCTTCAAATACAAACTATTCTGGGATTCTATGAGTCTATAAAATAGCCACAGACATCTCATCTGGGGAAGGAAAGCAGGAGATGTTGGTGGGCTTCCCGTGGCACCCATGATCTCCAGCAGCAACCACGGTGTGGCTGCCCAGAGCACTGTCCTGCCCAACGTCATGACATCCATCAGAGCCTTGAATAGTCCAAACTAGACTTCGAGGTGGAGGCTCCAAGTTTAGCTTACCTGAACAGGGTTAATTTACATACCAGGGTTCGGTGTTAAGCTAATTAACTGCTTTCTTGCATCTGGGTTGCTCTTTGCATTCACAGAGAGCTGAGCCCTGGGAACCCATGTTCTGCCCCTTCCCAGCTCTCCCTTGGCTCATGTGCAGACACATCCAGAGTGGCTTTGCCTTTAGCAAACAAAAATAACAACAGCTTTGCTTACTGATACTTAACTCTCTCTGTGGCTTGCAAGCTTCCATGTCACATGGAAGTAAAAGAGGAAAAAAAAAGGAGAAGACAGAAAGCCCTCTTCTGAGTACCTCTGAAGGGTGGAGGACCAACCAGTTTTAGGTGAGGGAGGAACAGAAATCAGTTGTCCCATCTCCCATCAGCCCAGACCTGCAGGTGTGACCAAGGTCTGAGCAAGAGTGTTGGGAAAAAAGATGAGAACATCCAAGCTGAAGCTGTTGTGCTTGGAACTAAGTGGATTTTGGAATGATGTGTCTGGGGAATTAGCATGACCCAAGTGAACAATGATACCTGTCCAGGATTGCTGGTCCTCATGCTGGGAAGGAGCCGTGTAACACAACAGCTACTACAGGAATGGGATTAGTCGTGGGTGCTCTCCTTCATGTCAGGACTTCAGAAAACACCCAAAAAGCCCCCCACGCCCACTCTATGAAGGCCACAGAGTACCTGGGGAGGGCTTTAACTTTGTACCCTGTTTAACTGGAGAAAAGGTGCTAGGCTTGGCTAGAAGCACATCTTTAGTTAACAATCCCCTTAAAACTGCTGTCAGAAGGTGGAACTCAAGGACAGACATACCATTCCATCTTCCAAGTGGGCCACCTACACTTACAAAACCTGTAAAACCTTCCATCTGGAAAAGAATTAATTCAATACATCCAACATGGTCATTTTGGGAATAGGAAAATAATGAGGAGCTCCTTTGGAAGGAAGCCAAGAAGGCACATGAGGCCCTTGAGCACTGTTCAGGCTCCTTGACCAGAAGAGTTAAGCTCATTTTAAGCCCTCAGGCCCTGCTAATTTATAGCAACAGCTTCAGTTGTTTTCCAGTTTGAGGAACAACATGATGCACACACATCATCCAAATACTTTCTGCCAGAGGAGCTCAGGACCACCCTATTTAACCAGGTCTGTCCCTCTCCAGCTGCAATCACGTGGTCCCGTGAGGGCTTTACCTGGAAAGTTCTCACAGAGAACTTCAACCGGAGTGTTTCTCTTTGTGTCCCCAATCTTCTGATACCTCTCTTTTAAGGTGTCAGCCTGCAGCGCACAAAGACAAAACAGTTGTGGAGAAAGAGTTCAACCATGTGAGAAAGGACATGCTGTATGGGAAGAAAAACAAGGTTTTTAATGCCTGTTCTGGGTGGCATCAGGAGATATTACTTGTAACTGAACTGCCTCCTGACTACACTGACAGGAACAGTTTATGGGCTATGGGCAGAGAAAATCCAAGGCCATGTTCAGAACATCCTCAGTAAGGAAAGGTAGGACCCTTATTAGTGCCTTACAAGGCTCCCTTCTCACAGTGCAGTCCTGAGGGCCGTGCAGGGAAGGTTTCATTGGAGAAGCAAACAAAGCTGCAGGAGCTGGGATGGCACATCAGTATCTCCCCCAGGCTCAGGGCCATCGGCAGCTGAGTTGCCTCCACAAACATCTGCAAAATACATCCACTGCAAGGGCAATTTGGGTCTTTCTGGGTATAACAGAAAGACACCACACAGATAATGATTTACATCAGTCACACTTCTCCCAGATTCCATGGTGCTCCCACACTGCCTCTCCTTTCACCCCCAAACTGCCTATCACTGAGACAGCACTGACCAAACATCTGGTCATCACGGAAATGAAACATTTTGCAGTTGGATTTCCCCCTAAATCCCCTCTGAAGCACAGAACTCTGTTCCAGTTGTACCCTAAAAATGAGGTTTATTGCCTTCATTTCAAAATATGTCTATTAGTCCTGCCAGCAGCTTAATTAGCATCATAGATGTTCTCTCAAGACATGGCACTGACAGTATAGATCAAAAGTGTGAGCTGAGGAAACCTAGAAGAGCAAAGCTGTCACATTCTAGGTCAAGCTGGAGAGCCCGAGTTTGCCCTGGACCTCAAAAAGGAGTCAACTAATTCTTATCAAGTTCAGTACCAAACTGAGGAACTTTTGTAGAACATTGTCAAAACGTGGAACTATTTTAGAATAATTTACGGGATTAATTTAAAGCAGATGAGTTCAACTAAGCCAGAAATATGTACTAGAATAACACACAGAGGCGTGAATGTAAAGTCAGAGACATTCTGATTTCTTTCATGACCCTTTCATGCTTGAAAAACCCTTTCTTTGCTTTTTCTGCCATGTGTCTGATAAGGCTGAGCTTAGACTAACTCTGGACAGGTGGTGACAGAAGATAAGGTCTAATAATAAGGTCTATCACCCAAGCTGCCTCCATGGACCATCGCAGTGTCCTGCTGAGCAGCTCCTGAGCCCAAAACCTCACCTCCTTTTTCCAACAGGAGTTCTTGTCTTCACTAATAAACCTTCTCCTACCCTGATCAGATTTGGTCCCTTCACTCCCCGCAATTCCAAAGCTGAATACAGCAGCTTAATCATCAGGGAGGTGATGGAGAAGTGCAGATGCAGCTTCCAAGAGCTTCAGAGCCAGGAAATGACTTGCTCCTGGTTAACTCAGCTGATGGATGTTGGCGGCACTCGGTAACTCAATTGCCTGCAGGCCTCCTCATTGTACACGGCATCCCATAAACTCCTCAGCACTGAGTGTCCAGCGTCTCTGGAGGGAAGCCAAGCTTAATCCTTCTGCCAGAAAACCAGTTTTTCAAGCTGAAGTCCATCTGTTCATCTAAACTCATCAAACTGCTCCCATTACAAACACAGATCCCAGATGCAGCTGGGGGATTGTGTGCCCTAACTGGAATTTCATAAACAACCACTGTGTCCCTGTTGCACTCCAGCTCGGGGCAGCTTCCAACCACAGCTCTCATGGCTGTCCCTGAACCTCTGCTCAGTCCTCTCTCCAAAACTGTACCAGTTTGGCAATTTGAAGTGCCAGGTGACATATTTCTACCTTAAAATCTTAGCTGTAGCTAAAGCTAATACCTCGCCCTTAGACTTCAAGGACATAAAGGAGAGGACAGTGTTTCTGGCTGGGTTTTGACGATGTTTCCCCAGTGGATTATCCTTTGGGCAGAGACCAGCAGAAGTTTTCAAGGGCAAAACCTAAAGCTCCAACCTACCTTCAATCCCTGCCAGGGCAGGCTGCCTCGGAGGAAATACATGAACATATGGCCCAGGGCTTCCAAGTCGTCTCGACGACTTTGCTCTAAAAGAGAAGAGATGACAAATTATTGCTGCAGAGGCAGAAATGGCTCTGAGATGTCCTCAGCAGCCACACCTATATCTGAGATAAAGATATCACAGGGATGTTTCCCTCACTGTCTGCAGCTCAGATCTCGTGCAAAATCACCTAAAAGTTGTTTCAAAAAAACAGAAAATATGCAAAATTAGTTGGGAGGTATGAGATAACACGGGAGCTGTACAACAAAGAGCCCAGCCTGTCCGGGATAAGTCTTAACTGTAAAGGAATAAAGCAGTTCCCCAATCCTTCTCCAGTCTGCCAGTGTTGATGGTGCACCTGCCATGTGGGGCTGGATCATTTCCTCTGGACTCCATGGGAACAGGGGATACTCACAACCAGCTGCAGGGAACTACCCTTGCACAGTGCCAACCCTTTCGCAATCACTCCTGCATCTCATCGCATCAGAGCAGGTCTAAAATAGCTCCTTCCAGAGCTGTGAAACACTTGCTGCTGTTGCCATGCAGATGTTCTGATTATAAATGAAAGGGGGAGAAAGGGGCCTCGAGCCAAAAGAAAAAGCATCCTTAAAATAAACCGCCAAAATGTATCCAAAAACCCAAGGGAGGATAGAAGAGAACAACAAATGTGGAGTCAACAGCACAGGACTGGGGCTGGTCCTTGGGTTTGCTGAGCTCACACTCACTTGGTGCAACCTTCTTGCCTCCAAATTTCTACCTGCACCAAATAATGTGCTCCACAGCCACGTCCCGGAGCAGATCCAGCCCACAGGCCATGACAGATGTGAGCTGGGCCTGCTGCTGCATTATCTGCACAAGAAGAAGGCAGTGCTTTGCACAGCGTGACAACTCCACAGGCAGCAGCAACTTAACCCTCAGCAGATGCTGGGAGTGAGAATACTCATGAGAAGGGAGCTGAGATGACAGTTCCTGTAGGTTTTCCTGACAAAAAGAAGAAAAAAAGACGATGACCTGGGTAATTCAGTGCAGTGATGAAGATGAACTTCTCAGGAAGATGGCTGAGTGCACTTGTCTCTCAGAAAAACTGCAATCAGACGCCTTAGTTTCAAGTGTGAAGGGACTGATTCCACCTGGGCTGGTCTCACCAGTGAAGCATCAGCCCCTCAAAACCCCTCTGGGCAGAGACAGCCCTCGCCGCCCGGCAGCCAGCTCTGCCCTCCTCAAATACAACCCCAGAACTGACTCTGACCCTTTCCCTGCATGAGTCACAGCAGGAGCTGAAAACCTGGAGGGAAATGGGTCCTAAGGAGGGCACGTGGTGCACTTCAAACACAAACACATCTTCCTTCCACATCACCTGCACCAGCAGCTTCCGAGCCTGCTCCCGCTGTGCTTTCCCATTCCTCCATCCCTTCCTGATTCTTCACTTTCCAGCATTAGAAGTTGGGCTCACCCCTCCTTACTCCCCAAAGAGAGCAAGCTCTCCAAGCGAGGTGGAAGCCAGAATGCTGGGAGGCCTCTCAAAGAACATTTCAATACCTTCCTTTTTTTTTTTAGGTATTTAAGTGATTATAAACATTTCATAAGGTGGTTTTTTTGTCTTTCAGCCACAGAAATGTAATCTTATGGTATGAGAGAAAGCACTGAGGAGGAGATGAAAGCCAGGTTTAAAATTAGTTAAATTATTAATTTTCTCCAACCAATTACTAGGTCAGGGAACATCCAACTCTTAACACCTGGAACTGGAAGGTACTGGGATAGCGCTGTGCTATAAAAATCTATTTGTCCATCATTTAGTGTGGACAATCACTGCCTGCCTGCTTGTCTTTTATCAGTGCAGGGCTGCTTCCAGTTATTTAGTTCTCAATAAAAACTATAATTATGAGGCTTGCAACATTTCAGTTGCCTCAATTCCTCAGAAGAGGGGGGAAAAAAAGACTCACAGCTGTAAACAGCATGGCAGCATCCACAGGTTCACAAATGGCTTGAAGGGCACGAGAGAGTCATAAGCCAAGATGCCATTGTGCCATCGGAGTCCTACTGGACTCACATAGCAAGTTGGAGCATGTCCAGAAGAGGGAATGAAGCTGGGGAAGGGACTGGAGCACCAAGACCTGATGAGGGAGCTGGGGGGGCTCAGCCTGGAGAAAATGAGGCTCAGGGTGGACCTTCTTGCTCTCTGCAATTCCCTGACAGGAAGGTAGAGCCAGGTGGGGGTCAGGCTCTGCTCCCAAGGAACAAGGAACAGGACAAGAGGAAACGGCTTCAACTTAAGGCAGGGAAGGTTTAGGTTGGGTATTAGGGAAAATTTCTTCACTGCAAGGGTTGTCAAGTATTGAACAGGCTGCCCACGGCAGTGGTGGAGTCCCCATCCCTGAAAGTGTGCAAAAGCCTTGTGGATGTGGCACCTGGCGACACGGGTTAGTGGTGAACATGGCAGTGCCAAAGGAGTGGTTGGATACAATGACCTTAGAGAGCTTTTCCAGCCTAAGTGATTCTATGGCTCTTGGAGCTCCCCCTGAGCAGACACACCTTTGCCAAGGTGGGTATTGATGGACATGTATCTCGCCGTTCCAGTTAAGCTCTTGTGCTCCCTGTAGGGTATGTGTTTTTTGGTTTCCGGATCAATGTACTCCTTCGCCAATCCAAAGTCTATGATGTGGATGACGTGCTCCTTCTTATTGCCTTGCCGGCCAATGAGGAAGTTTTCTGGCTTCACATCTCGGTAGATGAGGTTCTTGGAATGCACGTACTCCATCCGAGAGATCTGCAGAACGACAAGGAAACAGTTATTTGGGAGCAGACCAGCCACCAGAAGAGCTGGGAGAGGAATTTCTCATCCCCTCCTTTCCCTGGCTATTGTGATGTGCTCCCTGACTTTATTCCCACAGAAATGGCAAAGGCTGTTTCTGAGGCGTTACCGCCGGGATGCAGCTCTTGGCAGGAAGCCATGGGGAACTGCAGCAGCCTTTTTGTATTGATTTTAAACATACTAAACCAGTTACCAAGAGCTCTTCCCTTGCCCACCGCCTTCCCTTGTTGCTCTGTGTCTTACCACCTTCCTCCCTCAACCCATATGTTGTCTTAGACATGCCAGATTCTTCATGGAGGGGGATTTCTGGGCAGGCAGAAGCTTTATGATCCTCAAAGTTGACTAAAATAATAATTAATCTCACTGCTGTCAACTAGGAATAGCTGGAATATTTGTCAGCTTTTGACGAACATTGTTCTGGCAGCATGACTGAAAGGGAAGGTGAAAGGGCAGGAACCCCATTTCCAAGGTGATGGAGGGCCTCCAACAACACACCTTGTTCAGAAGATCACCATCAAAATTGCTTCTGAACCCAAATATATTGGAGGTGATGTCTGAACAGGTTGCCAAGCAATTCTCCTTTGAGTCCCTGACTTAAGAGATGATTCCAAGTGGAAATAACTCTCAATTTATTTTAATTTATGAACTCTAATTGCCTTTTTAGGTTTTAAATGAGAACATATGAATCCCTATTTCGGGCTGTTCTGGTCACAGCTGCCCCACCTGCCGTCGGACACAGTGGCTTTGGTAAGCAAGGTGCTTGTTTGGAGAGGCCATTGGGATTGACCCACTTGCAACACTATGAAACCACCACAAAGCTCCCACAAACTCCCAGTTTTGCACTAACAAGTGTCAGTCCTCAGAGGTCAGTGCCGCACCGCTGCGACTGGATGTCAGGATGGTGCCCTCAGGTTTGGGGAACGTCTAAGGCAAGAGCCACCAGCTGGTCATCCCCTCTGACTGGATCCCGGCAGGAAAGCTCCACAGGCTAGAGCTTTGGATCACTGAGCCATCTCTTCCCCGGCTGAACAGCAGGGAACCACCACCCCATCAGCCCTTCCAACCACCCCGCTCACCATGACTGGGAGCACTGTTGGGCTGACAAACTCGACCTGCTCCTCCATTTCTCGCTGAATCCACTCATCAATCCATAGGACAAACCCAGATCATTCTTTCTCTTCACAGACCTTGGACCCACACCAGGCTTAAAGCTACATGTGTATGTGATCCCTCCATTCAGCTCCCAGACCCTTATCAGGTACCTGACTTTTAAGGAAAACCTGCTGCATTTTCACCTCTTGGAAAAAACAGGCAGGAGGGGGCAGCACTCCTTGTAAAATAAGCAGCTCTACGAGGAGGGCAGCAGACAGGAAAAAATTGGCTGCAGGTGAATCAGGCTTAAAAAACAGGACTTGCTCAAAGGCTCTTCAAAGAAGGAACCGGCACGTGCTGCTGCTCCCCTCCCCTCCACGCAGTGATTGATTTCAGTGTGCTGGGAAAATGGGTTTCACGGCTAACAGCCATTATTTCCAATCAATTACAGGCTGATGCAGAGCAGAGCAGATGCTCTTCAGCCATTCTTCATGCTTTGAATCATCTACAGGACACAGCAGCAGGTTGGGAAACAAAAAGATATGTCGGGAGGCAATTCAAATGAAGATGCAACCCTTGAAAGTGGAACAAAGCACTTCCTCGCCTCTCCACATGTAACAAGCTCTCAAGCAGAGCCTGACAGGCTCATCTGATTTGTTCCTGCTACCAGAGCAGCTCAGTTGTTGAAATCCCAACAGCAATTAGACAACCTGAAAAGAGCCTCTTTTTTTTGTTCTTTAAAAACTCACAGCAAGTTGCATCAGGCAGGGCAACAACCCGGACAGCTGAGGTGTTAGATGAACCAGCAGCAGCACTCAGAGGTACTTATTTACCTGCCTTTTTTCCTTCCACCCGCCTTTTCTGCTTTCACCACACACACACATAGATGTTGTGGGGTCTTTCTTATTCCTTCTTCTTTACTTCCACCTGCCCGGATGCTTCATGCGGGAGAGCTGTGCTCAGCCATGACGGGTGGAAGACACTCTCCGAGTCAGGAAGATGTTTCCTGGAGCAGCTTCCATGCTTTATTCCCCCTGACAAGACACTCACCCTGCTTGTGGCTGCTGTGATGCGGAGTATCTGGGCCACATCATCCTCCCAGGCTCACTGCCTGAGAAGACACGAGCAGTGGTGGTGCAGCACGACCTCGGCACGACTCACACCCATTGCACGGCTGAAGGAGAGGAGAAGTGGAGTTTCCACTCCAGAAATGTGTTGGATGCAGAGATGCAGTGCCCAACTCCTCTGGGTTTGAACCACAGGCTCTAACTCTTCTACAGACAGAGAAAGCACTTGAGGAGGTGAGACTAACTTGGAATTGCTTTTATACTGGAAAAACAGCAAGCACAGGAGTACTGGGGGTGGATGGAAGACTCTGTGAACTAAAGAGGGATTTTCATGGCCAGGGCCGGCCCAGTCCATCCTTGGGCCACAAATCTCCATTTCAGATGTTGAAGAAACCCTTAGGAGGGGAGAGAATCTCTTGGCACACAGCAGGACCCCTGCGCTGCGGCAGAGAAATGAGAGGATATTGTGACATTTACCAGATGCCAAACAAACCCATGCTTTCATTTGCCTTCCTCCTGCCAAGGAAGGAAGTGTAACAAATCCTCTTCTCCCAAAAAGGTAACTCTTAAGGAGCTGATCTCGATGGCAATCCCATCTCTAGATCCTCCTGATAAATTCAAGCCCTTCTTGAAGGGCTCATCACATGCTTGAATATAGATCAGATCAGCAGGGATATAAAATTCACCTTGTTTAAAGGCAGTTTTGATGGTCACAGATGAGAAACCTTTTTGCCACGGCTTGGTCCAGACCACATCCAGAATGTTTGCCCAGTGCCTGGCACAATGGAACCGCTGAGCTGTCAGGGAGCATCGCACAGGCTGGACTTGGCCAAGAGCGAAAAACTGAAGCCTGAATAAAAACCCATTGTCCCCTGATTTATGGGCCGCAGGGACTGATGTAGTGACCATGGTTTTAAATGCCAAGCTTGGCTTCATTCAGGAGCATCACTCCCTGGATCTATTTGGCTGCACGTGGAGGATGGAGGAAGCAGCTCCAGTCTGAACAATTTCCAGACAGGCTCTCCTTCTTGCAGACTCATTATCATCCAGTCTCTATCTCCCTTGGCCAGGAGAGCCTTCTTGCTGTAAAACTGTATTTTAATTCTTCTATAATCACACCCCTTGAAACAACAATGCTGTCCTTGTTTTATCTAGAGAAACTCCTTCTATATCTTTCGACATCTTCAGATTAAAGGATCCATCCCAGTCTTGAGATGCTGCAACCTGTCAGGCTCAGTACGGCCAGCCAAACACAAATGTGTATTAAAAAATATCTTTCCAAGATGTCTCTCATTAAAAATTGACCACTGGACACAAAGTGAAAGGACTGGATGCTCCTACAGTCATGGGGATCATCACACGTAAGTGATAGGAGAAAGATGAGGGGAACAAGGGGTGGTTACCCTTTATTCTCATGCCCATGGTTGGAATTCCAGAAGCTTAAGCAGGTTTGGCAGGCCAGAACCAAAACAAAACGTAATTCCTAGATGGGAACCCCTGGAGTTCGACCGTCCAACTTCTCTCCTCTGATATGTCCCTCAAACTGGAGGGTGACACAGCGACTGCAATCATTTAGTGTCAGGAAAAGATAAATCCAAGACAACTTCCCCCAAAGCCTTGTGGCTGCAGCAAAGGGTTTTCATTCCAGTCATGTAAGTGCATGCCAGCCTCCTTCGGGAAACACATCTCCCAGGCCCAGGTAAGCCCTTCTCCAGGAAACCGCCCAGGGAAGGTGGTAGGGCACACCTGAGGATGACAAATCTGTTTCCTTCAATGTGCACACTCCAAGCTGGCAGCTCATGTAACCTCTCTGCCTGAGAAGACTGAAAAGGTCCTAAAACATCTCCCTGTAACAAAAGGAGCTGTGCTGCCCAGTCCTTTGGGAGAACATCAACTCCTCCATTTGCAACTGCTTTTGGGGTCCTCCTACATCACCCTCAGCATCTGTTTTCCCACTGGTACCAGTGTCTTGCTGAGCTCCAGGCTTGCTGAGGGCACAAGGTCAGCAGATGATGCCAATGAAGTACGTCCAAGCACAGAGCTGAGCTGCAGCCCTGGAGCTTGACAAAAGGCAGCTGACACTGCTGTGACAGTCTTGATTTCCCCAGCAGTCACAAGGGAATGGATTTACACCTTTCATTTGCTTCTTTACAACCAAAAGGTCACATGAGCTATAGCCTTGGCTTTGCCAGCTGTTGCCACTTGATTTAATCAACACCAGTAACATAAACTGCCTTTCCACTGATGAAGAAACACTCAAAGCCAACAGAACTTGACCGCTCTGCTCTGGGAGATCCAACTTCACGAAACCAATACCCAGGTGGGTGCTGTTCAAACTTCTGCTGCTGTGACCTCGACTTTCCATTTAAGATTCTGGCACACTTCAGTTTACCTGGAAAGGATGGTGTGTCTCATCCCTTATCATCTTCTCTTCCCTGCAACACTTCTATCCACAGAGCTGTTAACGTGGATATACAGTCCCTACTCTGCTGTGGGGTGTCTGGGTGATCCCAAGGTACAGGTATCCAAGATCAGGATATCTGCAGATACCCATATACTTGGGAATCTGCAGACCACAGGCTGAAAACCAAAAAGCTAAACTCAAATGATCACTGACTAGCTCTACTGACTCAGGGAAGTTCCCTCACCCCTAGGAGATTCAGTTTTCACATTGTTCACATTTAACACAGACCCCTTTCCAGCTTCGCTTCCTTTCCTTTTCAGGTAAATTAAGGGCCCTGTGATCTTGCCCATAGATTTATGATATTCCAGCTGTTAGTAATTTAAACCCATTGGCAAATTTTGACTAAATTTGACCAAGACAGGGCCCTCCAATGCTGGTATTTTGGCTAAGGAGAGCTCAGCTCCCGTGGCTCTGCGAGGTTTCAATCTGTGAGCGGCCTGGTAGCACCAAACCAGTAGAACTGGTAGGACTTTGGGAGGGTGCTGTTCTCCCTGTGTCCTGGCAAGTGGATAAGAAACGAGATATTCCTGGGATGTCCAAACAGAGGGAGGGAACTGGGGTAGGTACCGGGGTAGGGCCGTGTAGGGGACATGGGACGCAAGTCCATAGGAATCCAGTGTCACTGGTTTTGCTGCGCAAGGAGCGAGTTTCTCACAAGCATAACTTGACCTTCCATTCATAGGCAAGAGTTCTCACACCTGAGAAGTTTTCTTTCATAAGAAACATGGAGAGAGACTTTTTATCAAAGCCTGTAGGGACAGGACAAGGGCCAACATTTTTAAACAGACAGAGGGCAGGTTTAGGTTGGATGTAAGGAAGAAATTCTTCCTCTGAGGGTAGTGAGGCCCTGGCTCAGGTTGCCCAGAGAAGCTGTGGCTGCCCTGTCCCAGGAAGTGCTCAAGGCCAGGTTGGATGGGGCTTGGAGTAACCTGGTCTAGCGGAAGGTGTCCCTGCCCATGGCAGGGGGGTTGGATTAGATCTTTGAAGGTTCCTTCCAACCCAAGCCATCCGGTGATTCTGTAACAGAAGAAGATTCTCTTTCCAAGCAACAGACATCCCTGAACCTTGCAGTGCACGGACCCATCCTCAGCTCCCCAGGACTGGCAGACCCAAGTGGCCCTGCGGAGGCCCCGCTGTCACTCACCAGCTGGATGGCGATCATCAACACCGTCTTCAGGGTGAATGTCCTGTCACAGAGGTCAAACAAATCTTCCAAGCTGGGACCAAGCAGCTCCAGTACCATGGCATTGTACTTCCCACATGGCCCGAAGTAATATACCTGGGGAAGCCCTTCAGCTGGAATGGATGAACAGAGTTCAAATCAGTCAGCAGGACAAGGTTAATTACCTTCCTCCAGCACGTGTGTTTTTCTCTGGGCAGAGCTCTACTGTTACCTTTTGAGTGATTCTGTTTGATGTTGCCCAGTAAGGAAGTAAGTTCCAGCACACACTGTGAATGAACTGAAGGCCAAACCAGTGCAGGCTCTGCTCAGCTACACCCTTGGACAGACAAATGGATTTCAGAGCAATAATACAACCACATGAAAGCCTTGAGCTTTGGCAGCTTAAAGACTTGGACTTAGGGAACAAGACATAGAGTTCCCTGTGCTGCACTAAACACCAGGCAGAGAACAAGCCCAGATGTCGTTGGCACTCGTCGGAGCAGTTAGGAAGATGATAGCCCTTGGAGAATATGAGGCATGGCCAAAAAAGGGCTGCTTTGTCACTCAAGATAATACACAGCCCTTGTTTTTCAGCACAACCTCACATTTACTCCTATTATACTCGAGGAAAGGAAGAAAAAAACCTTTTCCTTTAAAATAGAGAAAAGCTTTAAATTTTGACCCATGTAAAAATAGGTGATCATAATCATTAAACATATGTGCACACACACAACTATTAACATCCAATTGGGAGGAGCCAGAGCCCACCTTCCCCCCCAGCTCAGCTCAGCAAGAGCACACAGTGCTGATGCTCAGCTGGCAGGGGATTTTTGGGTGGATCAGCTTTCTAAAAGGCATTGGAAGGGAAAAAACCAGCCTTGGTGTTGGAACACTCACAGAGCTGCACAGCACTCCTGAAATTACCTTTGAGTTCAAAGTAAATCAGAGCAGCCCATCCAGGAGGAATTCAGTGCAGGGCTAAGTGCTCATTTTGACAATCAACACCTGCACAGCACTCAGCATCCCAGCACCAGAATCAACTGTGTAACACTCTTAGAAATATATGTATTTGCAGTCAACACCTCACAAGCAGTTGCAAAACACAATGGAAGGGGTTTGTTTCGAAATGTGGGGGTTTGTCCTATGTCAAAACAAGGTATTTGCTTGAATCCCCAAAGACACGGCATCCTGCTATTCAGTGTAAAGGCTGAGCCTGGGGAGCACCACTACAGCGATCCATAAATTACAGAGCACGGGACCTGAACACAGCGTGCCCATTAATTTTGTGGCATGTTTTAAGTAGGTGCAGGCCCACACCTCTATTTACATAAGAGATCAATATTAGAAATAGCAAAATACTCAACTAATTAAGTGCACGGTTTGGTATCGCAGTGTTCTCAGGCAGTGGAACAGGGAAACAGTTAAGGCTGGAGTGTGTCAGCAACACAACAACTGCATGTCCTACTCCAGATTTAGGGAAGTCTTGTTAATCCACAGCCCTCTTCAATCTGCCAGCAATGTCATAAATGTGGTGCTGAGATTACTAAAGCTTAAATGCTACAGAACTTGTGCTCCCACGTATTGCTCCAAAAGAACAAAATATGGCTTGACAAAGATTACCAGAGGATGGTTTTAATCTTGTTAACTCGGGGAATCATACTAGGTATCTGTCATTGCGATGCATTAATGGGATATTACAGAGTATTGCAGGAATTCCCTGTCTAACCAGAGTTTTGTGTCCCATGTAAAACATTTACCCAACCTGGTTTTGGGAGGCTGCTGCTCCTAACAGAACTTTAGAAAGCACTAACAGCCACTAAATCCTCCAGGAAAACAGGATGGTTTGATGCAGAAGCAATTCAGAAAGCCAAACAATGATGGCATGTGATCCAGGCAGCTCCAAAATGCTTTCAAATATCCCCAAATCAACATAAATGGCAATTTCATGCCATCAACTTAGTGCTGAAGACTGGAATAATTGTGATGGTTCTTGAAGTAACTCATGGTGAACCACTGCGTTTTCAGTGAAGTCTGATGAATATTTACCTACATAATCAACTCTAACCCCAAGATCAGCATCTCTACTTTTTTAGAAACAATAGAAGAGTAACAAAGAGCAGAATATTCTACGCAACATTTAAAACTGAGACCATTATAAATTTTAGATATAGATATACAGTGAGTACTTCTACTACAATTCCTACAAGCCTCAAAAAGTGGAAACCAGGAAAAAATTGGGATTAGGACTGTGCTAATTAAGGTATGTGGGAGAATAAAACTGCAGAAAGGCTCTGCAATGGTGAAGGATCCCATTCCCAGAGCAACGGAGAGGAGAACATTTACAGCCTCACTTGGTCAGGAGTGAGCATTGCAACTAAAATTCAATTCCCACTGGGCATAAGAACCAGGAAGATCCATTGCAGCAAGATTAAGAAAAAAAAGATTTCATGTCGGGAAGGAAGCAACACAACTATTTAGTGCTCTCTGGGATCCCAATTCCTTCAGATTATCCCCTCAAAGCCTTGCAGCCAAGAGCTTGGAGAACTCTCCTTCTCTTTAACCTCTGGGTGGGGAACTCCAACAAGGTGAGGCTGTAGCTAAGAACATGAAAAAAAGCGTCCTGAGACATTATTGGCTTCAGGCGTATTTTTAGGGTTTGATTTCCCTCTGAGGGTTTTCAGCAGCAGTGCTGCCAAACCTGCAGTCAAGAATTTCCCTGCTGCCTTTGCCAGAGTAAAACTGCTGTAATATAATTCTGATTTCCAGAGCTGCATCGCTGTGTCCCATACCCAAAGGAGCATCACTGATGAGCTCTGTGAAGCTCCCAGCCCAAGCCAGGGCTCCTCAGCTCCATACAGATTACTGAAATGAAGTTAGGAGGGCCATGGGGTAATGTGCCCTGAGCTCACTCAAACTCTACTCACTGGGAAGGGGCAAAGCTCAAAAGAGAAGTTGTGAGCTGGATGTATATATTAAATGGTGTCTGTTGGCAGATGAGACTGGGTGGAACTTGAGATAGAGGCAGCTCCGGACCCATTCGGAACAATAAAAAGGGTCAACTTAAGAAAATCTTCATCAAATTTGATTTAACCACAGCCCATCTGCATAATTCATGACGTAGCTTGGCTCTATTTCAGCGACAAGCACCGTGTCCTGGTGCCACTTAGTCCATTGCCACGGTGAACCACAGAAACTCCATAAGTATCACCAGCAGACTCATAAATACTTAAGAAGGACGTTGCCAACAAGAGAGACTGATGGAGAAAAAAGGACTTTTTTGTCTGGGCAGTTGGCCTTCAGGTTTTTAATGGTGATGGGAAATGACTGGAAAGGTCACACAAAGCCATGGCGCCGTGTTGCAGGTGATCAGCTCTGGGGTCAAAGACCACAGGATGAAAAGCCAGTGGCAGAGCAGAGTCTCATCTTAAGGTCTCAAAGGTAAACTTAACACTTGAAGCACAAACCATGATGAATTTAATGTAATTAATGCATGAAATCACATTGAAACTAGGAATTGCTTCATGGCATTAAACAGGAACAACAAATTAAGGGAAGAAAATCCAGGCATGACATGTGCAGGTTCTCCTCTGGAGGAACAGCACTTTATTACAGTGGAGGCTGCTGCAAGCAGAAATCATCTCAATTTGCTTAACGGCTTTGGTCTTGCTGCTGAGTGATTTGGCTCGGCTACACGGAAAAGGCCCCGCTCCACCCTCGCTCTCACGGGAAGTTTATCACCCCAATAAACACAGACTGATCGCTGCACTGGAATCCACAGGCAAATTCTGCTACTTCAGCAGAGTGATGTCTTGGAAAAAATTCAAGCTGAGCACAGCGAAAACCCAGCAAAGCATTTCAGAGATTAAAGCCTTGCGGCTGGAACGACAGCGAGCGCAGACAGCAAAGCCAAAAACTCAGACTCTCCTTCCCCCCCACTCCTGAGCAGCCCCATGAGACTGGCCTTGGCTTTCCTGGGATGCTAAACTCTCGCTGCTTCTGGGCTGCCACCAAAAGGGACCATCCCATCACCTCCTCGTGCTCACGGGGCTGAGCAGGAAGTTGGGTCAAGCCAAAAAAACCTTGGCCTAGGCTTGAATGCAAGAATGGGAACAGTAACAGACAGCAGGACCACTGCTCTTCCACAGCGCTTCATCTGAGCAGAATTAACACCTGGAACAACTCCTTTCAGCAAATTTCCATCACAAGATCGACCACCCTAGCTCATCCAAGTCCTGCTGCCTTGCTTTACAGCACGGCTAAGAGTCCTAAGAGCTCCTCAGGCATCCAGCACACTCCAAGAAGCCACATTAGTCCAGGCATACAGACATTACAAAGCCATTTTCAGGACGGGCTATGAAATGGCAACAGGCAGCCAAAGGCAGTCAAAGGTTATGCCTTGGCCAGTCCAAGGTTATGCCCAAGGGAAATCAGACTATGCAGCATCTGCCCCACATGCAAGGCCCGGAAAGCGGGACCCATCTGCTGCAGCAGAGCACAACAGACGCTCTGTACGAGCATGAGAGGCTACCAATAAACCTCATCAACAGCCAGCAGCCCAAAAGACACCCAACTGCAAGAAGCTACATGTGGCACCTACATCAGTGGAGAGGCAGAAACTGCGTCCCCATAGAGCAAATAACCAGGAGACATCCACAGCTTGTGAAAAGTGATCAGTACAGTAGTATCTGAATCACCCATGATTTTTGCTCCCGTGAGGAACTGGTTTCCGCTGCCCTCCCACGTGGTGTGCCCAAACACAAAAGCTGATGTTTTCAATTTCAAGAATTACAGAAGAATTTCAGACTCTTTCTTCACTCAGGTTTTGACACTGAGTTCTATTGCAGAGTTAACCCCAACTTAGATACCCAAAACAGAGGGAGGGGAGATCAATCCAATATCCAGCAAAGGGCTGATGCTTGACACAAAACAACACTCTACGTGAGCAGCAAGAACTCTTTTTCATCGAACAAGGATGCAGAGATACACCAGCAGCAGCAGTGCACAGAAGGTTCTGTGTGATTTTAAAGCAGTGCTGATGAATGGGCTGCAGATTGTCTCGAAATTCTCATTCAGAGCAGAAAGTTTATTTTTACAAATCACAGAACACAAAATTACACGATGAACAGCATAAATAGCAACTGTGTGAGAGCTGAACATCTATAGCTAAAATTAAACATGTTCCAAACAAATTAAACAAATTGCTTTAGAGTAGTCAACCCATTTAAGCTGATTACACTAATGAGGATCTACCCTTCTCTTAATTTTCAAATCAGAATAAAATCCTGGCTGAAAGAGAAGCTTTGTGATCAACATCGACCGGGCCAAGATCTCAGCTTTTAACCTCTTCAAACACACCCTGTGAAAATCTACCCGAGCAAGTTGGTTAACGGGTTATATCTGTGAGCTGGGAGTAAAAAAGCTCGTTTTGACCTTCAGGTTTTGGAATAATCTGCTTCCAAAACAGAAAGAGGAGAGAAAAGTTGAGATAGCTTCATTACTGGGAATAGAGTTCATAGAATCATAGAATGGTTTGGGTTGGAAGGGACCTTAAAGATCATCTCATTCCAACCCCCTGCCGTGGGCAGGGACACCTTCCACTAGACCAGGCTGTTCAGAGGCCCATCCAAACTGGCCTTGTTGTTGTCCTGAATGTCTTTCGAGTGTTTGATTGGATGCATTTCAGTGATGCCTTCCCTCAAAATAATACCGCAAAAGCTTTGGGATACAGCCCTTCACCTTCAACCTGAACTGGAGGAGCTTGGAGAATGACAGAGACTTTGGGTGATTGAGAGGATTTTCTCTTGTTTCTTGTCAGAAAACACTCAGCAGTTGATATGCAAAGGCAAACAAGAAGAAAATGCAATTTCTGACTCCAGCAGCAGCTCAGTGTGACAGCACAGGGTCTGCCACAATCTCTCCAACCACTCCAAGGCTTCAAAAACCTGGAACTGGCATCAGATTAGGGAAACAACCTATAAATAGCAAACTGATCCCACAGACACACAGAGAAATATCCACCTGGAGTGGTGGGGCTGGAATAGCGCTGTGACTCCGCGGTGACAGTGCCAAAGGATGGGCAGCTCTGAGGCAGCTCCCTTCCCACCGCTCTGATTCATGGAGATGACCACCATGCTTGGGAGTCAGGCATGAGTGTTTCCAGCCTTGCTTATGACTGTAAAGCTCCTGAATAATTTCCTGGCTCTCCTGAGCTTTGACACTGTGGTATGAAGGCCCAGGATTTACTTTCAGTTCTCTCACTCATCTGAGCAGGGGGAAGAGGAATCAGACCTGCCCAGAGCACCAGACAGCATCCCCCCATACGCTGCCCCTGAGCATCCTCCTGCTCCGTTTGCTCCAGCTGCTGCCAGACACCTGGCGCTCTGCTGCCAGCTTTTCCCAACATCTCCCTGGACTGCACAATGAATCATCTCCCTCCTGGCAAATGCTGCAGGCTCCAGTGCCGCTGCCCAACAGGAATGTCTGTGGCAGGACCTTCTCCTGCAGTCCACACGCAGGTGAGGAGGTGCAGAGCCACCTCCAAGAGGGAGGAGAAGCAGAAAAAGGCCTTCTCCTTGCCCTTGGATGTGGAAGAGGCACAGTTCAAAAGCTCTGAATCCGAGAGGTACTGGGAATTAACACCAGGGTAATGTCACAAGTTAATCATAGAAGAGTTTGGGTTGGAAGAGACCTTAAAGATCATTTCGTTCCACCTCCCTGCCATGGGCAGGGACACCTTCCACTAGACCTGGTTGTTCCAAGTCCCATCCAACCCGGCCTTTAATGTTTCTAGGGATGGGGAAGCCACAAGAAAGTATTGGATCAACATCTTCTCCCCTGATGATGGCAGAGAAAGCCAAGCTTTTGATGGGAAGAGGTGACACTGAGCTCAACAGTGAGTTGTGAGGAGACAGAGCTACTGTCATCTCCAATGAGGTCCACATGGATCCCAAGACTCCAGCCTCACTCCAGCATATTTTGTGCATCTTCTCAGGATATGCAGGATGTATTTAAGCCCTGCTGTGTTTTGAGTAGTTTGTTAGTATTCGAATCGACAAAAAAAAAAAAAAAAGGTGTGGAAAAAGGAACAGAAGAAAAACAGACATGGGAAGGACAGAAGGAAGAACATATTTGTTCTTGCTGCTGGTAAAAATCCAGACTATTTGATTTTTACTTCAGTTGCAGAAAAACAAATTTCAGGATGGCTCTGTTATTAGAAGGGGGTGGCATTTCATCCTCCTTGGGTGGTACAAGCTGCTTTCCTGACATCATGGCTTGACTCTATTAAGCAACTCCTCACATCCACAAAGGAAGAAGCAGTTGCAGAGGGGTACCAAGAGGACGTTCACATTTGTATTCATAAAGATAAAAAAAGACTGGGAGGAGAAACAGCCCTACTGGAAAGGTTGAATGCAGGAAAACTTTCAAAATCTGGGAATTTTACCCAGGAACATCCATTCACATTTAGCTGTAACAACTAAACTAGTCACATAAAATTGTTTCAATTCTTGACAAATACAAAACAACAAAGCACAGCACAATAAATTGCTTTTATGGCAAGTTTCAGGAGATGGAATTCATATTTATAGGGCTCAAGGAAAACGAATTCACTTGAATCTCCACGTTACTGCTGGATTTTATATCAATATACCCTTTGCAACAACTTCTTGCTCCAGTGATTATGGCAGCCGGCCCATAGAACAACATTTTAAAAGAAGGATAAAACCAGTATATAATTTTAGAAGAGTTATTTTAAACTACCCCAAAATATTCTAGCTTCAATTACATCTTAATTATCTACCTTTTCCCCCACACCTGCAATACAAAGATAAGGGCAGAAGAACATCACTGCACAGGTTTCCCAGGGAGAGGCGGAGACACACAGCAACATTGCTGGAGGGACTGAAAAGCTGTGTGGATGTGGCACTTGGGGACGGGTTGAGTGGTGGCTTTGGCAGTGCTCGGGGAACGGTTCGACTCGAGGATCTCAGACAGCTTTTCCAACCTCAGTGATTCTGTGGTTCTCCTTCCCTGCAGGTCCCTGGGCTGGGTGAGCTCTGCTGGGCCTTCAAAGCCAGACCATGTCAAACCAACCAAAACAAACAAGCAAACAAAAAACAACCTCCCAAAAAAACTCCCCAAACCCCAAAGACAAATAGTTTTCCAGTTGGTTTTCCTTGGCTGTGCAATTCCTGTATTGGATCAGCTCTACCTGCTGAGAGAGTTAAGTGGCAGGTTTTGGCCACTTCATTTTAACCAGGTAACAGAAAAGTTGAGATGAAATCACGGAGTGGTTTTCTTTCCTTTAAGAACTACTTCATAGATTCATGGAATATCCTGAGCTGGAAGGACCCATAAGGATTATCAAGTCCAACTCCTGGCCCTGCACAGGACAACCCAACAATCCCACCCTGTGCCTGAGAGTGTTGTCCAAATGCTCCTTGAGCTCTGTCAGCCTTGGGGCCATGACCACTGCCCTGGGGAGCCTGTTCCAGTGCCCAACCACCCTCTGCAGGAAGAACCTTTCCCTAATACCCAGCCTAAACCTCCCTTGATACAGCTTGGAAGCATCGAGTTCCCATTAACACTTATCACCTTCCTACCAGCTTCCAAATCACATGACAAGACTAAAGACAGAGGCAGTAGAGCTCACCCAGCTCTGTTTAAATACCTTCACTTCCCAGAGGAAAAGACTATAAAAAGGATATCACTCCCAGCTCTTTGCTGGGAGTCAGATATTGTAAAAGATCTGCAGTTATTACATCAACCTAACTCTCCTCTAATACAGCTCCAGCCATTCCCTCGGGTCCTGTCCTTGGTCACAGAGCACCGTGTTGCTCCTTGGGAGGAAGATGTGCACATTATGCATATGAAGTGATGCATGTTAATGATATTACAGGTATAAGTTTCAGAAAAATCAACACCAGAAGTTCTTGATTTTAAGAGAGTGCTCAGCTGCACCCAAATTTAACTCCAGAAGCAATGCCAAGGGCGACGCTCCTCCTAGGCAGGGGAAAAATGCTAAGAAAGCAGCAACAATAAAAGGCTTGTGCTGAATTGCTCCTGTGCTGCCCAGAGAACAATCTTGATTTGATCACACCATGTCACAAGTGGCTCCTGCCCTTTCTCAGCTCATTCCCATTGGAGACTGTGGGCTGGAGGTGGAGCTTTGACTGGCTCCTCCTTTCTCCCCATCCACACACCAGAAATCCACAGCATGAATTAAATGATGCTTTAAGGTCCCTGGGTGACAGCTAGGATGTGACACAAGGGGGTGACACCACCACAGTGACAATGCTGAGGGATCTGACAGCCTGGATTACAGCCCAGCTCCAACCCACATCTCTGTGCAGGGACCAGAGTCGTTCTAGCCAGGGTGGCACAGTGGCATAAGGCAAAACTGGCACGTCCAGGCAGGATTTGGCATTGATCCAACAGCATCTGGGTCTGGGATGACATCACACGGGTCCAACTCAGTGGGATTAAAGCAGCAGTCACATCAGACATGGAATTTCTGGGTGCTCAGAGTAAGATGATGCTCAGCCATGCTCAGGCAGCTGAACGCCAGCTTCACATCAGACCATGGTGGGACAATCTGATGGCACTTTTGGCAGCACAGCCCTGTGTGCCATCTCCCAGGTGTGTTGGGATCTGCATGCAGAGACATGGGTGCAGCTTGGCCCCACAACACTCATGCTGGTCCCACTGGGAGGGTGCAGCAGCACCAAACTAGTAGGTGACGGATGCTGAGAGTCAACCGCACGTGAACTCCCCACAACAAGCCAAGACATGGGCATTCATCAGTCCCATAACTGTTGTAGGTTTAGAGGGAAAAGGGGATTTTTCAGATGAGTAAAAAAGTGTTACCCACACGGTCCTTCCAGCCTGAGGGAAAACCTCCCACTCCCTCTTATCACAGGAGAACCCACCGCCAAACAGAAGTTCAGAGGCACTAAATCAGATCCCACCTCCAGATATCATCTCTATTTCAACTTAAGAGAGCCAAGCACGAGAGGGTAGGAATGGAATTTTAAAGGGAAAATTGCCATTTTCAGACAGAAAAATTATTACAAAATTGCAGAACTCCCCCCTGATCCATCACAGACTCAGGGGAGAGGCTATGGCTTATCTTTTACCAAGCAGAGGAGGTTTTTCAGTAGCAGGCAGGACACAGCTCCGAAATGCAAGCTCCAAACCCATGGGATAGCTGGTCTGGGAGGTGGGCAGCCCTCTGGACCAGGACTTCACTTGTGTCAAACCTCCCAGGCACAGCTCAGTGTTTCACCTTAAAAGCCTTTGAAATGTGTGGGATGCCTCTGCTGCTTTGAAAGGGATCCCACTAAATCAGGCACCCACCTTCCAAAAGGGAATTAGCTTTGTTTGGATCAAGGCAGGCTCAAAACCTGCCACAGCCGCTCTCCTGAAAATGGATCGGATTTTATAGCTCTAGACCTCAATTTGTTCCTAAGTACAGCATCCTGATGGCTTGAAAAATGTTCAGAGAAGGGGTAGGAAAGGAGGACGGGCAGAACAGCAAGGCCGACCAGTTCCTACATTCTTATTAATGATCCTGGCCCTAACTGCCAAACTAGGTTTTCCATTCAATGCAAATATAAATTCCAAAGTTTATCTTCAAACATCATGGATCATGTGGCCTCCTCAGCCCTGGAAGTGTTCAAGGCCAGGCAGGATGGGGCTTAGAACAACCCGGTCTAATGGAAGGTGTCCCTGCCCATGGCAGGGGAGTGGAACAAGATGAGTTTTAAGGCCCATCCCAACGCAAACCAGTGTGTGGTTCTCTGATTTTCACCTCCCCACTCCGATGGCTAAGGCACTCCAATTCCCAAGCACACCCTGGGCTGCCAGCCAGCAGGAGATATTTCAGCTCAGGGTTTGCTAGAAAGCACCAGGAGCAGCACAGAGAGACCTTCATGATTAATTGTCTGTCCCTCTCCTTGAGCCCAGCTGGACCCTCAGAGCATCTGGTCAGTGGCACATCCCAAAACCCACTCTCAGCGCACATGGCTGACTACGAGGACAACTCAACGAGGCATCTGGGATGACTCAGATGAATCCAACTGCAACCGGTTTACAGCCATGTCAGGCTTCAAGGAAAAGTGTCTGCAGGAAAGGCATTTTTCAGCTGCTCGGTGTCACTGGAGTTTGATTTGTGATCACTGCCACGAATACCGGAAGAGTAAGAGATGCCGGAGGACTTTTTGGAATATAAAAAGGAAACTGCCCTAATCCCATATTCAAATATTAATGGCCTTGATTTAAAAGCATCTGGTAACTTCCAACTGACAAAACCTAAATTTAGCCCAAGGAAGTCAAAACTTCTGATGTTGAGATGCTGAAATGTGCACATTCAGGAAGCCCTTCCTAACAAGGGAACTGCCACGTGAAAAAAAAAAAAAGTCAAATATTTTTATTATTTTTAGATAGTAAAAGATGATTCCCTGGAGATCAACAGCAAACCAGCTCTGAAAGCAGCAGGTTCTAACCAGGCACCTTAGAGTAATTCGGAACAATTTATCCTGCAATTCAAATGCTTTGAAGACCAAGATCCCTCAAGTTCGAGCTCCTTGGACTACTCTGACTTTACAATGAAGCTACTGATCACCATTCCTTAAGGTGCATCTCAGTGCGAGGGCCTCCACTTTTTGCCTAAAAAGGCCATTTTCAGGTGAATGAAACCATATCTCTGTGCTGAGCATCACCAACCTGTCTGCAAGGGCACGTTTCTGTGCAGGATTTGGGAATGGAGAAGAGTTTTTCCTTGCTGGTAGAAAATTCACCCAACACCTCCAAAACTTGGGGTCTACCACAGGGATCTGAGGTAGGGAATGATGGACACAGGATGCGGCCCAAAGGTGCAAGCTGCTTTCCTTGCAGATAGATGTCAATTTTGTATGACCTTGCACAGACGAGTCACTTATTAAATGCTTATAGTCACTGAACACTCGGATTCTAAAATATTTCCAGTATTTCAAAGCAGGCTGCAGTGCTCCTCCGGAGTGCTGGAATGTGACAGGTATGAACAAACCATTCCACACAACGAAGCAGGACACAAAAGTACCTCAGGTGACAGCCATGTGTCACTCCACACCAGTCCAAACCCACTTTGGGGTGCAGAGGGGCAATCCCTGGAAGTGTTCAAAGCCAGGATGGACAGGGCTTGGAGCAACCTGGTCTAGTGAAAGGTCTCCCTGCCCATGGGAGGGGGGTGAATGAGATGGGCTTTAAAGTGCCTTCTAACCCAAAGCAGTCTGTGATTTTATGATGATCCCCACCCAGCAGCTCCATCTTCCCTCAAACCATCACCCAGCTGAGGGGTGACCTGGCTCAGCTCCCGGCCATGGTGATGTTTCCATCAAGGTGGCAAATACAAGTGGGATTTTTGAAGATTAAAGTGGTCGCAGCCACGACTAATGGGTATGTTCACACTCCTTAATTAAAGAAGGGTGTAGACCTCTAGCACTAACCCTCCCTCACGTGGCCTTGAGTTCCTCCAGCTCCCTCAGGGAAGAGCATTGGGCACAGCAAGCTCCCCGTGAAATCGCCGGTGTTGGCAGACTGCTCCACTACGGCGACTTGTTTACATCCATCCTATAACAAGCCTTACCAAAATGATCCCTAATTGCCACATGAGTGACAGCATTGTGCAACCAGCATGGGAAGAATTTCTCCATAAAGGACGCTGGTACCCACAGAGTGTGTGTGAGTAAAGCAAGAGCAATATAGAAGAACGTGCTGAAAGCAGGAGATTCCGACAAACCAACTCCATAGGCAGCATGGAGCAGCAGACAGCTCAGCCACACCGGAGAATATATATGCAAATATTGACTAGACTATGCAAAGGCTCAGTTATTTATACCACCTTCATTTCCCTCGGTCCTACCTCCCGACAAGTAAACAGACTGCTGAGCTCGGGAGAGTTGTGCAACAGAGAGAGGGCCCAAAGTAAACACACCGACTCCATCCTTCATTAGAGGTGAACTTGTTTACAGAGCAGGAGTTAAAACAAAACCACAGAATCCGTCAATATTCTATATGTACCGACATACCCCTCCCTGACTCAGAACATTCTGCTCCTACACTGTGACTCATCCACTGCGTGGGCTGGGGACAGCAGAGATCTCAGTATCCTGGGATTCTCCAGCGTATCAGACTCCTCTCCTGCTTCCCACCATGCCACTGTGGAGGTTCATGACGTCCAGCATCCACTTGCCAATGTCACCTGCCCGTCCTGGGGATGAGCACTGTCTCCAGAGCTGTGGCACAGAACCCAGTTGGGCTGAATGAATCACATGTGCCAAGGTGGGACTGCGAAGGGTGGGGGAAGGTGACTCATCTCCTAGCTGATATAAAAATAAACTACTACTGAATCAAAAATGCATGACTTGTGCACATGATGTGCACAGGCAGAAGCTGTCACTATGTGGAAATTCCATCATCGGCTCCATGCAGCCACAAGGAACCTGGAAACAAGCAGTGCTCCATATTACCTTCTAAAGGTGATGCTTACAGGGAAGGCATCACGTATGGTCTCAGCAACCAGAGCGAGAGATGCCAGGGATGCTTTGAAATGCAGTAATAAAAAAACCCAACCAAACATAATACCTGTACATCTACCAGGCACTGCTGGAATCGCAGAATCCCAGAACGGTTTGGGATGGAAAGGACCTTACAGACCATGTTGTTCCACCCCCCACCATGGGCAGGGACACATTCCACTATCCCAGGTTGCTCCAAACCCTGTCCAACCTGACCCTCAATACTTCCAGGGATGGGGCAACATCTTCTCTGGCCAACCTGTGCCAGGGCCTCACCACCTTCACAGGGAACAATTTTTTTCCAATGTCTCACCTAACCCTGCCTCTGGCAGTGGGAAGCCATTCCCCCTTAGCCTGTCCCTCCAGGCCCTTGTCCAAAGTCCTTCTCTTAGAGACCCTTTAGGCACTGGAAGGGGCTCTCAGGTCTCCCTGGAGCCTTTTCTTAACACCCTCAGCTCTCCCAGCCTGGCTCCAGAGCAGAGGGGCTCCAGCCCTTGGAGTATCTTCCTGGACTCATCCCAGAAGCTTCTGAAGAGCAGATGAGAATCAGCCTTGAAACAAACAAACCATTCTTGCTATCCATAAGCAAACAGAGCCCACAAGACAAGACCAATGGAATCAATAAGACCTTGGTGTGCCACCAGCAGGATCTGGCTGCTGCAGGGCTCCTGCAAGCTTTGGGAACTTCTTCATTCATCCCAAATCAAGCAGGAGGGTCCTGCTGGGTGAGCAGAGAGCACTTCAAGCAAAGCCAAAACTTTGTCCTTTGGTACCAACTGTCCAGGAAACAGGAGCATCCCGGGAGCCAGAAGCTGGCTCTGTCTGATCATGGCCAAACAACTCAGTTTACTCCACAAACTTTGAGTACAGGGGACAAATGCCAAGCTCAGGTGACTGATCCAACACTGGAAACATGCTGGAGATTTGAACTGTTTCAAGCAGCACTTGGGAGATGTAAAAGCATCTGGTCAAGTTGGAGGGGGAGCTCCTCTTGTAATCAAGGTCTGAAAGCAGCAGATTCAAGGAGCCATAGAAAGCCTCAGAGCAAGGGGAAGCTCAGCAGACAAGGAACCAGCCTTTGAGAGGAGGGGACACCTGGAACAGCCAGTCCTCAAGAAGGGTCACAGAGCAAGAGACTAATTTTGGGGAATGCCCGTCACCCTTGGACTGTACTCCTCATGTCCATGCACAGGTAGGTACTACCCAGGAAAGAAAAAAATCAGGACTGACTGTGCTATCACCAGCAAAGTGAGATCCTGGTAAGGATGTGAGCGCGGGCCAGGGTGAATCCCGTCAGGATGCTGGTGCACACTCAAGTGGGTTTTAGGACAAAGAGCAAACATGAAACAGTTCACTATGACACTGCAGAGGATTGATGACAGGAACACAGCCTGTTTGCACAGAGATTGTTAAAACTATTCCAATTATCATGGTGAACAAATGGATCATATACCAGACTGCCTAAAACCTAAAGGAATTCTCATCCTTCCCTGGGACACCCTACGGACCAACCATCAGGTCTCTGACTCCGTGCCCGTGCTTTGCTTCGTTCTGTTCCGCTGCCCATACCAAGGTAAAGCACTGAGACACTATTTTAGGTTATTAAATATTTAATTCCACAGCGAGACAGATGAAGCCAGCAGATGGTCACTGTGCAGCAGGGCCTTAATCGACTTCTGGGGGGCAGAAAAGTTCAAGGAAGAATTATGGAAAAGAATAAGCAAACATTCCTCCTCTTAGAGGGGCACGAAAGGGGAGCTGTTAATTTCTCTTAATACAGGGAAGCACTGAAATACCAGGGACAGCACCAATCACCCTCACAAGCACACCAGAGATGTCTTAGTTGATTACTCCTGACCCAGGACTATCTCCAGTAGCTACTTCTGAATCCAGTGGATACATCCACCAGTATTGAGCTGATTTGAGAAGCACCAAAAAGAGCCACATTCCTACAGTTTAGATCCCTTTATCAAACCTTTACCTGCTCCAGTATAACTTGATCTAGTGTGAAACACCTTAAGATGTCTGAGACACGAAATCCAGTCTGCTCCCTGGCTAATCCAAGCTGACTCGTGATGCTCATCCAAGCCACATGACAGCGGAGAAGCTGGTGCTGCTGGGAAGGAACAGATGCAACTTTGGTGCTTGTCAGAAAGTCTTTGAACATCAATGCTGATGGAGCACGTGGCACAGGAGGCCACAGAGTTGCTGCTGAATTCAGGAAGAGGCAGCTCCCACAGCTTCCTCTGTTCACGCAGAAACACCTCACACCGGAAGCTCATCCAGGATTTCTCTTCTGAATCATTGGGCTATTTGAGACTGCACCAAGGGAAATGCAAAACTAGACTGAATAGCTTAGAAAAAGGAAAAAAAGAAGACTAATTTCACTAGTATTGGTTAATGACAAGTGAAGCAGGTAACTGATACACACATTCATCCTTCAGGCTTTGATCCACGGCCAAGTACATCCCTTCCAAACTAAGTTTTCGTACAATTAGCATCCAAGAGCAATACGCTTCAAAAATGTTTATTCTTAGCATTCAAGAAGAAGGAAATCACTACTAAAACCCTTCTCATCAGGAAGAAAACCCCATTTTTCTCCACATGGTGCAGGTGATGACAATTCTGACGTCTCAGAGACGCCGCTCACCGAGACCATCTGGTCGCACACGCAGTTGAAGGCAGCAGTTGTTTTTGATGAGAGGACCAGGCTGCCACCGCGGCATCACAGCAGAGCTCTCAGCAGTCTCACTTTTTCGGCGGGCGGTGGGAGGTTCACAGTGGGCCACGTCATTTGGCAGGATTAATTGGCTAATTTACTGAGCAGCGTGTCACATGGAACGCTCCTGTTGTTCTCCTCTGAGTCATGCACACCATGGGTTTGGACGCTTTCAGTCTTCGTTTGGCGAGTGCACGATAATTCCAAGTAACCAGACGTCCCTACTGGAAGTTCAAGACTGAGCAGTTTTGAAGCAAGGACCACTAAGGGGAGGCTGGCACTACCAACATCACTGGGAACAGACCACTCCATTTCCCCAAAGTCAGCACATATTTAGCTCCAATCTGTTCATACAGACAGACGCTCTTCCCCTGATTCTCCACGTGCCATGCAGACACTGAGTCAAGGCTCCTGCTCCTGGCAGCCTGACTCCACCAAAATTTATTTCAGTGGGATTCCAGGTTTCATGGCAAGCCCAGAGCTGTGGTTCACATCCTCCACCCGACCTCCTGGTCCATTTCCAGGTGTTTTAGCAAAACTGTAGTGCAAGAGCTTCTAACAGCATCCAACAGCTTCTGAGAGCTGGGCATGCAGTGCCCGTGGGGCCAAACAGAGATAGAAATAGTCAGGTTGTTCGTGAGGCTTCTCAACAGTCTCTTGATACATGCTAGATGTTGGTAGATTAGAGATTGGGAAGAAATCCTTCCCTGTGAGGGTGGTGAGGCCCTGGCCCAGGTTGGCCAGAGAAGATGTGGCTGCCCCATCCCTGCAATTGTTGAAGGCCAGGTTGGACAGGGCTTGGAGCAACCTGGGATAGTGGAAGGTGTCCCTGCCCATGACAGGAGGGGAATAAGATGAGCTTTAAGGTCCCTTCCAACCCAAACCATTGCATGATTCCACCAGTGTCCTAAGTGGGTGAGCATTACAGGACAGAAAGTTTAGATTCATTAGGAACAGGAGAAAACCCATCAAAAACACTTTATCTAACCAAAAGAAAGTCAAGCCCTGAACTTTTGATCAGTTTTAAAATTTCTCAATAACACCTTTAAAGAGTGGTAGGAAGCCAACTGGCACAGGAAAAACAGGTTGGGATTCATCCATGTGTCACAAGACACATGGGCCAGGCTACCCCAGAGATCATAAGCCCCAATAGAACTCATGCAGGGAGTTCAAATTAGTATTTCAGTAATATATTATTACCAAAGTATTTTTGGATATCCACTGGACATCCTCTGCCAATGGAAGCTGGATCCATTCAGGGAAAACAGGAAGAATAAAATTAGAGGAAAGTGTAAAAAAATTACAGGCAGAAACTTGGCAAAGCCTGAAGTCAATATATGATCAAGGCACAGAAGAAGCAGAGAAGGTCTTTGCTTCGCTTCTTCGTGCAGTGGTAAGGCTGTAGAAATCCTTGGCATGGGAAACAGCACATGATAAAAGGTTTTTCAGGTTTAAAAAGCAACCATAAATTCACGGAAGAATAATCCCAACACTATTAGACACAATTCAAGTCCTGTATTAGGGAAATCAGAAACTGCCAGAAGAAAAGGTATAAAAAACTCCACCTTTGGCTTATCCTGTTCTATTTTCTTCCTGTTGTTGTTTCTCCTGTTGTTGTAGACTATGGTCACACAGAAGATACTGAGCCCAAGGGCTTTTAGACACTCTTATGATTTAGTAAATACCAATGAAAACAGTATTTCAGGTTTTTATTAGGAAAGCTCTCTGCTTCTTACACAATTTCCTAGATTTTAAGACTTTTTATCACCTTTATAAGGTCATCCTATAAACAAATAACCTTCCATCCATTGATAGATCCAACATTATACAAACACACTCACATGGGTATTTCCCAGGTCAGTAAATCCTCACTGACTTGAGGTTTTGGATCCACACAATGACCCAGTATCATCATGATGATATTACTCTGACTGAATCTCTTTCAAAAATTGTGTAAGGCTAAAAGAATTCACCCAGATTGATAAGTTCAAGTCAGAGTTACACAACAAATATGACAGTGACATTTGATTTAATAAAGAAATCCCTTTTGATAAGCTTGAAGTAGGTTTACTCACCTGCACTTCCAAGTTGTTTATAAAATCTGTATTCTAAATGAAGTTGTGGTGCCCGGGATTTAATTGGTTCCTAAGACAGATAAAGAAATTGGTTAAAATTAATTTGACTGAAAGTTCGATCCAACACTTGAAAATTTGTTACTGTGCATAATTAAAATGCTCTAGACTGAAAGACCAACAACAGACTTCACCATTACACGTCATTTAAACAAGAAGAGAACAAAAAGCAGTAAGATTTGTTCGCTGGAGCAGAAATAACCTCCTCATTTAAATATAAAGCTCATTCACAGCAGTGACATTCAAGAATCGTTCCACAAAGCTCCTGGTCCTTGAAGAATGACCCTGGCCATTGGCAGCGGGAAGACAAGGTTGCAAAGGCTCGAGCCCAAGTTCACTTTGTGGGCTCTGTGGTTGCCCAGAGGGTTTTTTGTTGGTCACCAGCCTGTATTTTTGAGAAATGTTGAGTCATGTGCATGTTTTAGGTCAGCCCACAGCTGCTGACAGCAAGGACCACAATGCAGCCAGACAGTGGGGAAAAGGAACAACTCTTCCCACCCAGTGGCAGGTGTCAGTCAAACACCTCAAAGCACTCAAGAATATTCTATTTTTATGCACAGAATAAAAAAAATCAAATGGCTAAGTCTGCGAAGCACCCAAACCATCCCATTTGTCAACTGTTACTCATCTGCGCTTTACGCACACGACTTAATGCCCACGATCCATCAAGGCATTAACGTGCAAGATTACAGGGCTTCTAAAAATATAAAGTTAATATGGAGAGGATTAAGAGACTGGAGTAATTACATTTGCAATAAAACTGTGCACTTGGGACAGGCAGAGATGCGGGTTCACCGACTGCCAGGGCAGCTTTGAGACAGAAGTTAACACTGGCCTCGATTTTCGTTGACCTCTGGTCTGAACTGTCAGACTAATGTCCGCACTGGGTGTGAACTCCATGTTAAACACTTCTTCTGAAGTGGCAAGAAGGATTTTTGTCCAGGAATTCAGGCAATTTGACTTCCAGCTGAGCTGTTCCTCACCAGCTCAAGTCATCCCTCCATTTCCCAGCAAGGGAAATTAAGTGGGTTATCAACTTAATCACAGAATCACTGAGGTTGGAAAAGACCTCCAAGGTCATCAAGTCCAACCTTCCTCATGTTCAAAAGCTTTAGAAGTCAATTATCACAGAATCACAGAATATGATGAGCTGGAAAGGACCCATGGGGATCATTGAGTCCAACTCCTGGCCCTGCACAGGACCATCCCCAAGAGTCACACCAGGTGCCCCAGAGGATCATCCAAATGCTCCTTGAGCTCTGGCAGCCTTGGTGCTGTGATCACTGCTCTGGGGAGCCTGTTCAGTGCCCAACCACCCTCTGGGGGAAGAACCTTTTTCTAACATCCAACCTAAACCTCCCCTGACACAAACTTCAGGCCATTCCCTCAGGTCCTGTCACTGGTCACCACTGAGAAGAGATGACCAACTACTTTGAAAACAATGGGGAAAAATATTCTGAAGGCAAAACTGAACCTGCACCGAAGGCAAATAAAAAGCAACACACAACCTAGTTTGTTATTGTAAGTCACATTTAAATTAAAATAATTGCTATTGGTGGCTTGAGGGAGAGACTACAGACACCTGCAGAGTGCAAGGATTCAGGGCAACAGGAACTCAGCCTGTTCAGGAAATAATTTATTTATCCCAATGAAAAGGTGGAAGGATTGATGTAGCAGAACGTGATGCTGCTCATGATGAAATCAGGGAAGGAGTCCCGACCACTCCTGGACCAGGAGCTGCTGGAGCCTGAGCTCAGGATGTTTGCCAGAGTTAGGCAGCTTCCGAGAAGATCATACCAGAACAGATGGTTGTCCTGTAGACCAAGGGCTTAGGGATGCTGGCAGATGTTGTGTTTGCAGCAAAAATAACCGCATTGCTGCTGTCCAACGGAGAAAATCCACAGCTTGAACTAACTGTGCCATAGTCGCTATGAGAGGGTCTGGCCTGGTATTGTGCCTAGGCTACAGCTGAACATTACCAGACCGGCCTCCTCCAGGGAAGGAATTCCTACCATGTGCAATCCAGCTTTGAAAACCCTCAGAAGATTACACCAGATGCCCTTGACCCAGTAACTCAGCTGAAGGGCAGGAACAGGAACTATACGGTGACACCACACAAGGCAGAACACAGGGACTCATCTCCACCACCAGCAATTTTCCAAGGTGCAGCCTCAACTCCAAAAAGAAACCTAAACCCCCCCCAAAAGAAACCTCATTTTCCAGCTTTAACATCATGACAGGAGGCAGGAATAGCTGAGACAGCAGGGCTGAAGTGGCAGAAGACAATCTCACAGCCAGAAGGACTTGGAGCAGAGCTCTGACTTGGTCCAACAATGCAGACAAAAGGAAACATTGCCTACAAGTACATCAACAGCAGCTACTCCACCACTAATCCAGGAATTATTTGAAGGACAAAGAAAATTGCAGTTAAGTCCACATGTAAAAGCAGCATATTTGCTGCTGACAAGGCTGCGTAATTCTTACTCCTGAGGAATCTTCTCTAAGATTAGGAGACCAAGGAACCCCCATCTCTTCCACTGTTCTCTCATAAAACTTCTCCAAAATAGAGCAGGTATGTGAACACCTAGATGGTCACCAGATGGTAATTCCAGGCCTTCACACAGGAAGGACCAGAGATCTTTAAGCTTGAATCACAACAGGGCAAATAAAACTGGAACGTGTTGCAGAGTAACTGCTTTAACACTCAGTTATTTGGGGGGGGGAAAGGAAAAGAAGAAAAAAAAAGAAAAAAAAAAAAAAGAAAAAATGCGACCAGAAATATAGGTCAGATTAAGGCAGCCTGAGGCAATGCCATGGAGCTGTGGAAAGGCTTCAGGTTGCTGGGAGGTGTCACTACAGGCACTTTTTTGAAAGAAAAAAAGCACCCTTTGGACTAGTCCAGCTGTGTTTTACCTGGACTATTACTTCCTTATGGTTTTCAATGTGATAACTTTGGGGGAGTATCTTTGAAAGCCAATTAGGAGCATTATTGACCGAATAAAACACCTTGTCTGTTTACACAGCACGTCTTCTATTGCTTAAAAACCAACAGTCCTCCTTCCTCATGGGGATCCATATCATGGGCATCCCCTATGGAGCCAGGTTGGGAGAGCTGGGGGTGTTCAGCTGGAGAAGAGAAGCTCCAGGGAGACCAAAGAGCCCCTTCCAGTGCCTAAAGGGGCTCCAAGAAAAATGGAGAGGGACTTTGGACAAGGGCCTGGGGGTACTGGCCAAGGGGGAATGGCTTCCCACTGCCAGAGGGCAGGGTTAGATGGGATACTGGGAAAGAACTGTTGGCGGAATTGTTAGCTGTGAGGGCAGGGAGGCCCTGGCCCAGGTTGGCCAGAGAAGCTGTGGCTGCCCCATCCCTGCAAGTGTTGAAGGCCAGGTTGGATGGGGCTTAGAGCAACCTGGGCTAGTGGAAGGTGTCCCTGCCCACGGCAGCGGGTGGAACTGGATGATCTTTAACTGTTCCTTACAACCCAAACCATCCTTCGATTCTGATCCTAAACTCCACTGCAGGTGTTTATTTATTTACTTTAGGGAATATCCTCTGACATTTGCCAACGGTCTTGAAAACAAGTCTCACCTGCAAAGCCCTAATTATTTGTCATCGACTGTGCATCATAAGGAGAATGCCAGAGATACAGAATCTGTGGCACTCGAATGTGATCACAATTAATGCACCACATTCATCTTGATCTTCTGTAACCGGAGTGATTCCTGTCATTCTGCCAGACAGCATCACCAGGACAAACAGGCAGGTTTGCTGACAGTATCAAGCTAGAATCACAACTTTCACTGTAGATTTTAGGGTTTGGGTCATGATTAAAGAGCGTTTGGGTGAGAAGAGAGCACATCAGCTGAAGAAATTGAACCTGAAAACTCCTGGGAACCAAGGAAAATCTTAGTTTATAGATAGGAAAAGTTAAGGCATAAACACAAAGTACTGGGCTGTGAGTTTATAAATCTGGATGAGTTATAAGTTAGGGAGTTCCCCATCCTCCAGATTCCACAGATGATGTGACTATATCTCCTCGCCACCCACAGCAGCCAGAGGAAAGATTGACCTTCACCAAATCGGATCTTGTTTTGCCTGTTGCATCTGCAGCCTCTCAGCATCGTACCAGACCGAGCTGTGCCCTACTCCCCAAGGGAAGATGAACCACAGAACCTCCCTCTTTCTGCCTCTCGACTCCAAAGACATGGAGCAGCAGGCTGCACCATGCCAGGTTCCTGACCAAATGCTCTGACAACTACAGAATCCGTGGAGTCCTGAACAGAAAGGCTCAAGCCATGGAGCAGGAAGAGGTGGCAAACCCACCCTCAGTGCCCTTCACTGGAACTTGGATAGAGGAGCAAGGCTCTCGCTGCTGCAGGACAGCTACAGACCGGTTAGATACCAAAAGCATGCAGCAAGTGGAAGGATGGGTTCTTCCCTTGCTTTTAGTGTTCTCAAGAATTTATGTTAGTTTCAATAAGTCATTCTAGCTGAGGGTGAAAGCAGCACTGAGCCCAAAGTGAGAAATTTCCTTTTGGTCTGAATTTTTAACATGAAGTACAAGTCATTTAAGGACACCTGAAGCTTCTACTCACCAGTTTGATCGCTACATATTCATTGGTGTAGAGATTTTTACCTGTAAGGAGAGAAGAAAAAAAATCTTTTAGTTCCACATTCAGCACTCGCAGCTCGAGGCACAATGAGGAGAGTGTCACTGCTGCCAAAGGGCTGTTTTCCCAATTCCCCTCAATGTTCCTGCCTTTAACAAAGTGTAAGCCTCAAAATAATCAGTTGCAGCAGTTCATCAGGGCAGGCAAACACCACCTTCCCCTCAGCACAAGGGAGTTGTGTTTTAGGGTAGCACTTATGCTCCGTGCATACCTCAGAGGAGGTATTCCTGAGACATGGGGTTTTATTATCTACATCATGACAAAAATATCTGGGGAACAAAAAGTGAAGAGACAGAGCATTATTTCTTTTGGAAATGTCTTGGATCTGTCGGACACATAACAATTTCATCTGGAATCTCTAGGGAGTTTCACCAGGTTAATCATGCTCTGGGAAGCACGAAGGAGCGTAGGATGAGCACAACCAGCCGAGCATACGTCCAGCTGAGCCAGAGCTCTGGGATTCGTGTGTGCTACAGCTGGAGGGGAATTTTTCCTCCAGGAGCCTGTCTGGTGTTTGAAGGGAGCCCTTGGCCCCCTCAGCGACCCGTGGCAGCAATGCACAGCTACATGTGTCACAGAGCATCTCTGGGTGTGCTCTGACGCTGCCAGTTACAGTATCACTCAACATCCTCCAGTTCGTCTGCCAGGGAATCTGAGCAATCACCCCCCCTTCACCTCCACATTGCTCATGCCTGACAGCAAACTCTCCAGGGAGGGATCCCACTGGGGAAGGACACTCAGGCAGGCCTTGGATCTGCTCGGTCCCACCACGCTGGCACTCTTTACCTTTCTAACCTCCTCTAGTCCCAGTGTCCCCTTTGAGGAGAGCAGCCCTCACCACAAAAAGCTCCCCATGAATTTAGCCAGGGAGGCATTGACCTTTGCTCATCAATGCTTAGCACTGCCACAGCATAAGCCATGCTACCATTCAGCAACTGTAGCTCTAAAATACAGAAGCAATCCAGGCTGGAAGTTATCAGGGTTTATTTGTAGCATCAGTCCGGTTCTGTTACACACTTATTTTCCAATTCCTGTAATGGATATTGATGCTTTGCACAGCCCAGCCCAGCTCTTGAGAAAGCCCAGGACAGGGAGTGACATGGAGCAGGCAGGAGCTGGAGCAGCTCTGCCATACCCACACGGCAGCATTAAAACCATGCCATGTCCTCCTCAGCACATGGATACAACACAACAGCACCGCGAGACTCAATCAAATTAAAGACATTACGAACATGAGAGAAGACAGACAGTAATTTTTAAATCCTGAAATATCAAGGGAAATTTAGTTTACTTTATAACAGCTTCATGTTTTCTGCATTTTAATTCTTGTGATGCTTTCTCTGCTGTATCTCTCAGGGTAGTTCTGGCCTCTAAATTTGAGATTGGGTGTTCCAAGGCCCAGCCTGCACCAAGCATATTGCTTTAACATCCATCAGTAAGGCACAATTTTATAGCTCCAACCTGTTCTGGTAACTGGTGATGCAGTTTAACACAGGGCAGCCATTTAAATGCGAGGTTAAATATCCTCAGGGAGGCGTTTCTGCAGGCAGAGGTGAAAGCTGAGCCACAGCACTAACCCCTGCCACACAGGGTGCTTTCCATCAATTTCTTTCCAGTAAAAGACATAATATTACGCCCAGACTGGAAACAAAGGGTAGAAAGGAGGTTTTGCAGTTTCATCAGGAATACTCAGACACTGGAAAGCACTGAAGGGGCTAAAAGGCCAAACTGGTGGAAAAGCAGATGGTAGATGAACTGCTTCACCGTCTGAGACAGACCTGGGCTGCAGCAATGGCTGATAGGGAGAAAACACGAGGACACTGAGGGAAGGCAGCCTACAAACACCTGGAATAACTGCTCTGTATTAGGGACCAGAGAATGAGCCCCACTGGCAGCTGCAGCTGTTGCTCCTCTCCCTTCCTGATGGAGTTCTAACCAACATCACAGACTGGTTTGGAAGGGACAGTTAAAGACTGCCCAGTTCCACTCCCTGTCATGGGCAGGGAGACCTTCCACTATCCCAGGTTGCTCCAAGCCCCATCCAACCTGGCCTTCAACACTTCCAGGGATGGGGCAGCCACAGCTTCTCTGGCCAACCTGTGCCAGAGCCTCACCACTTTCACAGGGAATTTCTTCCCAGTATCCCATCTAACCCTGCCCTCTGGCAGTGGGAAGCCATTCCCTCTTGGCCTGTCCCTCCAGGCCCTTGTCCCAAGTCTCTCTCCAGCTCTCTTGGAGCCCCTTCAGGCACTGGAAGGGGCCCTAAGGTCTCCCTGGAGCCTTCCCTTCTCCAGGTGAACACCCCCAGCTCTCCCAGCCCGGCTCCAGAGCAGAGGGGCTCCAGCCCTTGAGCATCTCCATGGCCTCTTCTGGACTCGCTCCAGCAGCTCCACATCCTTCTGCTGTTGGACCCCAGAGCTGGAGGCAGCTCTGCAGGTAGGGTCTCACCTGAGTGGGGCAGAATCCCACCCTCATCTGCTGCCCCTGGTTGGGATGAGCCCAGGACATGGTTAGTTTGAGGACCCTGAGCCAGGGAAGCTCCAGCCCAGATATATGAGAAAGTCAGATGCTTTGAACAGCAAAAACCCCCATGGAGGGAGGCATGAGAACTCCATCCCCTATGGATCCCATGACCTCCATCACACCTTTTCAAGGCAGGGATGCACTTCCACCCACAGCCCTTCCATCAACACCTGTGCTCACCCACCAATGCAGGACAACGGCATCAGGGAAACAGTGTTCTTCCAAACTTGTTTCAAGGCAAAGATGGACATGACCAACACCCTCCACGTACATAGAGCCATAATCCAGCTTATTATGGTCTGTTTTATGAGGGTGAGGACTAGAGAGAAGGTAATTTTCATAATGAAGTTCCTCAGTTAAAAAGCTGGGATTAGCAGCACACCAGCCTGGGAAATCAGGCCAACAGCCAAAGGTAAACGAACTAATTGATCCTCCAGTGCATCCCCACCCGAGCACTACAGGGAGACCCTGAATATAAGGGGGTGCAAATGCGTCCAGCCTCTGAACTCCAAACCCTTCCCAAAGGTGCAGCATGAGATGCTTGTTTTGACAGCTACAATGGCAAAGCAAATCCCCAAAATCTCTCTGCTGGCTCCAGACTGAGATCTACCCCTCAGTTTTGCTGTCACACTGTCCAAGGTGCAATGATTTATCCTTCCGCCCCCCCCCAAGGCAGATTAGGATGGAAGAGCAAAGGCTCCCAGGAGACAGTGGCCTGAGCAGTGAAACAAGCCCTGAACAGAGGCTGCACCTTAACTTTGTACGACAAATGATCCGTATAACTGTGCTAACAAAAGCCTTTCAAGTTGAGGCAAAGCTTTTGATGGAGCAGTGAGTAAGTCCGTGCCTCAGTTTTGGGGAGTTCCACTGACAATTATGAACTACATATTCCAAAGGAGAAGCGATGCATTAAGTTGCTGGTATTCACGTGGGAAACCTCCCCAAGTGGATTTCTCAAGGCCTGGCAGTGAGACGTAGCAAATACACAGACAGATTGCAGGCACCAGAGGAGCCCAAAGCGAGCCATCTCCAAAGTGATGCATCTGCACACACACCAGACTTTGTGGGCACTCAGGATGTGCCTGATTGTCGTCCCTTTTAGAGCACATGTCTCCTGCTAACAGCTCCTGGTGTAGACCCTACCCAGGATCTACTCTCACCCTCCACATTCCACATTGTTCTCATACAATATTCACATTACGCCTTGTTATTTGGGAACTACAGCCCCAGTACCAGATGCTATTATCATCTTTAATTATTTATTTGATTGTTTTACTTGTTTGGAAGCAAAGCTCCTGGCTTCAAACTACAGCCTGTGTGGTTCTTGTTTTTGGGGTGCACCTTCCCAGATCAGATCCACCTCCTACAACCCAGTAATCTACAGATAAGCAACTTTTCTGCTCGCTTGGGGCTTGCTACTCACTGCTGAGATGTGCTAAATCTTCATGAGAACTCTGTGTGAATCATGTTGACATCTGACTTCTGGATGCACATAAAAACACAGACTTCTCCCCAAATCTCTTTGGTGCAGCAGCCCATCAAGGGAGGAATCAAGATATGGATCAGGTCTAGCCCATCCTAACAATTTTTTCACTCTCAAATCAGGGGGAATATGTAGTTCATAACTGTCAGTGGAACTCCCCAAAACTGAGGCACGGACTTACTCACTGCTCCATCAAAAGCTTTGCCTCAACTTGAAAGGCTTTTGTTAGCACAGTTATACGGATCATTTGTCGTACAAAGTTAAGGTGCAGCCTCTGTTCAGGGCTTGTTTCACTGCTCAGGTCATTTTTAAATACTTGAACACACAGTTTTGAAAATGCCAGATAATGTTGGCATTAGAACAAAAAGATTTGGTCTCCAGGAATAGTTCTGTGTCTGCAGCACAAGAAGGACGTGGAGCTGCTGGAGCAAGTCCAGAGGAGGCCATGGAGATGCTCTATGGGCTGGAGTCCCTCTGCTCTGGAGCCAGGCTGGGAGAGCTGGGGGTGTTCAGCTGGAGAAGAGAAGGCTCCAGGGAGATCTTAGAGCCCTTCCAGTGCCTAAAGGGGCTCGAGGAGAGCCAGAGAGGGACTTTGGACAAGGGCCTGAAGGGACAGGCCAAGGGGAAATGGCTTCCCACTGCCAGAGGGCAGGGTTAGATGGGATATTCAGAAGGAATTGTTGGCTGTGAAGGTGGTGAGGCCCTGGCCCAGGTTGGCCAGAGAAGCTGTGGCTGCCCCATCCCTGCAAGTGTTGAAGGCCAGGTTGGATGGGGCTTGGAGCAACCTGGGCTAGTGGAAGGTGTCCCTGCCCATGGCAGGAGGTTAGAACAAGATGATCTTTCACTGTCCCATCCAACCCAAACCATCCTGAGATTCTATGATCTGCTCTATCCAGAACTTAATGCTTATTTTAGAAGACCCTCCAACTCACTGAAATTGTAATAAGAATTTTATATTAGTTCCTATTTAATTGCATTACTAAATAAGGGTGTCAAACAGTGGGAAAAAAAGAGACTTTTGTGGAGGCTTATTTATCCCTACCACGGCTCATGGTTCAGTTTTTGGGAAAAAATCTCCTGGTGCTTGAGCTCCCGAGGCAGCATGAAGTTTGACTCGGCAGATACCAGGGAGCTGCATGATTTGGTGTTGCACAGAAGGCACTGAAATCCCAAATCCATCAGCATTTGGCATGGGAATGGCAAACAGGACCCCCTGCGCCCTGCTAGCACCATATTCCTGCTAGTAGGGTGAGCCAGCTGGGAAATCAAAGCCCTCCCAGAACCCCTAGTCTGCAGCCCATCTGAAGAAATAGCTACCAGTTAACCCTGTTCCATCTTATGCTGGGTCAGATCACAGAATCATTAGGGTTGGAAAAGACCTCCAAGATCATCAGTCATCAAGTCCAGCCTTCAACTGAATCCCACCATTCCCACTAAACCCCATTGTGCAGTGCCACATTTACTCCTTCTCTGAACACTTCCCAGAATGGTGACTCCAACACTTCCCTGAGGAGCCTGTTCTGATACTCAACCACCCTTTCAGTGAAGCAATTTTTTCCTAATATCCAACCTGAACCGCCCCTGGCACAGGTTGTTGCCATTTCCCCCTTTCCTCCTATCAAATGCTGAGTTTTGTGTTCACCTCCCCACTCCATCTCCTCAGTGGGCTGGGATCCAACTGTGCTGCTCCCACATGCTCCAAAAAAGTCATATCCCCGGGGGCAATCTGTATTTTCAGGAAGAAAGATCAACCCTGAGCAGGGAGCTGGATATTCACAGCAAACAGCTTCCATAGGTACGTGCCATCTCCTCCCTGAACAATCAGCTCCCCTGATACAAGAGCAGCTTGGAGTGAAAACACAACACCTGAAAACAGAGAAACTCTTTGGGGAATTGGAAAAATCTCTTTTCCCCTTGTTTATCAGGCCTTGCTCTGCCTGTGCAACTGGGGTTTAACTTCTCTGAAACCACATAAAAAAGCCAAAAAATGGAGGGCACACCATTCATCCTCATAGGACAAAAGTGTTATCAGAGGCTTGTGTGCTCGGATTTCAGCTTCTCCTTCCCCCCAGCCATAATTACCACCAGTCTGTGCAAGAGAAATAGCTGCTATTTGAGCAAACAGCAGTTCTTAAAGGATAGTGACAGGCAAAAAGCAAGAGAAGTTTAAAAAAAAGGCTAATACAGCTCCTGGAAGGACCTTAAACCTAATGGTTGTTACCAGTACGTGTGGCTCACTGCCCAAATTCTTAGTTAACCAGCATTAACAATATATGTATTATTAAAAACAAAACAGTCACTCACCTAGCAAGTGTTGCATTTCCATACTTAAAACTTAATTTCTCTGTAAACTGACTTTTTCAGAAGTGAAATCTCTTCTCTGAAGTACATGCTATGAAACTGTACTTTAATCACAAACTCAACACCACTAAAATTTTGAGAAAGGTGAAAAAGAATCACGGAAACAAGAGTTGCAGCCCCAGCACCACCAGGGGCAGCAGGGGAGGGGGGATTCTGCTCCTCTGCCCTGCTCAGGTGAGACCCCACCTGCAGAGCTGCCTCCAGCTCTGGGGTCCAACAGGAGGACGTGGAGCTGCTGGAGTGAGTCCAGAGGAGGCCACAGAGCTGCTCTGAGAGCTGGAGCCCCTCTGCTCTGGAGCTAGGCTGGAAGAGCTGGGGGTGTTCCGCTGGAGAAGAAAACGGTCCAGGGAGACCTGAGAGCCCCTTCCAGTGCCTAAGGGGCTCCAAAACAGCCCCTTGGACAACGGCTGTCCAAAGGGGGAATGGCTTCCCACTACCAGAGGGCAGGTTTAGATGGGATATTCAGAAGGAATTGTTGGGTGTGAGGGTGGTGAGGCCCTGGCCCATGTTGGCCAGAGAAACTGTGGCTGTCCCATCCTGGAAAGTGTTGAAGGCCAGGCTGGACAGAGCTTGGAGCAACCTGGGATAGTGGAAGGTGTCCCTGCCCATGGCAGGGGGTGGAACAAGATGCGCTTTAAGGTCCCTTCCAACCCAAATCATCCTGTGATTCTGTGATTTGGGCACCAGCTGAATAAACTCAGGAGCCCTATACCTGAAGGGATCCACTACAGCCACTGAACCTCAGTGCAGAGCTTGGATTACAAAGCAATTCAACATCTCCGTGGGGATCCTGACGTTTGCTGTTGTAGGGGGTTGAGAATGCAATAGAGCTTTTCATGTTATGTCACTGTAAGGAACCAAACCTAACTTTAGCTGCCAATTATACTCATGCAGGAAGGTGAGAGTTTCCGTCCCTGCCCTTGGTTTCTCTCCACCTCTGGAGTGTTATCTCTGCTCCTGCAAATCAATAAAACGGCTCTGATGTAATGCTGAAACCAAACTACCCATTTACTGAGACACAGCGTAAGTGAACTGGTTAATCTTCACACTGTGGAGAAGCAGCAGTTTGTAGAGATGCAACAACCCAACTTCAGAGTGAGAGACTACACAGATTAATTTAAGATGACATAGATTCCGAGCAAGAATCTACAAAGATACTATCAATAGTTATGTGTTATAACCATTTGGTTACGGGAAGCAACACTGGTGCTTCCCCCACCTCTTTTAAAACAGAACCATTGTTTGGTTAGGACAACTTAAGAGCCCAATGCACTGCACTGCATTGAGCTCTTGAGTAGTCCTAAACAAACAATGCATTAGTGGAACCATCTGTTTGTGCAACCAGCTGCAAGATGAGGTTAGAAGACCAACAGTCCATGAAAATTCACGGGCTGCTGGGCTGGCTGAGCAGAGCCAGATGGCCAATCTCACGCCCTGCTCCTGCCAGCAAGTCCAACACATGGGGACAGAGCAGGGAGAGTGGGATGGGGCTGGAATTAGGGTAGTGAGGTTAGAGAAAGATGCGGAATCGAGTCTGAGTGCTTGGAAAGAGTCTCACCCAGCACTTTAAAAGAGTGTTCTAGTTTATGGACAAAAATCTGAGAGCAAGATTTAGCAATTCACACAGTTAAAAAGATTTGTTTTCACCTTAGGCAAGACATTCAGCGCTGAGAACAGTCTTCATTTGTTGGGATTGTTCAAAATTTGCATCTTTGGCCTCTCCAGTGTATTCCCTTTGACTTTATGCAAATCAAAATCATGTTAAGAGTTACATCTTCTGAGTCAGAAGCTTCAGGTAAGGCAGCTTGACACTTGGGAAATGAGACAAGCGTATATGTTTCTCGAGCCAGGAAAAGTTTTTACATATTTATATTCCAGTGGTGAAATGCTAATTTGCATAATGCAGGCCACTAAAACAGTTACTTCTTACCTAGTCTGAGTTCTCCAAAGTTCCCACACCCAATCTTCTTGCCCACTCTGAAGTTGGGTCCCACCATAAGAACGCCAGAAGATGCCGATGAGCTCGGTCGAGAACCATGCCCGCTCCTTCCCGGCATTCCCTTTGTCGTCCGCTGCCTTTCATCCTTATCCCTATTAGGATGGTCCATGATCTTAGTGAAATATCTCTGCCAGCAAGCTGGCAGAAAAGATTTGGAGTACACACTCTTGTCCTTAGAACAGAAATTTATATCCAAAAGTATCGGAGTCAGGGTTCAAGAGAGTCATGGAAACTCATGGAATTCTTTTGGCACCGGATCCAGTTTCCTAATGCATCTTGATAATGTACCAAGGGGTCGATTATGTTCTTGAGAACTCAATAAAGGCAGGTTACTTTTGGTTTCTTACCTGGAGAAAAGAAAAAGGATATATGAAATAAAAATCGTTATTTTAAAATACCAAGCGAGAAAAGTGCAACAGGGCCAGAACTTTCTCGGCCTGAAGGAATTTAACAGCTGTAGGAGAACTTTATAATTTTATTAACAGTTTTCTGATAAAAAGTCCTGACCTTATGAAGACATCTAAGTGCTGTCAATCCACGGCTTGCTCTGTGTCCCATCCCTGGAAGTGTTCAAGGCCAGGTTGGACAGAGCTTGGAGCAACCTGGTCTAGTGGAAGGCATCCCCGCCCATGGCATGGGGTGGAATGGGATGAGCTTTGAGGTCCCTTCCAACCCAAACCATTCTGTGATTCCACTGAAGTTTCCAGGACTGATATCACTCACTAACCAAAGCCATTCCAACAACACCAGAATGTCAGGTGGACACTGAGAGGAGATCACGTCCCACCTTAAAAGCCAATGATAAGTGTAAAGTTTGTTTTCTTCTCACTTCATACATTTTTAAAGTGTTACGCAGAAGCCAGACAAAAAATACAAAGGGGCCAATGAAAGATGCCAAGAGAAGAAAATTTTGAAGCACCGAAGTCAAATTCTCCTTCCTTTTACCTCTTTTCAAGTTGATCTAGAATATCCAGAATAACCTAAGTTGGAAGGGATACAAAAGGACCATTGAAGTCCAACTCCAAATCGACGTCAGATATATTTGCTAATTGAAACTGCTGTATTACAAATATGACCAAAATTAGTAGCCAAAGCAAGATTATTTTGAAAAAGCCAAAAGTTTCCTGAAAGCTACATCCACACACAGTCCACACTGCTCACAGGATTTAGTTGTCTTAAATAATGAGGTGTTGGAAAAGCAGACATTCTAATGAAATTGCATAAGGGACTCATGAGCCAAAATCTTGGAAATACAGATAATCACTGAATCACAGACTGGTTTGGTTTGGAAGGGACCTTGAAGCTCATCTCATCTCATTTCAACACCCTGCCGTGGGCAGGGACACCTGCCACTAGCAGGTTGCTCAGATCCCCATATTCTCCAGCAGCCACATCCATGACGGGCAAACCAAAGCCTGAGAGTTCTCCCAGAGGAACTGAAGTAAACCCTCCTCCCATACGTCCAAACCTGGCATCAACCAATGTGATGCTTCCCCTGTGGGCAAGCAGCTCTGGAGTACTCCAGCCAGCAACGAGCACACCTCCTGAGCACCTTATAACTCCTGATAACTTAGTCAAAAGGGGACAAGAGATAGATGCTTCTCAACCTCTGCAGGCCAAGTGGTTCTCCTGTGCTCAGGGACTACCCCAAAGGAGACGAGCAGGAGCTGTATGGACCCTGGTGCACAAGTGCAGTCCAGGGAGTGCATGGAAGATCGATATCTCACCCTGAGACCATTCCTAGGACATGAACTCCCATTGAGTCATTAGTGCAGCCAAATGGTTCAGCTTGGCCCCACGGCAGTCCAGAGGAGGTTCTACTGTTCACACATGAAACTCTGAAGCCTCTGTAGGAGCAGAGGGCCTGAGGGGACTGCCTAGAAGTACCAGTGGCAGTGGGCGAGCTTCCCCAGGCATTTGCCAGGATGAAGGGAAAGGCTGATGGATGCTTTGTCTGTACAGCTGCTGCATCAGGAGATGATATCAGGTACTCTGGAGATGCTTGTGATACGGTTCTCAAGCCCTCTCCTCTTTAAGCTTAAGGCTATTCCCCCTTGTCCTATCACTGCTTGCTCTTGCAGAAAGTCCCTCTCCAGCCTTTAGGCACTGGAATTCTCCCTGTTGCTCTGCACAGCCATGGATCCCTGCAGGAAACATCACACAGCATCTCTGCAGCACATCCAGGAGGTTTAGAAATCACCAGGTCACTCTGTGTCACAGCCACACCACCAGTTTGGCCACATCGACCCAAAACCTGAAGCATCAGGCTCCCAATATGCTCCCAAAACAATGTGTGAAACACCGCTGGCGATTCAGCACTACTGGCCTACACAGGAGAGCTGGAGATGTTCATGCACAAGAATTTATTTCACATTACCAGGCTTTACTTGACCCTCAGATCAATTCAAGATTTAATACTTAGAGCTGAATATGGATAGGAAGCAAACCTCCATTACCAGCAAACTGGATGAACTGCTTTCTCATCAGAGACATCTCCACGTTTGTGTCTGCCCTGTGGAACCAGCCTGCAGGAGCACTCAGGCGGTTCTATCAGGTATCAGAAAAGCACCTGGACTGGACCCCACCCCAGGCCATCCATGGGCTGGCTTCATTGAAAAGGACAGTTAGTGAAACTACAGAATTTTGCTGTGGAACTGAAACCTAATGTGAGGACGACCTCCAGTAGCTGGTGGATTTAGGTGCTTCTGATAAAATTTAGAAAGGTAAAGCTGGAGGGAAGTTTTGGTCTTTATCTCTGCTACGGCAAGAGTAGTCACTGACCATCGCAGCCAAATGTTGTTTTAACTTTCAGTTAAACTACATCTTCCATGTGATAAAACATGGGTGTGCCACCTGGGGGTGCCACGTCTTAGTGGTTGCCTTGGTGGTGTTGGGAGAACAGTTGGACCCAATGATTTCAGAGGGCTTTTCCATCCCAAACAATTCTATGATGCTGGAGTGCTTCTAGGCCTGGATCCCTGAGAAAGATTAGCAGAACACAGGAATTCTAGGAGTGAAAAACAGCAGCACTTTGGAAAACACACTTGATGACACCAAAGCCAGAGAGCAGGATTTATTTCCTCAGGAAACTAAATTAATTATTTTCATCATGAGCAACAACTCCAGACCTCAGAAAAAGAAACACAAAGAAGTCTCTAGCAAGAGCACACACCCTGCCCAGTTTACCCCTTGCTCAGCACATCCCAGATGGGACAAGCAACTCCGTTTTCCTCAGGCAGGCACAGAGTCCCACCACGCATTTTCTGGCTTGTGAAATAAGATGTTACCAGTTATGAGCTCCTACGCCTCCATCCCTCCCCCGCTCCCCATCTGGATGAGGTCTCCCCAGGGAGAAGGATGGAAAGGTCACGCCTGACAGTCTGCAAACACTAAACATCCCCTTTCGGCTGAAAGCCTCCTGCAAACAGGAATTCAGAGCAGTGATGGATGAGTGAACCAAGCGTTTGAGAACCTCTTTATTAGGGCCAAGCCGACGAGCAGAGCCCAGCTGTCAGCACACAGGATCACACACAGATCCCACACTGTCATTACTACGTATTAAAAACAACAGCAGTAAATATGGCATCAAATATGGCCTTGAAGGACTAGCAAAGCACTCAGCTTTGGAGCAGGAGAGGTAGAAGAATGAAGACCAGACTGCAACCTGAATTCAGTCACATTAATATTTAAAGGCTGCTCAGAACACCAGGATGATTTCCTGCCACGATTCAAACTTCTTCATAACGATTTCCCTTCCTACCTTTCCACCCACTCAGCAAGATTGCTCTTCAAAGTTACTTCCATTTGAACAGAGCTGCATGAAGATACTTCTTCCCTAATGGTGACTCAGCCCAATTCCAGGATTCATTTCACTACAATACAGCTGGAGACACAGAAACAGTTATTTAATGAAAGACAAAGGCTTGAAAGGAAATTACTTGAAGCACAGTTAGCTAAATAAGAACCAACAGCTCTGTGTCCTACACACTTCCAAACACTTAGACACAAGATCTAAGTCGCAACCTCACCTCCATCAATAAAACCGTGGTGTTACAGCTACAAACCAGCTTCTAGATGGTGTGGAATCATAGAATGGTTTGGGTTGGAAAGGACCTTAAAGCTCATCTCATTCCACCCCTCTGCCATGGGCAGGGACACCTTCCACTATCCCAGGTTGCTCCAAGCCCCGTCCAACCTGGCCTTGGACATTTCCGGGTAGCACCTGAAGGCAGCTGCCGTTGGTGTTGAGATCAGTAGCACAGTGCAGTGTGAAGGAAGCTTTAATCACTTTACCACTTCCTTGTTATGGCACAGACATTGCTCAGAGCCTCTCGGTTTCACAGTGAAGCCCTTTAGTCTGAGAGCAGCCATAGGACAGGACAAGTAAATGAGAGGCTGGTGTGAAGAAATCAAAGCCACCCTTGTTCCTACCCTTCCATGGAGAAGCTCACTTCCCTTGCACTCAAAACTTCTTTGATCTCTCTGAGTTACTCTGGAGACCCTTCCAGGATATGAATGAGTATTGTCCAACTCTTGGTTTGTGGTATGATTTCAGAAATCTGTCCAATCTGAAGTTGTGAATGAACCCTCTTTCCTTCAAATCAAAGCAAGCAGATCTAGTCTGGGCCTGTGTGTGGTTTTGATCCATGAAGGAGTCAATACATGCCAGAAATCAAACTGCAAATGCCTGGTAGATGGAGCAACACCCCAACAAGCAGCCCTACAATTCCTTTTTTCTTCTTTTAAGAAGAGACACTCAAGAAAGCCCCATTTTCAGTTAAGGATGGGTGATGTCACCCCGCTGTCTACAGACACAGGATCTCAATTCCTCAAAGCAGCTCCAAGATCATTGCTTTAGGACAAGGCACATGCCTTCTCACTGGGTTTTCCAACACCCACTCCACGTGCCTGTGTAATATGTCCAGTCTCCTGATCTGGAGAGTGCTTTCCAGACAAGATCTGCTACTTCCCACATGACTTCAAAGTCTTCAGAATCCTCCAGGACTCTCAACTGACAGAAACAGTTTTAACAGTTGAGAGTTATAAACATACGGATATGAGCTTACCAGCTTCCACCCTCAGACTGTGTAAAAAGTAGAGCCTTCAGCAGCAGAAAACTTTGCTGGCTTTACCATAGATCAGGACAAAGGGCTCATCCTCTGGAAAAGGGACAGCAGCCAGGGTGCAGGGAACGAAACATTTGGAAACCACGACATATATGATGTGTTCACTCACGTTCTCAGCGTCTGCCAACTCATTTTATGAGCTTACACCCCTAAATTTAGAGGAACAAGCTGGCTTTGTGTCCTCTGCCTCACTGAGTGCAGTAACAGCTTCCAAGGTGTCATTGCTCTGCTTTTATTAAAACACAATTAGTAAACCCTTTGCTGACAGCTCTGGTCTTTTCTACAAGGACACAATCCACTGGCTTCAGGTCCCTTCCCGCCTTCTCATTCCACTGCCTCATCTCCTCTCTTTCATGATGTTTCATTTCTTATTCTGCTTCTGTCCCTCCAACTGGCCCCAACAAAATTTTCTTTTCCCAAAACCATCCTGTTACTCACTCTTGGCAAAGCCGATGTTCTTCTAATGACAAAATAAAAGCTATGAGATCTGCCCTGCTCCTGAGGAGAAAAATGAACAGATAATCAAATATCCTGTCTTAGAATCATTAAGGCTGGAAAAGCCTTCTAAGATCAAGTCCAACAGTTAACCCAGCACTGCCATGGTCACCACTAACCCACATCCCCAAGCGCTACATCCACATGGTTTTTGAACACTTCCAGGTATAGTGGCTCCACTACTGCCCTGGGCAATCTGTTTCAAAGCTTGACAATGCCTTCCATGAAGAAAATTTCCCCACTATCCAACCTAAACCTCCCCTGACACAACTTGAGGCCAATTCCTCTTGTCTTGTCCCTTGTCCCCCGGGAGCAGAGCCCAACCCCCACCTGGCTCCATACTCCTATCAGAGAGTTGGAGAGAGAAAGAAGGTCCCCCTGAGCCTCCTCTTGCCCTGGCTGAGCCCCCACCAGCCACTCCTGGTGCTTCAAGACCCTTCCCCAGCTCCATTCCCTTCCCTGGACACACCTCCAGCCCGTCAATGTCTCTCGTGTCATGAGGGGCCCAAAACTGACCCCAGGATTTGAGATGTGGCCTCAGCAGTGCCCAGCACAGGGGGACAGTCACTGCCTTGGGCCAGTTGGCCCCGCTATTGCTGATATAAGCCAGGATATTGCTGGCCTTTTTGGCCACCTGGGCACACCTGGGCTCATGTTCAGCAGCTGTCACCAGCACCTCCAGGTCCTTTCCTGCTGGGTCACTTTCCAGCCACTTATCTCCAGGCCTGGAGTGTTCCATGGGGTTGTTGCAACCCGAGCACAGAACCTGGCACTTGGCCTTGTTGAACCTCATAGACTGGCCTTGGCCCAGAGATCCGCCCTGTCCAGATTCCTCTGCAGAGCCTTCCTGCCCTCCAACAGATTGACACTCTTGGTCTGACCTGGAAGAGGACTCTGCCCTGGTGCTTGGCTATTACACAAGCCAAGGAAGAGAGGAAATTCAAGGCTGAATGTTTTCTCCACTCAACCACGAGAAATATCTTTTTGGGGTTTTTTGGCCTTTTTCTCTCCCACTCAAGAGCTTTCTGGTTACATGGAGGGTTTTCTACCAGGAGATGCATTTCAACTACCCGCCTGTACCCCAGCAGCACCTCCCCACAGAGGAGATCAGCATTTCTCTATGCTTCTCCAACCAGCACTAGACTGACCTGGTTTCAGTGTCCTCAATGTTGTGCAAAACAACAGAAAAACTGAAAAAGTAGGTCAAAATTCTCTGTTGCAGTTTCAAGCTGGGAACAGCACTGACAAAGCTGGCTGCAGACTACGGCGAGCAGGTGCATGTCACGTCAGATGCCCCACACTTGGGAGATCCTTCCCAGCCTTGAAGGCTGCAGATGCCTTTTAAACATTACAAATTGCTTCTGTTGAATCATTTGACCCAACAATTTAATCTTCAGCTTGTGCAGTTAGTTTTGTTCGGTGCTTCACAGGCGGAAAACAAGGCACACAAACAGTATTTAAGTCTAAACTGCTGGGAAGAGAGAAGGATGGACAACTGTGGATCACTACACTTATTCCTGACTCATGAATGCCCAGGACTGTCAAGCTGACATCCTTCAATTACAGTTTTTACTGACAGGGATGAACCCAAACAAAGTCATACCCTTTTCCATCTGAGGGAAGTGAACTTTGATGAGGTCTTTCCCTCGAAGACATTGTGAATGTGCTAAAACACATTAATTGTATAATCCTCAACTAAATATGATGGCAAGTTCCTTTTCCAAGTGGGTCTTGGTTGATTGTTTCACCAAGACCAATTCAAGCACTCATTCTCTAAGTTCATTCCTGAACTTTGCTCTCAATCCCCTCCACGCAAGCTCAGCAGGGAAACCAGGAATGCTAGGGAGGGAAAAAGAAAGTTACTTGGTAATTTAGTTCTTCCACACAAGGAGAATCAAAACAAAGCATAAAGCATTTTCCAGGGAAGTGGTTTGTGTGACTGAGCTCGATCCATCGACTTCTCTTCCCCAGCTGAGTCCCAGCCAAGCATGTGCCAGAAGCCACGGATGCATATTCGTATAGATGTAACAAAGCACTAGAGACCATAATCTGACAGAAAAAGAGGGTTAGTGCTGTTTATGAAGAGGTGGATTATGCTGGAGCAGCTAAGGAACAGTTGAATGCTTGAATAAAATGAAAAAATCCCCTAATGAAACCTGAGCTCTGCATATTTTTGGGGATTTTTTTAGGCTGGGCAGAGAAAACACTGAAGAACTGCCAGATCAGCTCCCCTCTATCTTCTGAGGCTTGAGCATAAGATCAGACACCATTCCTCTGCAGAAAAGCCTGTCAGAGAGCCAAACCCCTGCTGTCAGCAGCACCAACCAATGCAGGTGCTCAGCCCACACACTGAGCCTGCCCAGCACCAGCCCCAGAGCCCTCAGCACCCCGGGGTCTGGCAGCCCCTGCCATGGGAGGGAACCCTCACACCACCAGCAGTTTTCAGATCTCCTGATTGTTACAGCAACCGACCCCAGCTTTACAATCCAATGTTCAAAATTGTAAAGGTCAGAAAAGACCTCCAAGATTGTCAAGTCCAATCTCTGAAAGGCTTCTCAAAGAGCCTGGCGGGTCAGGATCTCAGCTCTGCTCACAAAACAGGCTGTGTGAAGCCATGTAAGACCAGGTTCCAGCAGAAATGGATATTTATGGGGATGCTACAGAGAAAATGAGGAAAAAACTGGCAGCAGCAAAGGGTCTGCAAGAGACCTGGGGCAGGATGAGAACCCTGCAGACATTCTCTTCTCTGACATCCAGGCATCTCATAGACCTGTATTTTTAATTTCATCTTAAAATACCAGGTTGGTTAACAGCAAAAAGAGAGATGCAGACGTGCCTACACCATCCCCTTCCTTTCAGACAATGGATTTGAAGAAGAAAGGAGAAAAGATGACTTCTAGACAGCCGTGTACATCCATCATCAAGGAATGACCCACACCAGGAGGGTTCAGGTGCATCCATGGTGGGTGATGGATCTAGTTTGCTGGTGTCAACGATGATGAGCAAGTCCTCACCAAGACCACCACAGCCCAGGCTCTGGAGCAGCCTTGGATCACTGGCAGCAAAAGTGATTTTGCAGATTTACAGCCTAATGTAACACAGATGCACCTCAATCATCCACGAGTGTTTTATCTGCACGCTGCCTGGCAAGGAAAAGCAGCCCGGAGGATGAACTGCAGACAGGCTCCAAGAGCTTGAAAAGACTGGTGAATTTGGCAGCTAAACACAAAAAAAGCCCAAAAAACCTTTGCAGTATCCAAACCATGAAGTGCTGTTTTTCTGCTTTCAGAAAAGAACGCAAGTATCAAGTTCAGAGCCAACACAGCTCTCATGGTGTGTGGGGCAAGGAAAAGCCTCTTACTAAAAGAAAAGTCCTTGTGAAGTTGAGGAGATGGGATCAAAGGAAACCACAGATGCATTAGAATGAGGTGCCTTCAGAAAGGAAGTTTCATGCGAGTTCCTAATTCAGTGCAAGGGTTTGGGCATCAAGGGCCAAAGGAAGATTCAGCCCAGCTCAGGTGTGTCCTGCAGGGATGAACAGCAGCCGTCAGCAAAAGGACAACTGTCTGTAAGAGACGTCTATGTCCTTCTGTGATGCTGAGTATGACCCCACAAGAACTCAAGGACCTATATTCTTCACAACCACAGAGCCTCATATGAAGAGAGGATGAAAAGAGAAACCCAGAAGAAGGGAACGTGTCCATGAACAGTTTAGGTGGGTAGAAGTCACAGTACACTCTCTGCAGCTAAACTTTGAGACCCGACCTGGTGGGCAAAGCCCAAATGCCCCACAACAAGTGGGGAAGAGGACAACTCTGCCAAGTCTGCGTCACTCCATCCCACAGACTCTCGACATTGCCCAACAGACTTGACTCCATGTTGCTCATCACCAGAAACTCCTCCTAAGAGCTGAGGAATGAATGGAAACACAGTGATGTAAGAGATGGTGAGCTGGAACGGCAGCATCCCTTAAAAAAATAGTAATGGTGATGCCAAAAGGAGAGAGATGGAGTGTACTAAGGGGAAACACAAGAAAAGTTGATACTTCATTATTTAATGTATATGTATTTTCATTTTAATGCCTGAACTTCACCTTCTCCTTAGGTAAAGATACTGCCTTTTCCAGCAGTCATGGAGAGAGGATCAGACCACGCTGTCACCTCATGTAATGAGACACTTGGCAGGAATTCAACTGACATCACCTACATATTTTGTTTGCAACTAAACCATGTCTCAAAAAGGAAACTATGTACCTAAGACCTGCCAGGGGAGAGAAACCTGTCCCAGCCTTTAATGTGCTGTTTATTTGGAGGCAAATTGCTGTTGGACAGGGGTGATCGACCTCTGCACCTGGTTACAAGGTTTAGAGCACAAGGGAACTGAAAAGGTAAGAACCAAGATTCATGAGTAATAAATCCTGCTCATTTGGGCTTAATAAATACATTGCTTCAGACTCTGCAAACAAACCTTACCGCTGCTGCCAGCGCCCCACTCTCCTGCCAGCACCTTCTTCTCTATCATCTCTGTTTTTGGTAGAGGAAGGTTTTGATTGGGATAGATCATTTCCATTAAAAACTGACAGAGATTGATATTTAAGGCACTGTTTACATTCAAAGCCTGAAACCTTCTGCAGCAATTTGTCTTCCCTTCCTGCTATGGGATTATAAAAACTCCATGAAGTCAACACTGCAGCCCCACAACAAACCATCTGAGGAAACCCACCATCCCACAGGGCAGCATCCTCACAGCACATAAAGAACCACCTTTTCCTTTCTCTCTGAGATTTAGGGCACTCCCTTGTTCAGATCTCCCAGCTCTGTGTCCTGATGAAGCAGTTCAGCTGTCAGAAGAGACAGATCCAGATTGCCACATGATTGAAAGATGCCAGGAATTACCTGCAGACCAGGCAAAATACCCACTGGAGAAGCACAACTCCCTCGCAGGAGGGCCAAAAGATGTTTAGATCCTGCGTCTTGCCTTTTAAAATTCCATTTGTTTTATTTTTCTTCATTTATTTCTAAACAAAGCAAAGGTTGCTCTGTTTGCTGGTGGAGGAGACGCCTCCTCCCCAGTGCAAGGTCCAGCCTCGGTTACTGGATTCATTCTGTGCCTGCCATGGCTACACCCACACAAACCTCATCCATAAAAACCTGCACTTCCTCGGCAGAGCAATCAGGCACCCTAATCCCAAGATACACAGTCAGACAGTTGCGTTTGTTCACAGAAAGTAAATGTTTGCGCCGAGTTCCTTCCTCAATCTGGCAAGGAAGTGCCCGAAGCACCCGCCCGCAGGGGGAAACCAAGCAGAAGCCATTGATACTCCAGAGAGCAGCTACATGGCTTTAAAAAAACATAATACTTGAAAGTTTCTGTTATTGGTTGGTTTTCTGGGCGTTTTCTTCTGCAAATCTCAAGGTAGGGAGTTGTCAGTGCCTTAAAAGCCTTTGCGTGCTGAATGGGCGTTTTAGCTTCTTCCAGATTAATTGGAAGCACCCTCCAATTCCTGTCATTTTTCTACCTGTGATTCTCAAGTGTAGATTCTTTCTATAATCACCCCGAGATGAGGTCCATGCACTAGGACAGGTGAGGCAGCATCAGGGGAAGTAGCCACTCCACATCAGCATCCCTGTGAAACCACACAGCACACCAGGACATGCCTGGGTGGCACGAGCAGCATCAGAGATGGCAACAAACACTTTCTGGTTTCTCACAGTGACAGTCTGGGGAAGCTCTAGCGGTGTTTTCTGCCTGTACCCATCCAGCCTTCACACATCAAGCTCATCAAATTTCCCCCCTTAAGCTCCCAGTGATGGGATAAACTTAAATTCATGAAGGCTCAGCCTGGTTATGAGACATCACCATGCTTCCTCCTTCATACTCTTCTGAACACAGGCTGACAAACAGGGGTGCTCAGACATCACCTGCCTTTGCACCAGGTAATGGAGAATGTGCCCAAGAGGGTGTTAATGCCTGCAAGGACATCTGGCAATCCCCCAAATCCCTGCATGTCAAGAAAAACAGCATGAAGCTGTGTCAGGGGAGGGTTAGGTTGGATGGAAAAGGTTCTTCCCTCAGAGGGTAGTTGGGCACTGAATAGGCTCCCCAGAGCTGTGGTCATAGCCCCAAGGCTGCCAGAGCTCAAGGAGCATCTGGGCAATGCTCTCAGGGACATGGTGAGACTGTTAGGGTGTCCTAGGCAGGGCCAAGAGTTGGACTGGATGATCCTTGTGAGTTCCTTCCAACTCAGAATATTCTATGATCTATGATTTTACAAGCCACAAAACTAACTCCAAAGCCATATCCAGCTTCCACAGCACATTTATTTTCATTATCAAAGCCAGATATTCACCGATACTGCTGTACCAAGGCCATGGTAGCAGATTCAATTCATACCAACCTCTGCCACCGAAACTGATAATGCTTTATCTGCACCTCAGCACCATCCCACCACCTGATGCTCATGCCTCAGGTCAATAAGGCACCTAGGTAGTGAGCGAACACGTCAGCCACCTTTCTGCCAGGTCACCTCACTGTTTTGGTTACTTCCACTCAGATTTGAACTCCCCAGTGCCACAAGAGGATCCCCACTGAAGCTCTTCAACACCCTGAAGGACAATTCTTGATGCTCAACCCATGGCACGTCCAGCTCCGAGCAAGGATGGCGTGTGGCAGGAACAGGCAGTGCTGACACAATCATTCAAGTTCATGATGCATCCGATGGAGCAATGTCAGCTTAAGGAAACGGCCTGCAAACCAGCAGGGAAAGAAGCCGAAGAGATGGCTCAGTTTTGGAGAGGTAATTTTACATGACAGCTTTTCCTGCTTCCCTCCTTTCCCTTGTGTTGAGGACTTTGCACAGGTCACGGCCTGGCTCCTCTGTTTGCTGTAAACTCCAGACATGCCCACGTAAAGGAAATATTGTGCCAAAACAAACAAATCTGCCACCCACTTGTGGTCCAGAGATCTATTAGGAAGTAAAGGCAACGCACATACCACTAAAACTATAAATACCCCTGGTATGGACAAGAGGGAAGTCCAGTGGTTAACAACACTCAGGATTCTCCTCCATTCCCCAAAGAATTAGACTTATGTGTTGGCACACTCCTGTTTCAGAAATTTCTAACCTATTCATGTGTTTCACAGGCTGGCTTGGGTTGGAGGGGGCCTTAAAGACCACCTCATTCCACCCTCTGCCATGGGCAGGAACACCTTCCACTATCCCAGGTTGCTCCAAGCCCTGTCCAACCTGGCCTTCAACACTTCCAGAGTTGGGGCAGCCACAGCTTCTCTGCCCAACCTGGGCCAGGGCCTCATCACCCTCACAGCCAAGAATTTCTTCCCAATATCCCATCTAACCCTGCCCTCTGGCAAGTGGGAAGCACTGTCACCCAGGGCCTTGTCCAAAGTCTGTCATCCAGATCTCCTGGAGCCCCTTTAGGCACTGGAAAGGGCTCTAAGATCTCCCAGGAGACTTTTGTTCTCCAGGGGAACACCCTCAGCTCTCCCAGTCCATCTACAGAGCAGCTCCACCTCCTTCTGCTGTTGGACCCCAGAGCTGGAGGCAGCTCTGCAGGTGGGGTCTCACCTGAGGGAGCAGAGGGCATAACTCACCCCTCCCCTGCTGCCCACGCTATGGGATCAGCCCAGGGCACGGAGGGTTTATGGGTCCCAGTGAACACAGCCAGGGCATGTTGAGCTTCTCATCAACCAAACCCCCAGGTCCTTCTCCCCAGGGCTGCTCTCCAACTATTCTTCCTCAGCCTGTGCTTGTGCTGGGATTGCCCGGCCCAGGGGCAAGACCTTGCCCTTGGCTATGCTGAGCTCCATGAAGTTTGCACAGCCTCACCTCTCCAGCTTATCCAAATACGTCTGGATGCCATCTCTTCCCTCTCGTGTGTCTACCACACCACAGAGTTGGCATCAATCCCATTTGACAAAGAATTCAAAACCAAATTTCTCCACTGATGCTAAAGCCAAAGGAGACCTGTCCACATGTGTTCCCTCACTGGGGAAAATAATGAAGCACCAGCTCAGTTATGCAGTGTAACACAGAAGAATCCATGTGGGAGAGGAGTCCCTTATCCTTGTCCAGAAGAAAAGCTTCACAACTTGGGCCTTATTAGATATTGGATTATCCAGACACTGAAATCACATTTCCTAAGCCATCCTTGAAGTCATTTACTCCAGCAGCACAGCAACAGAAGCTGTAGGAAGGAAGTGCAGCTCCATGCTACTGTATTTCCCATCCTAGAATGACTTAAAAATCAGTGACACTGTAGAGAGAAGCCTAAAGGTTTCTCAAGAACCAAAACTGTTGTGAGATAAGAAAACTTGGATGCGTTTGGTACAGACACATGAGCAAACACCTGATGGATTCCTTGGATTAGAGAAACCAAAGTTACTGCCCAGTAAGGAAACAAACAGTGAGCAAGGAGTGACAATCAGAGGATTCCCTGGTCCTTGAAGCTGGAAGAGAAAGCTGTTTGTTCTACCCTCTCACACTCATCTAGACTTCAGAGTTAAGTTTATCTCTTAAAACAAAGCAGAGATGCCACAAGGGTACTTGCAGAGATCTGTAGCCAAGGAAAGCACATCCTGATGATAATATTTCTCTGTACTGCAACACATGGCCTTGGACTAATCCCAACTGGCAGATTCCTTCATGTCAAGCTTTAGCACTTATTTCACAAGCACCAATCTCACTGAGCAGAGAGACGAGACCTTTTTCCACCCTATTAGTTTTAATATGATCAAGTAAAACATGAAGTGGAGGCTTGGTCCCATGCGGGACTTGCCTCCTAACCATGGACAAAGTCAGAGGTTCCACTAAGCCTCTTTCTGTCCTCCGAAAGGCACCAGCCTCCCATCCAAATCCTTCCCCTCCACCATATCTTCACTTAAATAGAGGCTGAGTCTCTAAAAATCCCTTGCTGGAACCCTGCCTCCCTCAACCACAAATCCCTTTTAGGTACTACCTTAAGCTCTATTTCCAAGATTAATTACTCCATTACAGCGCCTGTTCCCCTTCCATGCCAACAACATAACCTTGAGAAAGCTGGAAAAACAAGCCCAATTCTTCTGCCTACAAGGCAGTTCTTCCACGAGGAAAGATGGCACCTGTCGATTGCATCTCTACACAACAGCCTGGTGCATCAAACATCATCTTTTGTGGTTTCAAACCCCAAAAAGGCTCCGTATTCAGCCACAAAATACCCCTCTGAATCACCGCACCACAGAAGAAAATTCAGGCTATTTCTAGCTGAGTCTCCTCAGTCAGATTGTAGAAACTGGCAGGTGGCACAAGGACATTTAAGATTTTCCAGAAGAAATTCATGCCCTGAGATTGCAGGTGCGAGGGGCAATCACATTTGACACAACACCTCATCTTGGGTGGCCAGTAGCAACATCCAGCCAAGACCATAGGAGCACGGGAAATGCACAGAGATGCTCTGTGTTGGAGCAAAGGACTTGGAGACTGTTTCATGACCTGTGATATCATCAATGCAACGGTGCTGGACTGTTTTTCCCCACTTGACTGCACTTCTCCTGCTTCTGTGAGAATCTGTGCAGCCTCCTGGTCCCTGCAGCTATCAGAACGGAGCTCTGCAGCTTTGTGTCACACAGGGTAGCTCATCTCCTCCTCGAACCTGTGACCTTCAGAGCTCATTTGGGATTAACCACCATCCTTGTTCACAGCAGTAGCACTGTGTCCCCAAAGACAGCATCCCAGAAAAAGCAAAACTTGATACAATTTCAGCCAACTTGGACATCTACATCAAAAAGGTCTTTTTTACCTATTTTCCATTTCGATCAATAGGTGAGAGAATAAGAACTGGAAAAATATTGTTTTGTCACAGAAACTGCCCAGATTTGATTCTCATTCACCTGGACAAGAAAGTTTAGGAGAGAAGGAAACTGAGGGCCACTTGACATCTGTCACCTATTATAGAAAATGTTAAAAATTGGACTTCCCAGCATCTCAAGACAATATTAAAATGGAAAAAAAACTCTTAACCATGGTGATCTGGCCACTATCCTTCTGCAGGATGCGTCTCAGGACAAGGTTAAGCTGCACATGGAAAATGGAATAACTGACCTAAACATGGTCAAGCCCTTGTTTGAGATGGATTGTTACCTGACCACCTCCATGAAGCAGCTGCCACCACCTTTTCAGGGGGATTTGCTTCACTACCTACACTCTCTGAAGTGATTTCCAACCTTCAAACCTTTGCTGCTGCTTGAGGAAGAGATGACAACCACCATGTATTTGCCTGTAGAAATCGCTCACCATCACCTGCCAGCTGGCCAGGAAGCAGGTCAGATAGTCCCTGTCTGCAGTTGATTTCTCCTCTTCCCCAGGGCACACGTGCAAATTCTGCACAGCACAACCTGGAACCTCTCACATCAAAGGATTTCTGACAGGCAACAGGAGAGGCCACTTCCAGGAGCCAGTACTTCTGGTGTCCCTTGAAATGCTACCAAATACACGTGACGATGCCCACATATTCTCTGACCTCTCTTACACAATTGCATGCTGAGAAATCAAAGGATTACGAAGATTTTACAGCCTTTTCCAGGAATTATTCCCTGGATTACTGTGGTAAGTGCATGTTAGCATTGGAGTTTGGTTGTTTTAAGGAAAGGTCAGATATACTGTATGACAGTTTTCCCAGTTCAGGTTCATATATAAGAAAGTAGCACATACCTGAATCTTTGTGACAGTCAGATACAAACCAAAGCTATTAAGCTTTAGTTTTCATGGTGGTGATTTTGTTTCCCAGGAAAGCAACACTGAGACCAAGCATCCACGTACAGCTCAAAACCAGCTTTCCCAGCTTTGTTTAAACCACAGAGTTTAGGTGCGAGTCAAAGCTCCACATGTACAGTGCTTCAGAGACTCCTGGGATCATGGAATCGTTTGGGTTGGAAGGGACGTTAAAGCTCATCTTTTACCCCTGCCATGGCCCGAGATGGCACTCATTAGGTTGGGTTGATTCTCTATTTGATCTTACAGTCGCTCAGATACACGGGAACATGTTCAATATTCAATCACCTGCAAGTGCTGATGGGAAAGGAGTTCAAGATGCCACTTCGAGTACCAGTCTCACGTCCTACTACAAGATAAGGACATTCAAGTTACCTCCTGCTTAAGTGATACCAAAATTTTGTGGTAGGCATCTAGAACTTCTGAAAAAACACTAAAACAAGTCTAATACGTGCCAAAATTCCTATGGATGATGGTGATGGCTGGAGCATCCACACTGTGTCCTGAAGCATTTCAAGCACTGGGAAAGTCTTATTTCCAGCAGAAACACCTTTAACACCAGTAGACACTTTGACCTCTGAAACCTTGAAACCAAAGCCTGTAGAGCTGAACTTCTCTACCCAATCCATGGTTCTTGGGTACAGAGCTGTCACCAGTACCTCCAGTTAAAGACCAATGCATTTCCTCTTGAAGATTATCATGTCCAAACTGCACAACAAGGGGAAGCACAATGGGAGCAAGATATTCCTGTGGGGAAGGGAAATGGCACAGCTCTGCTTTGATTTATCTGGTCTCTGCAGACCTGGACAAGAAAACAACAAACCCAAAAATCCAGGTCCCGGATCATTCAACCCCAGCAGAGAAGTTCCTGTGCAGTTCTGTCCCATGCAGAGTACTCCTGGAAGGACAGTGCCCCCTCAAAATGGGATGTTTCAGAGACAAGGGCTGCTGGGACCTCCTCACAGTGCCCATGAGGACCACTCACCCCATGTCCCCCAGTAAAACATTCGGACACTCTTTTTCACCAGCTGAGAAACTGAGGTAGGAGTTGGTTTCCCATGGAAATAAGAGCCAGTCTAGCAAAGCTAACAAGGACTGATCACAGAAGACCTAGAGATCCACAGCAGGATCCCCACGTTGGCATATCCACCACACAGACTTAACCCATACAGTGCTAATTGCCCCGGGAATGCTAATTCTCCTAAGACAGCCTGATCCCACCCCCCACTCCCAACAGTGTGTTTATGGAAAGCCATGGAAAAGGCTTCATAGCGTACCACAAAAATCAGGATCCACTGTTGCACGAATGGAACTGCCAGGCTTGCAGTGGGATTTTAGCAAGGAAATGGAAATCATGCTGACACACAATTGTTCCGCCCCCCTGTTCGCCTTCACACATTTCTCACAGGTCAATTTTAAAGAATTAAGTCTTGTTCAGTGAAACATCTGGTGGCTGTTGCTACAGGAAACCGACTATCTGCAACATTCGAGCAAAAATAATGAGTTACATAAAAGCCAGACTGCTTAAGCAAGGACAAGTGTTTTGCCAGTCTGTGAATCTCAAACCTTACATGAAACATTGTGTTTCCTTTTTGGGTCGGAATACAATGAAGTGAACCCATAAACACAACCAAAGGCATAAAGATTCAAGTTTTCTCTAAGTTCATGAGTACATAATCATGCTGTACTGGAATTAACCTTCTAGCCAGCAACTGTCTCAAAGATTTTCTGTAAACAGCCAAGACAGATGAATTACAACTTAAAAATGGACCAGTTCAGCTCTAGGCACTTTCAGATTTAGTTCAAGCCAGGACAAGTTAAAGAGTTAGAGAAGAGGGTTTTGGTCTTTAACTCTTTGAGTCAGGAGTTCTCCCATACCTCGTCAGAAGAATATTTTCCATTAATGCTACAGATCCCCTTTTCCTCAGGGTTTCTCGGCACCTGGAGACCAACACCCACCAGTTGATGCTACACGGGGCTGAATAGGAGGAGTGATTTTGTGGGAGAAGCCGAGCAGGAGCTCTAACACATCACCATTTGCGTCCCCACGACCACTCAGAAGCCTTTAAGATCTTTGATGGGGGCTCTCCATTTCTTGGAGTCCCAGCACAGGAGGGGCAGCACTCCCGAGAACATCTCCAGCAGGCAGTTCTAATATACTGGAATTGCACTTCACATGGTGTACCTTTCTACAAATAGATATTGCTGTTCTTTTGGAGAGCTTCAGCACTTCAATAATCCAGAAGCCTGATGGATGACTAATACAACCAGAAAGCTCCGTGCACAGAAGGATATTTCAGCTTCCACACATCACCAGAGCTGCTCTTGGGACGCAGCCGGAGAACAGCAGAGGCAACTCCGGCTTTCACTGCTTTCCCTGGTTCTGACATGGGCTCCGAGGCTGCAGCTGCCGCTCTTCTTGCTCATTTTTGTCATCCAGGGTAAAAAATTTGCTCCTAAAGCCACACTCCTCAAGCTGGACATGGCTCATCAAGCACATCGAGGACACCACAAGCCAGCTCCTCACTCGTGGGGATAACACACAAATGCAGGAGGGGAAGCACCTGGCACTGGCTCCACTGGAGCTGGAAAGGAGTCAGGCCAATGCACCTTGAGGATCCCAAGGCAGGGAACACACAGGTGAAGACACAGACAAGTAATGGCAGGAGTCAGGGTGCTGCTCACAAGTGCAAGTCATGGAATGGGAAAGCCATTTCATATCCTCTAAATATGAAATCAAAATATACAAAAAGATAAAAGGAGGCAGAAACAGGATAGAAGCTTCATCCAAGTGAAAAAGCACACTACAATCCCAAACCTCATGGAAATACGATTATCTTATTCCAAAAAATTTCCCAAGATGCCAGACATTTTACAGGCAGGATATAGAAAAACAAGGCAGTGACTTCAGTCCCAAAAGAAACCCTTCACAACATCCCAGCAGCAAAGCTTTACACAGCAGGGGCTTATCTTTGAGAAAAAACAGTGTGAAACAAGGCACAGGCAGAAGACACAGTCTCTGCTGGACTCAGAGAAGATACTAAAGCACTGTACTGCACCAGCCTGAATTGCTCAAACGAAACACTTTTCAACAATTAATGACACTCCTACTACTGCCACCAAAAATAGACAAATTGGTTTTAGGGGATGAAGCTGCAAAAATAATTTGAGATACAATATCAAGCAAAATTGAAACCAGATTTCTCCTCCAGGCTGAAAGCTACTGAGAGCATGAAGCTGTTGTCCATCCATCTGCCCCCTCTCAGCTGAAATGACCAAAAGGCAAGTGCTCATGAAGCTTTCTACAGAGAAAATTCTAACTGGAGATTACAATTCAGAAAGAATTTGTTTTGTCACATCATTCTGGCCAAAAATAGGAACAACATTCCCAAAGGATGCTGCACAATTATGGCCCTAAACAAAACTCCCCAAGGACTTAATCAGAATCACTTAGACTGCACAGAAAAACAGTTCAACACCATATAAATGCTTTTTCAGAAGTCCAGAAAGGGAAATCTAGTGCCAGTTTCAGAATTCATGTAAACCCAAAAACTTCTTGTGCCAAAAAGGGACTTCCACTCTCAAGGTCAGCCCTCTCACTAAACCACAACACTTGCTGGTTTATTTTCAGGAAATCAAGAGATCTCTCCATGCTGGAGTCAGTCCAACACTCTCACCTACAAACATTATTCCTTTTGACTTCTGGAGAGGAAAATTTTACCAACAACTTCAGTTTTGAGTTTTCTGCTCGTTCCATAGGTCAGTTGTTATTGAATAGGCAACCCAGCCCCTGTTTTACTTGTGACACTGGAACAAACACTAACAGAGCACATCAACTCTCATCTCAGTAACAAATTCAAAGCAGTTTTAGAGAAGCTTCAGTTTACCACAAAAGACTCTAGACTCTCCCTGACTTTAATCCTGCCCAGTTTCCTTATTGGAGCTATTTGTCACTGACAAGCAGCATTGCAGTCACCTACTTATCAGTTCAACATGTGTGTTTCTAAAAATAAAGCCAGGGAAAGGAAATCAGGGATGTAAGTTCCCACAGAAGTTACTTCCGATGAAAAATGCTGAGAAAATTGAGAGGAAAAAATATTAAAATGGATACAAGAAGTAAGAATTGAACAAGTTGTATTCAGCTCTTTAACAATCCTGCCACAGGCTTGGCAGGTATTTCACACACCCCAGTGAGAAGTTACTGGATTTTTAGTGTCTTCCCTTATATACAGAATGGTTTGGGTTGGAAGAGACCTTAAAGCTCATTTCATTCCACTCCCCTGCCACGGGCAGGACATCTTCCAGGAGACCATGTTGCTCCGATCCCCTCCCAACCTGGCCTTGAACACTTCCAGGGATGGGGCAGTCACAGCCACTCTTGGAAACCTGTGCCAGGTTCTCCCCACCCTCACAGGGAACGATTTCTTCCACATATCTCACCTAAACTTCCCCTCTGTCAGTTTGTATCCATTCCCCTTTGTCCTGTCACTACAGTTCCAGATGAACAGTCCCTCTCCAGCTTTTCTGTAGCCCCAACAGATCCTGAAAGGTGCTCTGAGTTCTCCACACAACCTTCTCTCCAGGCTCAACAGTCCCAGCTCTTCCAGCCTGTCTCCATAGGGGAGGTGCCTCTTATCAAATATGGTTGGGTTCGGGTTTTTTAAGAAGGAATATTTGAGTTCCATGCTAAGACGCTCCAAAACACCAAAGGCACATGATACTCACCTCACGATTTGTAACTTCTTAAGCTTGTTACCCAAAATCACAGGCCAGCAAGTGCCAGGGCACGGGAGCAGCAGAGCAGCCAGGCAGGCATATCTGAACTGACCCTAGGGAGGAAGAAAAGACATTTTAGAAAGTCTCCATGCAACAGTTCATACCAGCAACTTCAAATCTTGCTGCATTCTGCTTAAAAAAACAAAAAAGGCATTGTTCATTTTCAGTTACATGTGGCAGCTCCCAAGTACTAGGGATGAAATGGAGCCAAACACCCCTACTTAGAGGAAAATAATTCTCCTCACCCAATGTCAGGGCAAACTCAGAGCTTTCCATGCAATAAATAATGGGAATTCTAGTTCAGAATACAGTGTTTTCTTACAATACAGATGTTTCTTGCTCTTCAGTACTTTGGAGTTTGCTTTTTGGTAAACTGTGTTTCCCCACCTCGGGAAACAGGTTCCCAAACCTGACCTCCTGTGACGCAGCACCCCTGGGCTGGCTCCATCTCCTGAGGCACTTTGGTCAGAAGGAAGCACAAGGGTTTGTTTGAGACTTTTTCTCCTTAGAAAATACCCTCCTGAGCACAGGGCCCAAACAATGATTTTTGAGGGGGAGTGTGCTGTAACAGGGGTGTGGAAATGACTCCTGGAAAAAACTCTTTGCGGAGTGACCAAAGTCACGCTGTTCTCCTCCCCACTCAAAACTTGGGCAAGTAACATCCTTCTGAAGAAAACACTTTGGTAGTTCTAACAAAAATAAGAATTTTAAAAAGCAGCTGTAAGTTCTGAGAAGCTCTGACTGTCAACTATAAAACAGGCTCTGCTGAAACACCATGGGAGACTCCCTGACATGTGGTACTGACAGGCTCCAAGCAACCAGGCTCCCCAGTGCCCAATGGGCATGCCAAGTCCATGCCTAAGTTGGAACTTTTATCCTTATATTCCCAACTTTTACAGGAAGGATAGAAGTTTAAGGGTCCATGTTAACATCTTAAATCTTTCTTGTTAAGCGCATGTGGATACTGGAGAGCAGTTTTGCTTTCTCTGACATCAAGTGTAGGACAGCCCGGAGCTGCCGTGGCCACGCTGCCCAGTGACGCTGCTTTGACTGGATTACGCAGGAATTTGGTGTCCACCTCTGCCCTGTACTTTCAGAAGCTCGTGGTCAGTCCAGTCCAAGTCACATCCGTGCTGATGTCATTCCCAGTTTCTGTCCTCAAGAAGCTTGGAGGATTGCTCAATGATGGTAGAGCAGACTTCAAAAGTCTCCAGGAGCTCCCAACAGCTATTATTAATCAATCCTCCTCTGCAATTATCCAACATCAGCTCCGGAATGAAGCCAACCTCATGGGTGAGGAACACACACCACAACTCCAGCTGTGAGTGACAACCATCTCTCTCAAATGAAAAGGCATCAGGGAGCTGAATGGAGTCCTCAATATTAAGTTTATTGCAAAGCATTTAAGGTCAGCTTTTGTTCTACTCGACACTAAAGTCATTCCAAGTTATTTGACCAGGTCAGAGTCTGCAGCAAGGAAGAACCAGTCAAACTTGTACCAAACCAAGATGTATAAGAAAGGAAAACACAAGCACCTATTCCCAGAGAAGCAGGGACTGCAGCTTTATTTAGTCACTTGTCATCCACTACTGGGCAAAGAACAGAAGCATCCAATTACCATGACAGTCCACATATTTAAATGCTGAACACACTTTCAGCTTTGCCGTCTTGCCACTTTGAACACGCCCCACTTAAACTTAGAAGGAAAACCAAAAATTGTGCATAAAAATTCCAAATGGAGTTCATAGGCCACAAAGTTACTTGGTTTCTTTACATCAATCCCAACCTCTGGTAAGAGGTGGTGACTCCAAACCAGGAAGCGAAACGGAAAACTCTATTTATAACCCACTCCATGGTACAATGATTCACTTCAGGAATAAAGGTAAATAAATCATCTTGTGCTGTCCCAAGGTTCAGGTCTGAACCAGGGGTTACGCATTATTCATGTTCGGCTCGAAGAACAAGATGACCAGCATCAAAGTGTAACATGGGAAAACCCTCCACGCGGGTCAGGCTCTGCCACTTCCTACTGGCAAGGACAAGTGACAAAACCCACCCCCACCTCATTCAAGACCTTTCCTAACAGAGCTTTTGACCTGCAGCACAGCAAACATGACTCCCATGTTCACACAGACAGGACTCCAGCATTTCGAGAGCCCATGAAGACTCAAAAGGCAGAGTTCAATGGCCATCCTTTCCCTGGCCATACACTCAGAAATCCCCACCCCATTAAGTAAGGCGAGGAAAGCAAGAATCATGTTTAGCTGCAAGCGTGGCATGGAATAGAAAGGCACCTCTGGCAGCAGCAGAAAGCAGTGGTTAATGACCAAGACTATGTGGACAGCCTGGCTGGAGTACCAGTTTAGCTTGGTAACGAGCTCCAGCCTTTCCTTTTCCATAAAGCCCCACTGCCCAAAGCCTAACATTATGAAAAACCCATGGACCATGTCCCTGTGCGAAGGGAAGATTAAGGAAGAAAGAAGAATGACAATGAAACCATGAACAGCAAGAGGGACCCTCTCTAGCTCTTGACAGATAATGAACTCTTTTTGTGCATAATTAAACACCTCCAGACACAGAGCCCATTTCCTGAGACACTTCCTTGATGGTTCTAGTGAAGCCTTAGGTTTGGAGTTGCACAGCTCAGCTTGAAATCAACTGGCCTTGGTGTTGTACAACCACACAGAAGTCATGCAGGATCCGAGGAGGAGGTTGCTCTGCTTCCTACCAGGCACTTCAGGAAGGAGAGTTAGTTACTTTCCAGAGTGCCAAAGGTAGAAGGACATGGAGCATTCAGGGCTGTGGAGCTGGGCACGAGTCCCACACCCCTGTATTCAGGACATGCCCTTCTGTGTCACTCAACAGAACCATGGCAAAGCCGAGTCTTCTCAGCACACAACCAAAAAGCAGCATCTTCGTTGGCCCCCAAAGGCCACTTCAGGAAGAAATTCTGTACTGTCAGGGTAGTGAGGCACTGGAAAGAGAGACTGTGGACTTTCCATCCCTGGAAGTGCTCAAAACCAGGTCGGACAGGGCTCTGGTCTAGTGGAAGGTGTCCCCACCCATGGCAGGGGGGTGGAACGAGACAAGCTTTAAGGTTTTCTCCAACCCAAATCATTATCTGAATATCAGAGAATCACAGAAACACCATCACATTGGCTGGAGAAGCCTTATAAATCCCCTAAAACTCTTCCAGTTGTCAGTGGGAGAGAACAAGGCTCCAACAGAGGCTTTAGGCCCCACTAGATGTTTTCCAAACTACTTTTCAAAGCAAGGAGCAGATGAGAAGTTTGTTTCAGTTTCAGAGTAAAAACTAATGGCTCTGAAGGCAGCGTGTGAAGAGCTGATATTTGCTACCTAGAGGACACAGCCAGGTCTTTCATCTCCTCCAGGGGCTGGGAAATATGTGCCAGCCTGAACTGAGAGACACGACTTTCGTGGCACAGCACTTCAAAGTTGGTGTATAGCACAGACATCTTTGGGCTCCCTGAGGAGGACTTTGCTTCTGTCACAGCGAGGAAGGTGACTCCACAAATCTACTCCTTCTCAGTTCTCTCAGGAAGCTGGTACACAGTTTTTGGATCTTTTGTACTTCAGCTCATCATTATTTTATTAACAGCAGCACAAAACTTTGAGTAACACCTAAAATGAGCTCCTCATCTTGAGGCTAAAGGTGTTTATACTATTCTCAAATTAGAGCAACAGAAAAATATTAAAATTCCAATCTAATAGACTCTCCCTACTCCAAAGTGTTCACAACACCCAGCGTGGGAAAAAAGGTACAATGGCTCTCAATGGCATTAGACGATGGAACAAAACCTCAAGAGTGAACACGATGTTTCAGGACTCACATCGAGCTTGGACAACAAGAATTTGGCTTAACAGCGCACAGGATGTGTAGTTCTCCAGAAATGAGGGACTGACTTGAAAAGCAACCCACCAGTCCTGGATCAAAGGATATTCAGGTGAGCAGGCCCTCAACAAAAGCATTCCACAACCAATATGAAAAAAAATAACGTCTCTACAGACCATTTCTGATGCATGGGAAAACCCACACAGGACACCACAACTGTGCCAGACGGCTTCAGCATAAACCTTTAAACGTAGGAAGCTGAAGTTGTGGCAGGGGAGGTTTAGGTTGGATATCAGGAAAAGGCTGGACAACACCCTCAGGGACATGCTGGGATTGTTGGGGTGTCCTGTGCAGGGCCAGGAGTTGGACTTGATGATCAGTCATGTCCTCCAAGAGCCAAAGTGGTGAACCAAAGAATACGGCCCAGCCAGCTTTCCCTCCTGTTTGGAACAGTGGCCATACGCAGATGTTTGGGAAGGGAAGGAAGAAAGCAAAATACTGAACTTCTCTGTGCATTTTTCCAACTCCAGTGGTTGGTATTTCTGTGACTTCCCAAGTTATTTTGGGCTTCTGGGTGTTCTGGGTGTGATTGCTCGGGTTGCCCTGTGAAGGGCCAGGAGCTGGACTTCGCTGATCCTTGTGGGTCCCTGCCAACTCTGGATATTCCACGACGGACATTCAGTGCTGCCAGTTCTTCTCCAGACTCACAGGAACTTTTTGTAGCCACAATAGCCCTTGGCTGCCTGACCAACAACATCTGAACCCGCCTCCTGTTAGCTCCACCTGATTCTCTCTGAAACTCAGGGCAGCAGATGTGGACTGCCCTCCCACATCCACCACCGATGATTTTGTGACCTGACCCACACCACTGCTGACCCTTTAATATCAGCTGGATGTAAATAACCACTTCTTGGCAGAAGGGAAAGACTGAGACGTGAACTTCAATTGCACAGACAAAAAAAGCAGCATTTCGCCGGGAATAAATCAGCAGCGTTATCTGCCAATTATCAGTAGATATCAAAACCAGCAGAGCAGCAGTGAAGCAGAAAGGACCCCGATGACACATTAAGGTTGTCTGCCCTCAAAAAACATGGAAATTAGCAGGGTCAAAAGGGGAAAAGTCATACCTTGTTGAGCAGATTTTGCAGTCTTTTTGTCAAAACCAAATAAATTCAACACCTGGAGAAGAGCTGGACAGAAAGCTGGATGCCTTAACCACTGCACTTGAAGCAAACCTCCTCCTTGGACTCAGTTATTTGCAAATTCCTCCCTGAGTATACCCCAAAGCCAACATCTACACTCATTCTGCTCAGCTGGAGAAAAAGAGAGGTAGCTTTTATCCCACACTGTACTTGGATACTGCTCATAACAGCATTTATTAGCTGACACCTCAGTGAAAAAATGAAATTATAAAAACCTGCTGCTTGCAAACCCCATTTGACATCTCTGTCCCAATTCCCTCAACTCAGGAGTAGCCCACACATTTCCAACACAGCAAGAAAATACCGCAAACAGGTCTAGATCTCAATCCTGCCTTTGCAAAAGCAAAACAGCAAACATGTTTGGAGTTACCTCATGGCATATTCAACTGCCCTTCTGGTGTGGGAAGGTTTTATATTCCCAGTAAGCTCCAGAACTTGCACGTACCTGCATTTTCTTAACAGCAGAATACTGAAGATTTCAAATCTGATGCCAATGCTCTTTGGGATGAAAGGGGACAGAACAGTGCCTCAAATAATACAAGTAGCCTACAAGATTTAGAGAAGGCAGGTTCAGATGGAGTCTTCTCTCAACACAGGAATGTCATGGAATGAAATTCTTTAAATCCTTTGACTCATCGGGAACAAAGTCCTGCGTATTCTAAATTCAAAGTCACTATGTAATATGTTTTCCATTACTATACTTCAGATATTCCCAGCACAGAGCTCGACTACATGCTTCCAGCAGCAATCATTCCATATGATGTGGTCTGATGACATCTCAGTCTGGGAGCACAGAGATGTGACAGCTCCACTAAGGACACTCACACAGATAACTCTATGTTATCCTTTCCATGAGAGCCTCTGCTCCCCAAGCCCTGACCTGTCTGGGATAGCCTCCAAAGCCTCAAACTCAAACAGGGAAAGCCCACCCAAGGAGTATTTTACTTTTCACTTCGAGATGATTTAACCTTTTCCTCCCAGCAGCTGCAGACACTGTGCAAGGAACAGTAGCCTGGAAGAAAGAGAATGTATGGCTCTGGGAAAAACAAGCACATATCTTAACACAAAACATCTGCTTTTTACTCTTTTTTAACTGCAAATAAAGAGTTTCCCTTTTGGCTTCCCATGAAGCAAGAGCTGAGGGTACCTCATGACACAGGGCCCAGTGAGGGTCTGGGTGCCCCAAGCTCAGGGAGGGCCAAAATGGAACATCCACCTTGACTAAATATTGAATCATGAAAATATTTAAAAGTGGGATTTCGAACTCTCATTATCGTATCAAAAGAGGCTTTGAGGAACGCTCTGATCACAACCTGGCCTAAGTGCCTCTACATGGTCCTTGTTCCTCTTCCTCTACTTCTGAAACACACACAGTGCCTGGCTCACACACTCCTATTACCGTTATCACAGTGCACTTTGCTCATATTTTGTTTTTTCTTTTTTTTTTTTTCCCAAGGATCCCTTTATGGGTAACATGAGTCACACAGTTAATATCCTTCTAGCATCTGCACAAGAAATGTTCCCACTCCCAGTCCTTCTGGGAAGAGGGATAAACCCCTCCTAAGTAAAGTTTAAAGTCATGACAAATGGCATTTGTCGTCTTCAGCACAGACGAGTTCACACTCCCAGGTGTCAATCCCAAACTGGATCATCATGCAGTAGTACTTTAAAAGAAAAACAAAAAAATTATCCCATCTAGTCTAAGGACTCTTCTTGCAAGATTCCCTTGATTCACATCTGAAGATGAGCTGCTTCAGTTCTTCACGTGCTTTTGAAGGAAGGATAACTGAGCTCTGTTGGAGCACTTGCCACTCTCACCCTTCAGAGCAAAGATGATTTGCTCCATGTTCCCCCTTTACACTGGTTGACTGAATCATTACCAGGATCTTGATTTAATGCTCTCTCGAACAGACGGCCCAGCTGAGCCCTCTCCTCAAGTCTAAGTACAAGTCACAAACCCAAATGCAGGTATTTAAGATCCTTTCTCACTACCTGAGAGATTCAGAAAGATTGTTATATGCTCAGGTGACACAATGGCTCTCTAAAGAAAGGGGTGACACTGTTAAGCTGACTAGTCTCCATTCCTCAGGGCCTCTGCTGCTCCTCAGGAGTTTTTGGAGACATCAGGTTCTTTGCTGCTTGTGGATCTCCCTCCTGGTTCTCCTCCTCGTGTGAACCCCACAACAATCCACACATGCCCCAAGAATTGGGAGGATGCCTGCAGTCTAGAACTGGCACCAGGATGAAACAGCATCTCTGAAGGAAAACTCAAGTGCATTCTCCACAACGTGGAGCAACTGAAAAACTGCAGCAACCCCCTGGAATTCCTGCTGGTTTCTCCCTTTAACAGACCCACTAGTGAGCAAGTCTAATTCACTGTAGTAACAGGAGAAAACCAACCCAACAATACCTGGAGAGCTCTGTGCCAGGTTAGAGAGTCAGGGCAGCTCAGGAACAGGTTTGACGAGCACCAACAGCAGTATATGGGAAAGGCAGAACCAAAACCTCCCCTTTTGGGCACAGCAGTTCCCTCTGTGGAGGTAACAAAAAAGCCTTCAAAGTCTTACAAGCTTTGAACAGTCCACAACGGGACATTTCAATCCCAAGCAAGGTATCAAAACAGCAAGTTTCATGTTTAGGTACAAAACTACATGAACAGCTCCTCATCCGTGCTACAAAATACTGTTTTAATAGTCCACTTCCTGATTAAAACTAGATTTTTAGCAGGCACAGAGCAGCGAGCTAAAAAAGCAACCCAGGGTTGGTCAGCCATGACATGAGCACAGGCAAAAACAGCACTGGGGACGCAGCACTGCAATCATCGTTACACCGACACTGCCTGTAATTAGTGTGACACGGGGTAGGACATTAACATGTGCAGCTTCACTCATGGTTGTCCCTGCCCCGTTCCAGTCTATCAGCCCATCGCCTCCCGCAAGGAACGCCCGGCTCCCTGCTGGATCCCACACCAGGGAAGCTGAAGAGAGGCATTGTGATCACCTCCTCCCACTTTCTGCATAAAAAGGTGGAATTTCAAGAATTTTTCCCTTTTAAAGGGACCGAGAACTTAATCTTGAATTACTTTCTTCATCCCTTATTTCTAATCTTATTTCCCTCATTTCTGTTTCTACCTATCCCATTCTAGAATGCTTTTACTCCTGAGCTGCAGTACGTTGTGAGTCACATCTCCTTTGAACCAGGCACAGCACAGGAGAGCTGGAGGTATGGACAGTGTGCTGGGAAACAGCTGGACATTGTGCCTCCTGGAAGAACCCCTAAGCCACCTTCCGGAGCTCTTCAGAAATACCACCTCCCCATGCTGCCCCAGGATTCTGGGAAGGCAGGAGGTTCTAAAGGTAGAATAACATCAAGAAAACACTTATTGTGTCAATTCTGTCCATAACAATGGTGGATGATCCAGGGAGCAGCAAGGCTCTGCAGTCAGCATCCAGCACCACTGGATTACAGATGTTAGCATGGACCTACTGCCCAGCCCCACCACCATTCATTTTACAGACCTGCTCACCCTGGGTTTGCCCAACAGCTTTTTGAACGCAGCTCCCAAGAACTCCTACAACAAGATCCAGGAGTTAGTTGCCCACTTTGTAAAGAAATCCTTCTGATCCCAACAGTCTTTGGCATTTTGGACTCCCCAGGACAGGCAGCTGCTCCTCTGTCTTCAACTCAACTTCACATGTTTTCCAACGCTGGTGAAGATGCAACAACCAGAAACACACAAAGCAAGAGATGTATTCACAGACTCACCCACTGTAATTGGCTCAGTGTATTACTCAATGACCCTAATCCTTCATCAGATTAATATTTCAGTCCTCCAAAAAAATAACACAATGTGTAGTACCTGTAACAAGCAAGAGACCAGCTTGCCAACAATAACCAAGTCGCTGCTGGGGAGATGAATCCTGGCGGTCCCAAACCGTGCCCATGCCAACAAAAAGGGGTTTGCCCACTCACCTGCAAAAGAGTTTCTCTCCCAAGCCAAGAAAACCACACCACTCACTGCGCTCCTAAACACAGCATGGCAGACACCTGAAAATCCTGTTCGACTTCCCAGCAACAACTCTCCCCATTCAGCTGGCAGCGCGCTACCAACTTCAGAGGAGTCTGGCATTTTTGGAGGGTGGCAGAAGAGCTCCAGAAGCCTGAGTACACACTGAAGGCATCTTTTTTGTTATGCTTGTAGGATGAATTATGTATTTCATTAGAAGCAGCTTCAACAAGAAGCTGCTAAAGCAGAACACGGAGGATAAGTCTCACTTCACACAAGAAGGCAAACCCACACGAGGAAGCAGACGCCAGAACCGGCCACCTCTGTGCACCGTCTCACACACACTGCAAACTTCTCCCAGAAGCTGGAGTAAAGTGCTATTTCGCACAGATAAGCTTAATGCTACCTGGAAGGCAAACATTACCCTTCCCACAGTTCAGAAATTGCATCTGTATGAAGCTGTTTTGATTCAACTTCCGCTTTCAAGCCCTAATCTCAAGCGTAGCTGTCAATTAGAGACCTTCATTACCAAGTAATCTGCTCTACGCACCACGTTGTGTCTGTCTTCTTTGAAGCCTTAATACCCACCGGTGAGGATGGCTTTGTAACCAGTAGATCACTCGTGGACCTTTTGCACTGCATTCAGATCTGGAGTTAATTCCTGCCAACAGCAGCACTGGAGGCATCGGCCAGTGACAAACACAAAAAGCTTTTTGGCGTCATCAAGCCTCAAAGCTCCGTCCACCACAGAAAAGCAGAATTTATGTGTTGATAGAGATACAAGTAGGAAACGTCCTTGCAACACAAGGTCATACTAAGCTTGCTAGAAGACTAAATTTAGCCACCTGTGCCTCAGGCAAGTCTGTTAGTTATGGGAAGCTCAGATACTAGTGTGGAGCACTGGTCCCTGGGTAAATCCCTTGGAAGATTTGACTCCATTTAATTGCAAATGATCTTGAAGCTATTAATGGGGAGCCCAATCTCAATCCATCAAAGAGGAGATGTCTCTGAATGCCACATAAACCCAGCACCAGGACACCACAATCCTGTCAAGGCTGGTTTGCTCAAGTGGTGTAAAGTACTACTACGTTCAGTGTCAGAGTCGGCAGGAGGAGCTCAAGAAGATTTAACAGATGGAGTTTCAGCACAAATGTATTTTAGAACACCTCCTCAGCAAGCACATTTCCTACTCTAACACACCTCACGCTACAGTTCTAACAGCTACACAAGAGTGGATTGATGAGAACTCAGGGATTATTCCAAGCTTTGTAAATGTTAGCAGAGACTGATCAAACAGTTTGTGAAGACAAGCCCTGGTTTACCAAAAAGTGTCACAGCAAACAGTTTTGTCAAACATTTAATTTTCCAAGCCAAAAAGGCAGTGGTGACTCAGCTTTTTTCAGCTGTGTTAGAGATCTTAGGATCAGTATGAACCATGATCCCATGACAGGACCACAGCGCTCAGCTGAGGTTCATCGTCCAGGATCACTGTAAGAATCTACCCACAGGAAAAAACAAGTTAAAGAACCTGGTTTCAAGACATTCTCCCTCTGGGGAATATCTGCACTATCTGCCTCAGCCCTGCAGGCCTTCAGAGATGTTGAAGCACCTATTTTAGTGCCAGAAACCTAAATAGGAGCAACCACGCAAAGCCAGGCTTACTAAGATGACTGCACCAAGTCCAGTTGGGCACAAGGTTTCTCGTACTGAATGTTGAGTGTACACGATCCAATGAGGCACCTGCAAGTCACAATCCATCCCCTCACGCCTCTGCAAATGGTAACACAGGAGGAAACATCCACTGCTGCTCTTACACCAAACCTGTCCACGCAGTGACCCCAGCCAGGAGGATGCCGAGGCCCAGAAGTCCACCAGGCAAAACCCAGCTTTCTGGCAACAGCAGCCAAGTCGCCCCCAAACCCCTGTCTTTGATCATATTGTCTCCTTAACAGTGAAGCACCAGAAAGAGCAGAGCAAGTGGTTCCAAAACGTTCTGCTCCCAATCATGGATCTTGACAAGTGAAGGCACTCTGGCGCACGCAGTAATTCCTAGCATTTAGAAACGATAAAAAACACCAAGTTCCAGTACTGTACCCAGTAAATCCAGACAACAACAAAGAGCTGTGAATTGCTTTGGAGCTTAATACCAGTTTTGGATGGTAACCACAGAACAACAGGGATTTCAGCAGAGATATTCCCCCCACGGATGCAGAGCGCAGCCCAATGATGATTTACCAGCACTGGTGTTGCATCTACCACAAGTCAAACTGAAGCCTCAGTGCTGCCAACACTGCACAGATTCCTCAGAATGAGAAATTTGTCAAAACCTTTCCAAACAGAGGACAGCTGGGAAGCAGTATCAGATGCTGAAGTGGCTACAGGTCTGATCTCAGCTGCAGGATGAACATTCGGAGAACCCGAGGGTCTCCAAAGCATCCAACCCGGCACTGAATCCAAGCCAGCTCAGATAGTGCATGGCTCTCAAAATGGGAGTGGAACCATGGAACAAGCACTGTTCATGGTGGGAAAGAATCATAAAATCACAGACTGATTTGGGTTGGAAAGGACCTTAAGGGCCATCTTGTCCCACCCCCTGCTATGGGCAGGGACAGCTTCCATCAGATGAGGTTGCTCCAAGCCCTGTCCAACCTGGCCTTGTACACTTCCAAGAACCTCACTACTCGGAGGATGGGTACACAGCAGGTATTTGGGGAGCATTTATTTCCATCTAAGAATTTACTTAAAGCATGTGTTGGCCCACACATGTCCCTCCCAGCACAAACCAGAGTGCTGTGATCTGCTCCTGCAGCCCTGCCAAAAAGCAACAGCAGGAATGAGTCGGCATGAGCCTCCTAAAGGTGGGACCTTTGAAGTCTAACCCAGACTTGAAAAGAGACAACTACAAAGCCTGTGGCATCTGCTTCATTAAATAAGACATTACATGTTCTTAAGTTTCATTTGCTCATTGAAACTTGGTCTTTTAAGATCTAGGAAATAAAAACAAGCCGTAGAAACTAAACTGGCCTGGTGCATTACAAAGGAAGACAGTTACACAGTACCTAAGGACAGCCAGCTTAGCCAAAATAGGATTGCAATGAAGCAGCTCATACCAAACTTTCAAAGAGTTGAGCTCTTTCATGACACTTGCCAGAACTGCCACTATCAATGAATAATACTACAAATATTACTACATGAATAATGTAGTAATTGCTACAATGAATAATACTACATATTTTAGAGGACTTCATCTCATTTTTTTTAATAAACCTAAATAAGCATAAGAAAGATCTACAAGGAATTTTGAGTCACAAGAAATGAAAGTTTGAGGATCCAACAAGCCTGAGATGCTCGAAATTGCTACTCTTCCAAAAGCCACCTAAGGAATTTTTCTCCAAGAGAAGTAACATTAACAGTTGGGCTCAATGATCTTAAAGGTCTTCCCAACCTAAACAACTCAATGGTTCATGGTCATTCATACACCCTTTCATCCCTTCTACGAGCTCTCCATTAATATGAATGACAAAAACCAACGGCATCTGAATCCATACTCTGACTTGTAACTCAGAAATGAATGCGCAAAGCCAAGGAACACTGAGTCTGGCTTATTTCTACAAACAAGATGTTACTTCTGCCAGGCCTCACCACCCTCACAGGGAGCAATTTCTCCCCAATATCCCATCTACCCCTGTCCTCTGGCAGTGGGAAGACATTCCCCCTTTGCTTGTCCCTCCACATCCTTGCCCGAAGTCCATCTCCAGCTCTCCAGGAGCCCCTTCAAGCACTGGAAGGGGCCCTAAGGTCTCCCTGGAGCCTTCTCTTCTCCAGGCTGAAAATCCCAGCTCTCCCAGCCTGTTTCCAGAGCAGAGGGGCCTCAGCCTCTGGAGCAGCTCCGTGGACTCCTCTGGATTTGCTCCAGCAGCTCCACGTCCTTCTACTGTTGGACCCCAGAGCTAGAGGCAGCACTGCAGGTGGGGTCTCACCTGAGTGTGCATAATCCCCCCCGCCCTACTGCCCAAGTTGTGGGATGAGCCCAGGATACAGGTGAGTTAAATCATGAACTGAGCTCCACAGCAAATCGCTGAGATGAAAGTGATCAGATTTTCCAACATAAAATAAATAGTTCCAAGGAACTTCAGACAGGTTGGTTTCTCAGAGTTCAAGTAGGTTTCTCCAACAACTTGATTTAACTGCCTTCGGCACTGATGCACAGCGATTCCTTGTGGGCTGGGAAAAAAGAGTAGCTCTATAGGAAGCAGGTATTCCAGACTTTTCTTTTTCTCATCACAAACTGCAGGAACTCACCAGACTTTATCACTAGACATTAAAACACATATATAGGACAGCAGCTACTCAGGATATTTAATAAATCATGTGACACCCTCTAATGGCCCCCCAGCGCAGTCAACTCCTCTTGGAGAGCTACAGGACCTCGACAGCTTCAGGAAAAAAATGGGGACTGCAGAGAAACCTCCACTTCTTTGTAAACAGCCACAATTTTCCCAGCCTAAAGGAATGTCATAATATAATCATAAGCGGGGAAAAAAAAAAGGAGCAGGAGAGCAGAGACAGCGAGGAAAACAGTTTTCCCATCTCCCCACTGAATATCCCCAATTCCTTCGTTAAATGATCAGAGTAGCAAATCCAAGCTATTCAATTGTCTTCCACAACACAGAAACTGTCAGGCTGATCTTCAGGGTGGAATTGCTGTCAACTCTTCAGGCTATTAAGCCGTTATCCGGAAGAGATTTGCTCACAGACGAGCAAACCAAGCCAGAAGATTCAGACAGGTAAGAGACAAGGATCCATTGCAGAAGACGGGCTGCTCTAAATGGATCCGACAGGAAGGAGGAACATATGAAAAGCCAGGAGAAAATGGTGGCAATCTCACCCTGATTGAGCTTTGTTGCTGCTTTTGTCAATTTCTATGAAAACAGTAGTCATTTAAAAGGTAGGGAGTGTCTACTGAACCAGAAATCAAATGGGCAATTTAGCCAGGAGTTCAAATATCACCTCCCTCTATTAAAAAAGAAAGGTCTGGGGGTTTTAATATGGATCATAGAGATGAAGTAGGCAAAACAATTCTGAGATTTTACCCTTCCATAGAGTCACAGAGTGGTTTCGATTGGAAGGGACATTAAAGATCAGCTTGTCCCACCCCCACACCTTCTACCAGGTTGCTCTAAGCCCCTTCAAGCTGGGCCTTAAACACTTCCAGGGATGGGGCAGCCATAGCTTCTCTGGTCAACCTGGGCCAGGGCCTCACCATCTTCACAGCCAACAATTTCTCCCCAATATCCCATCTAACCCTGCCCTCTGGCAGTGGGAAGCCATTCCCCCTTGGCCTGTGCCTCCAGGCCCTTGACCCAAGTCCCCCTCCTGCTCTCTTGGAGCCCCTTTAAGCACTGGAAGGAGCTTTAAGGTCTCCCTGGAGCCTTCTCCAGGATGAACATCCCAACTCAACCTCTCTCCATGGCAGAGGGGCTCCAGCCCTTGGACCATTTTTGTGGACCCCCTCCATCAGGTCCATATCTTTCTTGCACTGAGGATCCCAGAGCTGGTCACAGTGCTCCAGGGGGGGTCTCATAAGAGTGGAATAGAGGGGGAGAATCCCATCATTTGAGGTGCAATCCGTGCATTCCACACTGCCCTTTCTGCCTCTGAAGACTGAAGCCTTCAGCTGTCTCAGCTCAAGGTGACCACTGCCAAAATTTCATCAAAAGCAGGAACTCTGCAGGACTCCAAAGGGTGTGTCTGCAGTGAGTCCCTGTTTGTGCAGCAATGACTAAATAACATCAAGAAGGAGCCGCTGCCTGTGGTCCGCATGGGAATGGTCAGCAAAGGACAGAGAAGTTTCTGGATGCAAACTTTAGGCTGACAACAGGAGGGCAGTGACCAAGAGCTGCGTGACATCATCTCAAAGAACTGCTCTCACACTCGTGCTTGGAATCATTAAGAACTGGGAAGGTTTTGGGATGACTGGAAGCTTGTATAAGAACAAGGACTGAATGGATCAATGGATCAGTCAAGACGGATGCAGAAGAGGAGCAGAGAAAGCCAGCAGTTCCAGAAGAGGATGTATCTGGAGGATGATGCAGCTTTGGGGAGAAAGAAGGTGATTCATAAGACCTCATCTTCTCAAGAACTCCCACAGATGGGATGACAATTAGCCATGAAAAAATCCATAGATAGAAAAAAAAATCAATAGGGTACAAGTCAAATATCTGGTTTTAAAATGCTAACACGGATGTAGCAAGTTCATTCAAAACACTGTGGAAAGTAGACAAGCCAATGGAACATTTAAAGAACACAGGAACTAAGCAAACATTTAGAGGACCTAAGCTGACACCACCATTTGAGTAACTTAGGGTTTTTGAGTCAGCAAGAAATCCCCTGTAAATCAGAATTCCAAGCTTAAACCAGAAAAACAGAGTCTCAGCCACCCAGGCAGTGACAGCAGCTGTCACACTGTCACCAGCAGGCTGCACGAGCAGGAGACGTGGCATTGAACAGGCTCCATGTCACCTATGTCACCGGTGCCAGGGTCAGGTCAGTGTGAAATGTCAGGACCAAGTTCTTAAAGAGCGCAAAGTGACTCCTCCCCAGCAATGGATGAGAGAAGGAGCAATTCATAGAACCATGGAATGGTTTGGGTTGAAAGGGACCTTAAAGCTCATCTCGTCCCACCTTCCTGCTATGGGCAGGGACACCTTCCACTAGACCTGGTTACTGTTCAACCGGGCCTGAAACACTTCCAGAGATGGGGCAGACACAGCTTCCCTGGGTAACCAGTGCCAGGGCCTCACCACCCTCAGAACCAAGAATTTCTTCCTCATCTCTAATCTAAACTACTTCCTGCCTTCTCCTTGGATGGCAGCTGGAATATTGGTGTGACCCCTATAGTGCAATGTGACCGTGCCACGGAACTAATCAAAACCAACACATCCTGTACAGCAAAGCTAAATGTCCCAGAAGGAAACAAAATCTAAATTCATACGGTTTTATTAAGAAAACAACAACAACAACAACAAAAGGTTAGAAATCACATGATTTATTACTGGGTTAAAGAATCAATAGACAATGTCTCCCGGAAGTTAAAACTCTGTTTTACAACCACCATGCTGAACTTGGCCACCTCCACTCTTCCTGCTTGACCCCAGAAGCCAAGTACACCAGGCTTTGGGTGGCAAAGGACCACTCAGAAGACAAAGTGACAGCAACACCCTCCCTTTACACTCAAAGCCACACAGGAGGAGGATGGGGAAATGCCCCTTGGTTTAAGCTGGTACCTGAAGGACACTCGGCCCAGCTTTCTCAGAACAGTTTGGGGCATCTGGGCAACCCCGCACCAGACAAACCAGAGCTGGCCTGAACCCAGCCTAAATGGCCACAGAGCTGATTGTATTGCAAAAATGGAGTCATGTCTCAGGAGTCAGTTAGGGGCTGTTGTCTTCTTTTCTTTTCCTTCTTCCTTTTGCAGTGGATGGGCATGTGAAAAAGAGAAAAACAGTTGATATGCTCCACTGAAAAAAAAACCCCCAAGAATCCTACATGGCTGGATCCTTCAAAGCTCTTTGGAGAACAAAAGTCTAAAGGATAAAAGGAAAAATCCTTCATGTACATAAATAACTGGTAAAAAAGGATAAGGGAGGGGGAAGAACACATCACTGGTTGGTTTTGCAGCAGAAGGGACTCGCCAAAGGATTCTGCTCAACGACACTGCGCTGTGCACTTACTAAGATGACAACATTTGCTACTCTGAATAATTCAGGATGATCAGTAAATAAGAGCCATGACTCCAAGGAATTGCAGTAAAATCTCGTGATGCGAGTGGGTGATACAATTCACAGCACAGCACATCAGGAACAACCACCCTAACTCTGACTTCAAAAAATATGACAGACTGAACTCAAGCCAACCCTGGGGAGCAAGACTAGAGCTAAGTATTCCACAAAACCCATGGTTTTTAGATCACTAACAAACAAGTAGAATGTCTGTATTTACAGAGACAATAATACAGGATAAATTACTTCTAAAACACCTCTCAAGAGGCACCTACACCATAAATATCCCCCACTGAACTGATCAGCACCTCTGCCAACCTCCCCTTTTCACCTGTGCTGCCCCTCCTGCCACATCTGTCTCAAGCAGGCTGGAGCAGAGCTGGTAATGACAAGAAGAGGGAGAAGAAATGTGGAAGGGAAAGTCTAAATATATGAGGACAATTCAGCCAAGAGACCACCAGGAATAGAAAAAGTAGTTTCCTAAAATCATGAACATCATGAAAAGAAGTGTGAAGGTTCCTAAACTCCACACCTGGCTCAGGGAGATCATGAACTGCTGGAGAGAGAAAAAATAAAGCTCTATTTCCCCAGATTAGATCCGCTGTGTTTGTGTTCTCCCCTCCCCAGGCATCTGCTCCTGGTTACCAATGAGCAGGATACCAGGCCAGATGGATTCCTGGTCTCATCTGGTAGCACTTTTTAAGGCATTACACAGGATTTCATCTGTTAACCTGAAAATACGCAGCAGCTGATTGCTTCCAAAAAGCTGGAAATGAGTTTAAAAACCACAAAAAAGGGGGCAGTGTCAGGGTAGGGAAGGCAGCAAGTGGCTGTGGACTGAGATGGACTGAGGATCTTGCCCAGCTCACAACTCCCTTCGCAGTGGAGCTCTGAACCTGACCAAATACTTTCCAATAGTGCCTCTGAATAGCAAGTCAAGTTTGTCAATAGAGAACTGAAACACCTTAAAAACTGCTACGGAAGAGCAAGATAGATGGGCTAGAATGAGGCAGGGTCACACACTTCAGACTTCACAAGAAATGCTACTATGAACTGGAAAGCTCTTTAATCCAAGGAAAAAGAGAGACACAGGGTATTAACTTGTGGCTGCGACCTGTGAGCCACCAACCTGACTCAGACATGAAGGATACAGGCACAAAGGAATTCCCAACACACTGCATGGCATCCCAGAGAGCCCTCCCCTGCCATTCCGAGCCCTGTTCTGCTCAGGGATTAACTTTGAGCAAACACGTGCAGGGAGGAGATCGACCAAGAACATGGAACAGAGCGACTGCGAGGGTGGCACGTGTGGTTTGGAAATAAGGAGCCAAGAGTTGAGCCAAGCTTCTGAAAGCACCAGCAGAGAGAGGAGCTGATTTTAGGAAGCAACACTGGCACAAACAGAGACAGGTATGTACTAGCCACAGATCAATTTACTGTGAGAATCTGGAGCGAGTTTCCAGCCATCATGGCCAGATAACAGAACTTTCCACACATAAAACACAGCAAGAGGCCAAATTGGCCCAAACCTGCAAGGACTTTTGGCCAGAAGCTGAAAACATGCAGTTATAGACCTGAAGGAGAAAGCAGAGAGCTGAGCCTCCTCTTCCTCACCACCCAACAGCTCTTAAAAAAATAAAAGAGACAACAGCCAAGTCCAGAAAAAGCAATTTCAGGGCAGGCACCATTTGAAGAAACACTTGTATTCAAAGTTTAGGTCCTTACACAGTGTGTGAGCATAAAACTCGATTTTATCAAGTCTAAAATTTCAGTGGAGTCGGCGAGATTTTTGCCAAAAGGCTGGAATATCAGCAGTGCTGGGATGCTGCTACTTCAACATGGAGAGCAGAGATTTCCCTGGCCAGCTCTCACCTCCATCCTCCATGCTTCCTAAGTACATCCATAGGGTCTTTTTACTAAGGATCATCTTTTTTAAACACACCACAATATACAAATTCTTTTCTTATCTGGGCCTAATTTGCCAGTGGTCACCTTCCCTGTTCAACAGCTCCTGCTTATATTTATCATTGGTGGCATCTCCAGCTCACTCCTGAGTCCAAGAGCTCCAGTGTGAACTCAACTTCATGTGGAGACAACACCTGTGTGCATCTCTCTACAACAGCAACCTCACAAAACCCAAATTCTCCCATCAGTAACACTTCACCATGCCAGAAGCACTTCCAAAACTTCAGCCACTAGCAAGCAGCAAGGAATCCTCCACAGATTTTGCTGCCTGAATCTCCCCAAACTCATAACTCAAAGGCACTCTCTGTATTTTTCTGGAATGCGTCTGTGGGAAAATGCTGCTAATATCTGACAAGAACTTCTCTTTGATAAGGGCAAACGAGAACAAAGCTCATGACTCCCAGTTCACCCACTGTCCTCTCCCAGCAGAGACCAAGTTACCAGCACAGCACTGAACCAAGGATACAGAGATGGTTTAGTTGGTTAAATCACAGTGAACAGCTGGGGAGCTGAGAGAAGGAAAAGGCAAGTCCTGAAGAACTTGGGGAGTGGCAGCACAAGCAGGTTACACACAGGCATTAGGTCACTGATTTTAAAAAAAAAAAAAAAATCAAGTTTGAGGTCACACCCATGACAGTGGGACTTCAAGCAGGTCACCGTGAGCCTGGTAACGAGAAACAGGGAAAGGTGGAAAACTCCACAGTTTGGGACAGACCACAAGCTTGGAGTCTGCTCACGATGCTTCCTACGAGCTGAAAAGTCAGTGCTGAGAAAGGCCAAAGAGGATGCCCAGCACCAGAGAAACACTGGGAAGGTAAGAGTCAACCTCCTGAGACAGCTTGTGCTGGCTGCTCCATCCTTGGAAGTGTTGAAGGCCAGGTTGGATGGGGCTTGGAGCAACATGGTCTAGTAGAAAGCACCCCTGCCCATGGCACAGAGGTGGAACGAGCTGAGCTTTAAGGTCCCTTTCAACCCAAACCATCCTGTGATTCCATGTTTTGAACAAGACAACGAAGACCAGCTCTCAGAACTCCACACTGTGTCAAGCAGCACATGGAAATACAAACTTCCCGGGTGCAGGGGACATATATAACTTCTTCACACAAATAAGTTGCCGATACACTTCCAGTTGCACAGAGCACTTCACTTCCTCACGCTGGGCACACCACCAGGTTCAGGAGTTCCCGAGGCACCTCCAGCTCCTCCCGAGGCAGGTCCCTGGCCCGCACTCCCCAAGAGAGGGCTGCCAGACTCCCCCAGCCCCAAATCCCCCCTCTCCATCCCCTGGCCGGCGCCAGCGCACAGACC